>VATF01000014.1:0-193998 GCA_008065175.1 Metschnikowia caudata
GACATCATTACCTCCTAAGACATCATTACCTCCTAAGACATCATTACCTCCTAAGACATCATTACCTTCACCTTCAATGGATGCAACCTAACTACTCAATTTCATCCGTTCGAGAAGTCTTGAGCCTCATTCTGTTATGAATATTGACTGAAGAGATTTAAAATCAATTTTGGTGTGTCACGCTTTCAGTCTTTGCATTACTCCGCTTCGATCGAATTGCTGCGAAAGGAAGAGAGAGGCAAATAGTACGTTGAATTCTAAAAAATGTGCCAGATAAATGAGAATAATCTTGTTCGAGATGTGTGATTGCCTAAATCCTTTCTATTAACGATTTGATATGGTGGCAGCTAGAGGAACTGGGCCATTTTACGTCAACAGGCACCGCATCTCGGCATAAGATCTCGAACACTCGAGTCACTTCTGCATCGTCAGCATTTTGTATTCGATTGATCACTTGGTCAAATTTCAGCGACACACTCCAACTCCACCTTAATGGAGGCATTGGGAAAAGCCACCACGACACAGGATCTGGCGGGAGCGTGTGGGAAGTATTTCTTGTAGATGTCGTTCATGGCCGGCGCGTCTTTGCCGTCCGCTATGAACACCAACACCTTCAAAACTTTGTCCAAGCCAGAACCAGCGGCCTCCAAAGTCAGCTTCATGTTTTCAATGGCCTGCACAGTCTGTGCTTCGAGGCCCTCCACAATAGCTCCGTTGCCGTCGGCGCCCACACACCCGGCCAGGAACACGAGGCCGTTGGAAACCGAGGCGGCGCAGAGCATTGTGTTTGGCGGTTGGCCCGCTTGCTCGAAAGAAACCTGCTTCATTTGTGTCTGTCGAGAATTACGGGGATCGAGCGGAAGCCGCTTTATATAACCGTGCCATGGCGCGCCAGCATCCGATAAGGGCCTGCTGGAATAGGTTGCGAACTTATCGCACGGAGGTCGCTGAACTTGCACGACGGAGAACCGTTTCTTGGGATTGTGTGATTTGAAGAGTTCTGGCGCACGAAGCCCAACGCTTGCTTGACAATAGCTGTGCTGGAAAATGTCAACAGCAGCGAGTTGCATCCTTGGTCGGGCTTGACGGTTTCGGCAGTTAGCGCTTATCGGCGTTGCGCACAGCGCGCGGCCATTCCCACATCTGTCGCGTCACAGATGGCAGAGTGCTTTGGCTTATTTGTGACGAGCAATTGACCGCTGGGTGTGAGCCTGAAACAAGGCCGGGGGTGTATTTCACGATGTCTGTTACAGATGTGGGCGGAATTCTTGCAGATGTGTTTGCCGGGTTTTTGCAATTGGCGCTGTTGCTGATCGAAAGCGAGCATCTAATGCACCGCCCCAACCTTGGATGCGAAACTTTTTCTGTTTGGAAATGATTTTCAGATCGAACCGTTCCCGATTCTCGTGAGCGTGAGCTGAAACTCAATTGCTGGAGACACGATGCAATGCCTCACCTCTTGTAGCGTGACTGCACCCAAACTGGTCACAGCTATACTGATGAGAGCTGTGCCAAAACACAAGGCGTCGTGACTTTTCTCACATGACGACTGGTATGCCACTCCAAACCGAACAATTAAAAGTTTTCCAATAATCTGGATGATCAGGAGGCAAAAAGAAACTGGTGGAAGGCTCCATATCGATCGCTCTGATGCTTCACGGTACATACACTGTGTTAGACAGAATCAAAAACTCAAAATGAGCAAACCGATTCAACTGGATTGGCAATTTTGGATTGACTAGGCATCATTGTCTCCTGGCTTCTGACCTAAAAAATCACGCAAAAAAAAAAATAGGGATCTTCACCCGGTGCGATCAATGCCACAAAGGACATTTAGCGGGATCCACGAAACGAGCCGCTAAATCGGTGCGGGTTTTGTGCGTGGTAACTAAAGGCGCTACAACGACCGCTGTGTCTCGCCAGAGGATCACGGTACTTTTCGCTGAAAAACTGCTGATAGTCTCGCCAGATTAGATAATCACTTGGGTTTTGAGTCGCAGCCTCTTAAAGAAAAGGCATGGCCCGCTTCTTTACTCGCAAAATGCCAGAACCTTCGTGCGCTACCGCAGCAAACCTGTGCGACCGGCCGACTCCGCCCTTTCCTTGGCCTGTTCCGGTTGCAAGGCGGGCCTTTGTGGCTTGGCGTGGTTAGCGCGTACCTAAAGTCGGGTTATCACGGAACGGGCGCCAAGCTTCGGAGTGGACTCAGCAAGCGCGACCAAAGGTAATTTGGGGTGAAGTACATGAGGTGCCGCTTCATGGCGGAAGCACCCTTCATTTCTCAAAATACTTCCCTATCAAATCACACACGTGAGGTAAGAAATCGCAGGCTTTGGAGACACACCATCGCCGAAGAATGCTGGAAAAATCTGGCAGCGGAGCAGGCCAGGGCCCAGTTTGTTTGCTCCGGAGTCCTCCCGCGCCCATGCAGCCCAAAAAGCTTGGGAACCCGCGCCGCCCCCGCATTCTGTTTCTCCATCTGCTCCCAGGGCCGCCATCTGGCGCTTCAAGACCTTAAATTTCCCGGAACAAGGCGTAAAATCCAGGCGGCCAACCCAAGAAAGCATTCCCCTCCCACTCAGCACGCCTCGGTGCTGTTCAGCGCCGTCGGAGTCGTGGGCACTTTTGCGGCCTGAAGGCTTAGGGCGCGGGGGAACCACGCGCTGCATGCACGCCTGCTGTGGGGTAGTTCCACTGTGCGGCGGCATGGAAATGATAAGGCGCGTGGTGCAGCTTTATAAATACCGTGCGGCGCCGGCGGTTGCACAGCAATGGCGAGCTTCGAAAAGGAAAACACCGTGCACATCGAAACGGCAGCGTCGGCGGACTTGGCCGCCGTGGACCCGGCGCAGTTCGACCACATTGACGAGAAGAAGTTGGTGCGCAAGATCGACCTCCACCTCATCCCGCTCTTCACCGTCCTTTACCTCTTGTCGTACTTGGACCGGGGCAACATCGGCAACGCCAAGATCGAGGGCTTGGCGGAAGACTTGCACCTCACGGGCAACCAGTACAACATGTGCCTCACCGTGTTCTTCATTCTCTACGCCTCCATGGAGGTGCCGTCCAACATGATCTTGAAGCGCACCAACCCGCGCGTGTACGTGCCCTTGACCGTGGTGCTTTTCGCCGTGGTGATGATTTGCATGGGCACCGTGACCAACTACGCCCAGCTCGTGGCCACCAGAGCGTTGTTGGGCACGTTCGAGGCGGCGCTTTTCCCGGGAATCTCCTACTTCTTGTCCATGTACTACAAAAAGACCGAGTTGTTGGTCAGANTTTCCCGGGAATCTCCTACTTCTTGTCCATGTACTACAAAAAGACCGAGTTGTTGGTCAGACAGGCCATCTTCTTCTCGGCCGCGTCCATGGCCGGAGCGTTCTCCGGTTTGTTGGCGGCGGCCATCTCCAAGATGAACGGCGTGGGTGGCTACGAGGGCTGGAGATGGATCTTCATCTTGGAGGGCTTGTTGACGCTCGTGGCCGGCGTCGCGTCCTTCTGGCTCTTCCCGAAGTTCCCCGTGAGTGCCGATTTCTTGACGCCGGACGAAAAAGAGTTCGTGCAGCACAGGGTCCAGTATTCTGCCAACGGCACGAGCCAGTACTCGCGGGCGCCGTTGGGCGAGGACAACTCCAACGACAGGAAGTACTTGTGGGACGCCTTGAAGAGCTGGCAGTGCTGGTTCCAGCTCTTCTGCTACATGGGCATCTTGCTTCCGTTGTACGCCATTTCGCTCTTCACCCCCACCATCATTAAGGAGTTGGGCTACAGCTCCACGCGGGCCCAGCTCATGAGCGTGCCCATCTACATTGTTGCGGCCGTGTGCGCCGTTTCCCAGGGCTTCCTTTCGGACAGAGTCGGCTTGAGGTCTCCGTTCTTGGTGTTCAACTTTGCTTGTATGGCGATTGGCTACATTGTGTGTTTGACCGGCGACCCAGTCAACAACGGCAAGGGCGTGTACGCGGGCATCTACATTGCCGCCATTGGCATCTACCCGGCCATTCCCATCTCGATTGTGTGGAACGCAAATAACTTGAGTGGGTCCTACAAGCGAGCCATTGGCATTGCCTTCCAGATTGGCGTGGCCAACTACTCCGGCGCATTTGTGTCCAACTTCTACCGCACTCAGGACAAGCCGTACTACCGCTTCGGCCATGGGCTTGTGCTCATGTTCATTGGCATCGGTGCCGTTTTCTTGGTGTTGCTCATAGTGGGCTACACCTGGACCAACAAGAAGAAGCGGGCGGCGATTGCCAGCGGCGAGTACGACAAGTACACCGACGCAGAGCTTCTTAAGATGGGCGACCACAGCCCGTACTTCATCTACAGACTCTAGAGCGAACTGATGGGGATCTGGCTCGGCAGACCATTTTCTACCGCCTCGCTCCGCTCGGCAGGCTCGGCAAAAAGATTGCAGCACCGCAATTTCACACATGGTCTCCCACTGCATTACTCAGTGCGGCTCTAGGCGGCTTGACTAACGTTGATCGGACGGGAAACAGTATTTTCCACCTGATATGGCCGCAACCGAGAGAGTATCTTTTCAGGGAGATATGTGGCAGCCGCCGGCTGCGGGTTAGAAGGATCGTTGTTAAGGCTGGGGTTGGGTTGGGCTGGGGCGGGCGGCGCCGCGCAGGCGGCAGGGGAGGGGGGGATCGGGGGGTTTATATATTCCAGGGCGTCCTGCACTAAGTATGTATCATCTCCAAGTTGGCGTGGGTCATTGCGCCTTATTGTGAATTATATGTCTTTCTCAACCTTCTAACATGTTCTGTTTTTGAGTTTAGTTAAACAAAAGTGTAAGTAATAAACAGACTTGAGTAAAAGTGCGTAGTCGTATGGAACATGGCACTCTTGATCGTAGTGTTGTCTTTCAACTAGCCATCACACTGTACTCCAGTCCCATATCTGAGGTACACAACTCTATTTCTTTTGCCAAAACGTGAAAAGTATTGATGCAAAGCTACTCTCAATTTGGGTTGGCGACTTACTCAGTCGAATCTGTTCATGTTACCTATTTTACAGTTTGGGTGCGAATTCTCACAAAGATGCTCAAAATCAACAACGTCAAATAAATTCAAATAAAGCGAAAATAATGCATTGTTTCTGTTTTTGCGTCGTCTATAAAGAGCCGAAGCCTATGGATCTGATAGCTATTGCCCGTGATTAACATAATGTGAACAAGCTTTTGATTGAAGCGCCGAAGACAGAACAAAAGATACAAAGATCAAAGAGTTTCTTTTGTCTCGTGGTCGGTTTCAGCGTCATTCTCTTCAATTTCCGTTCTTTCCAATTTTGGATTGCCCATATTCGGCCCTTCTCGGAGCGCTCTCCACCGCGGCCCTTTCACATATAACCAAACCGAGAGGATGGTGGATACCAAGAGCGTAGATGCAAGCAGGGTAAAGGCCCAGCCCAAACCTACTCTCGATCTCAATGGCTCAATAACCGCAACAAATGCAGCAGCTGCAGCGTTTCTCAAAAGATTCCCAAAAGCCACAAACGAGGCCAGCTTGCCTCGAGAGAGTTCACTCAAGTAGGTGGTGTTTGTGATCAAGATTCCCGAGACAGAAAAGGATACCAAGAATGACGCAACAATGACCATGACGCAGTGCACGCGGAAATGGGCAGACCAAGCAAACATGACTACTCCAGAAAGAGCCGCAGGAAGGCATGCAATTTGCAAAAGAATCCTTTTTTCCGGCCCCGTTTCGCCAGCCGCTCTCAAATGATCAGTAACTCTGCCAAACAAAATGGACCCAGCGACCAACGACACACCCGGACAAAGGTACGACAAACAAATTTGGATTGTTGTAAATCCAAATGCGGTTCGAAGCACCGACGAGTATTCCACCAAAACAGCATAGAAGCACGAAAATGAGAGTGCTCCGCTGATGGACGAAAGAATCACGGGCTTGTTGGCACATAAGCGAAAGTAAAGTGTGAGGTTTCGTCGCGTTGCGTTGGTGTCGACCAGCACCTGTTTTGGCCTTCTGAAAAGAGGCCAGGCAAAAATGCCCTTGAAGGTGCCCGCTCCATCTCCCACTAAACTTCGGAGGGTTTCGGGCATGAAGAGAAAAACCAACACCACCAGCAAACAGCTCAAGCAAGCCAAAATGACAAAGTTGTTTCTCCACGAAGTTTCAGCTCCGACCATGCCCAAAAGTGGTCCTATGACAGGGCCCAACTGCGGTCCGAGCATGTAAAAAGAAATGAAGCGGCCCCGGCATTTTGGCTCCGAAATGTCGCTGATGATGCCAACCCCAACGGCAAGATTGGAGGCCCCAAGGCCTTGAAAGACTCTCAAGGTGAAGAATGTTGCAACAGAGGCAGGCAAAACTGCAAGCAACACGTTCGAGATGGCGTAGATGGACACAGACACCAAAAGCACCGGTCTCCGGCCACACCTGTCCGAGACCTGGGACAAGATCAAAGGGCACACCGCAATCACCGCCATAAATACGGAAACCGTCAAGTTTATCGTTGCTTTTGTTGTGCCAAAGTCTCTGCTCAAAATCTCCATCAAAGGGAAGTAGATGTTGGCTGCAAGTGGCCCCAACGAGCCGCATAGCGTGGAAACGGCTACTATAGCCCACCTCCGTCTTTTGTAGACACTGTAGAGTTCAGCCATATTGCTAGGAAAAGCACCAGTCACATCTCCGTCAATTGTGCGCTGCTCAAAGGCGCCGTGCTTTTTCTGTTCCGCCAACTGGCTCGAATTGTAGTGCAAGCTGCACCGGCCAGACCGGGCCCATTTTTGTGATCCGCTCGTTCCACGCCGGGTCCAAAAGAAACGAATACCGCTCCACGATTTGCACAAGGGCGGTTCGGATCTCGGCCAAGGCAAACTTCTCGCCCAAACACGCCCGGCTCCGGCCATGGAACGCCGTGAGTTTGCACTTGCTTTTTGCCAAAATGTAATTCTGCGAAACGTCCTGTTCGCTAGTACCCCATCTTTCCGGAAGATACTCATCGGGCCGGTCCCAGTAGGTTCTGTCCCGCTGCGTGAAAAAGCTGTTGATGCCAACATAAGTGCCCGAGGGCACGAAAATGCTTCCCCCAATGTGGAAACCCCGATTGGTTTTCCGATTAATGAGCTGCGCGAGTGGTGGGTACATTCGCAAGCCTTCGTAAATCACGGCATTTAGGTATGGCAGGGCCTCTTTGACGGGGGCGACTTCCAACTGCTTTTGAAGCTTTTCCTGGACGCCAGGATGCTTGGCCAACATGTAAAGCACTGACGTGAGGAGAATCTGGGGGTTTTCGTGCCCTGCAATCAAGGCGATAATGGCATTGTCGGCAAACTGCTGCTTCGTCAAATTTTTCTGCTCGTAGCTGAGCGCCAACTCGGGTCCCAAGCGGCCAGCGTTGGCGGACGACTCTGCAACAATTTGATCGCAAAGAATATTCTTAAACTCCCTTACCGCACGCCTGGCCCGGTTTCTGCTGGGTATGGGAAGCTTGTCCAAGGAGGGGAAATTCAAGAAAAACGGCTTGAAAATCTGCGCTTTCAAGTAGTTGATTCTGTCTTCAAGCTGGACGCCTTTGATTGGGTTTTTGAGGTTGCAGCCAAGAACACAGTCGCCTATATTGGCCAAAGTGTATCTCTGAATGAGCGGCCTAACCAGCACACAACTCGACTTTGAAATGGCTTGGTCAAGTTCAGAAATGAGCCTTGAGACGTTTCTGGCCACCGGCTCACCGTCTGGGAATAGGATCGGGTGCTGCATGACTTTTCTGTACTGCTTCCAATTCTTGTTTCCCGCGGAAATGATGTTGTCCCCCAAGTACTGGGACATCACCGCGTGGGGAATCTTGTGGATGTTCCCGCTTTTCTCGAAAACGTCGTTCTCCTTGAATATCTGGGACACGTACTCTGGACGGGTCACCAAAACGTTCCACCGAGATGCAAAGTAGACTTTCACAGCCCCGTATTTTTCGGTTTTTTCCCGAAAGTATTTGTTGAATACTTGCTCCTGGTCCATATTCATGAAGATTTGGATAAAACTGACGTAGAAGGGAATGGTGGGGATGTTGCGGGGAAAGTTGGATGGTGGTAGAAGTAGTTGTCTGAGCTGGTATGCCACAAAGGCAGAAAGCAACACCAATACGCTCTGGATGAAACTCATTACACGCTGGACCGACTAGGCCCCAATGATACATTTATTGGCTTTCAGAGGAGTTTAGTTCTGCGGAACATGCCGCACATATGCTCTGTTGCACCCAAAGTTGCCGAAATACATGTGGGTGAAGAGGCCAGAAGTTGCCGAGCAAACAGCATCACATTGTTCAGAAGTACCGTGGAAGCGCCAATTGTGTTTTACCAGGACTTTCACTCGGCATTTTGTCTTCGAGTGAAGCTCAATTCGCATCACAGATAACAGGAATTGCATGTGGGTGCAGATAAGCAGGTGAAGCAGAAAAAAGCCGATCTCACGATGAAAAGGAAAAAAAAAAAAAAAAAAAAAAGGCCAGAGGTTCCTTCCGTGTATCGTTGCTTGTGGGGGACTTTAGACCCGCCACTGTCATGACAATGTGGGGCTCGGAGGCTGAAATCTTGCCGAGAAATGAACCCGAGTGACACAAGGAATGTTGGCTGCATAACTCGTCGAAACCATCCGGATGCGTGAACGTTATCAGTCCGTGGCACAATTGCGGGGACCGGCCAAAAAGTAGGTTTGAGCACAAGTGTCATTTCTACATCCCAACGGGTGCCGAGCGGTCGGGTGTCTTCGCACCAGTAGCTGCAAAAACTGGGCTGAACGCTAGCGTGCACCCGGCGGATGCAGGAGCGCAATTGGCGTGAGGGCTCCCTCGGAGGTCTGGGCAGCCCGACGGGCCAATGCGTTGTGTGCGATCGGCGAAACGACCAGAGGTCCGTCAGCACGCATATGCGGGCGGCTCGACGTGCCCAAACGAGTAAGCGGCGCGCGCTAGCGTAGATTGGCCGGTTGCGGGACGATCCAGGCACAGGCGCGGGTGCGTCTTATCGGGCCCCACCCTCGGAAATGCGAGCGATTCCGGGGGAGGAGCCCTGCAGCACCGGCTTATCGGGCACTACATAAACGCCGGCTGCCGCGCCTTGGGCAGCCTCCATGTTGTTTTCCTCCTTCCAAGACACCACCTCCGACCCGGAGCAGTTTGCCCAGTGGCAGCCCAAGATCGCCGCGTACCGCGCCAAGTTGGCGGCCGGGGTCAAGAGCCCCTACTGCATCCCCGAGGCCGAGCTCCCGCTGCAGGCCGAGTTGGACAAGGGCCTCGACGCGGTGGCGTTTGGCGAGAGGTACTTGCTGGAGCGGGAGAAGGCGGTGACCGCGCTTAGCGGGCCCGCGTTGGCGGCGCAGATCGCGGCCGGCGCGCTCACGTCGGTAGAGGTGTTTGAGGCGTACGCCAAGCGGGCCACCATCGCGCACCAGTTGACCAACTGCGCCATGGAGCTCTTTGTGGACGAGGGCTTGCAGCGCGCGCGCGAGCTCGACGCGTACCTCGCGGCCAACAAGCGCGTGGTGGGCCCGTTGCACGGCGTGCCGGTGTCGGTCAAGGAGCACTGCGACTACCGCGGCAAGGTGACGCACTGGAGCTACGTGGGGATGTTGGAGAACGTGACGCCGCAGTTCGCCGCGGTGCTCGAGGACTTGCACGCGCAGGGCGCCGTGTTCTACGTGCGCACGTCGGAGCCGCAGATGCTCATGCACTTGTGCTCCAACAACAACATCACGGGCCGCACGCGCAACCCGTGGAATACCGCGTTGACGCCCGGCGGGTCGTCCTCGGGCGAGGGCGCCATCGCCGCCATGCGCGGCAGCGTGTTCGGCGTGGGCAGCGACATTGGCGGCTCCATCCGCTGTCCCGCGGCGTTCTGCGGCGTGTGGGGCTTGCGCCCGACGCAGAAGCGCCTCTCCAACGCGTCCGCCACCGCCGCGTGGATGGGCCAGGTCCAGGAGGCCGTGGTGCCGGTGTTTGGCCCGCTCGCGCGCTCCGCCGACGACTTGGACCTCTTCATGCGGTGCCTCGTGGGCGCAGAGCCGTGGAAGCGCGACCCGGACGTGCTCCCGATCCCGTGGCGCCGTGCCGCGGAGCCCGAGCCGGCGCGCTTGCGCATCGCCGTGGTGTACGACGACGGCGTCGTCAGGCCCACGCCGCCGATTGTGCGCGGCTTGAAGGCGGCCGTGGCGAGGTTGCAGCGCGCCGGCGTGGACGTGGTGGAGTGGGAGAACACCAGCGTGCAGCCGCTCGTGGAGGCGTGCTACTCGGGCTACACGTCCGACGGCAACCACTTGCAGAAGCGGAAGCTCGCGCTCTCGGGCGAGCCGCTCGTGGCCTTGTCGCAGACCCACTTGACGTTTGGCTGCGGCGACCGCGGCTTGAGCGGCGTGGACGTGCAGCGGGTCTGCTTCACGCGTGACTCCGGCCGCGCCGCCTACTTGGCCCAGATGAACGACCGGGGCATCGACTTCATTCTCTCGCCCGCGTACGTGTCCGTGGCGTCGCGGCCGGAGACCATCCACTACTGGGGCTACACTTGTCTCTGGAACATCCTCGACTTTCCCAACGTGGTGTTCCCGACGGGGCTCGCCGTGGAGCCCGTGGACGCAGCGGACGCGTCGTTCACGGCCAGAAACGACGTGGAGGCGTACGAGTACGGCCTCTACACGGGGCCCGACGACTTTGCGGGGGCGCCCATCAGCTTGCAGTTGACGGGCAGGCGGTATGCGGACGAGGACGTCATTCAGGCCGCCAAGGTGTTGGAGCGGATTATCTCGGATGGAGAGCAGGAATAGACTATCAGGATTCGAAACGGACAGAAGTCCCAGAGAAAAGTTGTGAAGTAGATTGAGAAATAATGAAGCCAGTTGAGATGGACCACGAGAGTAGGCAATTGAGAAGAACCAGGAGAGCAGGCAATTGAGGGAGGATGCAATAAGGCAATTGAGGCGATGCCATTGGAAGGAGAAGTTGAAAGGATTACTGTGACTGGAAGACACCGAAGTGGGCATTTCGATTATTACCGAGAAGATGGGAAGTGAGAATACTGAAGCTGATTGAGGGAAGACACAAAAGGTATCTGGAAAGTGTAAAACGCTCGAGATTAAAAGAGAACGGCTACTTTAAAATATACGAAAGCAGGGATTAAAAATCAAGAGTAATTGAGTAAACATTAGTAACAAGCAATCAAAGAAACCAGAGGAACGGAGGTGTTGAGAGATGGCTGCAAAGTACGCTGTTGAAGGACAGAGCAAGTACTGTAAGTAATGATCAAAGTAGCGGAAAAAAGCGACCGGAAAAGACAATTCAACAGTAGGCAATAGAAAAGTACCGAACAGAAGACGTTAAAGAATAGATGGGCAATTGAAGAACTAAGTGTGTAGCAAGCGAGAGACTCAGACTGGTAGACGACCGACGGAAACAGTTGAGGCTCAGCAAATCCTGGAGAAATTATCATGTGAAGTACCAGAGAAATATTGCATTGAATCACCAAAGTAAGCAGGTTCCGGAGAATAAGAACAAAATAGAGAAACCAAAGAAGCAGGCGAGAAGAGACAGAGCGACCATTGAAGAGGAAGAAGCCTTTGAGAGGGCACGGGAGGTAGAGAGCCAAGAAACACCCGGGACGCAGGCATTAAGAAACAAGAAGTAATCGACGAGATAATGGAGTCACTAAGGCTGTTGAACAAATGAAGGAAGCAGAAGACTGAAGAATGAGAAAAACAGGAAATTAACGGCAAAAGGGAAGGGCGATTGAATAACCAATCGTAAGCAACTGAAAATCAAATTATAATGGGCAACTGAAAATTAAAGGTAATTGGGCAGCTGATAACATCAAAGGAATGTAGGCAATTGAAGTTATCATAGGCCAAGTGGGCCATCGGAAACCAAAGGTAAGTTGGCTATTGAGGAAAGACCAAGAGAGCACGTAAAATAAGAGATACTAGGCAATCGAAAAAGTACTACGAACGTACGATCGACTGACTCTCGAAACCAAAGCCATCGGAAAGGCAAAGTAAGAAGTAAGCCCATCGATCACGCAACTGCAGAAAAGGGAGGGCAGGTGACGAGAGCCGTAAAGTCGGCATCACAATATTGAAAAGGGCAGTAAGCGGGAGAAATAATGAATACTCACCATTGAATCAGGCGAAAACAATGGGACCGGAAAGTACAGAGAGAAAAAGCTAGGCAACTGAAGCCTCAAGCAGTAGGACGAAAAACCAAAGAATGAAACTGTAGGCTCGGAAACTACCGCATTGAGTAGTAAGACCAAGAGCTAAGATGTGAAATGTTAGGTCTTGGCAGCCAGAGGACGAAGCAATAATACCGGGATCAAGGAACAAAATAGTAGGCTCGGACACCAGAGTACGAAGCAGTAATACCGAAGCTAAAGACTGGAATCGCAGTCCATGGCAACCGAAGCACGAAGCAGTAACACCGGACAACAAAATATAATAGTAGCATGCAAGAGGCTGTGGGAAATTTTGGAATTCAAATCGCGAGCGAGAACAAAAGTTGCAAAGACAGTGCAGATGCAAAAGACCTAAGCTTCGAGACCAGGGGATGCAAAGAGTCTACCGAGAACCACCTCCAAGCTCCAACCAAATCCTGAAAAAGGCGCCTCGAGAAACAAAAGCAATGGATTGACCGAACAATGGAGGCAGAGAAGCGGGCGTCGACCCAATAATGCACGACGAAGGGCTGGCGAGGCGGATTCCGAAAAGTCCAACGATACAATGGAGAGAATGTAGGAAAGCGGCCTCGGCAACCGAAGAATACGTTGGGTACATCCGGTGCACGTGACGAGTCAGAAATGGAGTAGCATGCGACCCAGCGGCTGCAAAATGGGGCCCGGGCCAGAGAATGCACCGGAATACAACCAAAGAGGCAAATTCTGTAACCCAAGGAACAAGCCGAGTAACCAAAGAAACAAACCATATAACCAAAGAGACAATTCAAAGTACAAATGCCAAGGTCGTGGCGGCCGAAACAGCAAACATCGCAAGGCCGCGTGTTTCGGGAACAATGCCCGAAGCAGTGGTGGCTGGACCAAGTAAGCGGTGCAGGCGCACCAAAGCACGCGGGGCCTCGCACAAGGCTGGTGGGTGCAAACCAGAATGCAAAAAACAAGAACAAAACAAGAAAACAAACAAGCAAAAAAAAAACAAACGAGAACAAAAAAAAAAAGCAGAAACAAAAAGATCCAAAGGCTAGCCCCGACAAGAGCCTCGACTCCGGCCCTAATACCCAGCGTCGTTCATCGTCGGAAGCACCAAGGCCATGTCACGGGGCCAGACTGCCGCTACTGGCGCGCGCGCATCGCGAATCGCGAATCGCACACCACCATGAGTGCTTTTGCCGCCTTCAACGCCAGCAAGGCGGGCGCGGCGCCCGCGGGCACGCCGCACGTGGCGCAGCTCCTCGAGGCGCCCGTCGCCGCGTCCAGCGTGGCGCTCGCGCCGCACAACGCGCTCTTCACGCCCGACGGCGTGTACGTCGGGCTCCACCACGGCCAGTTTGTGGTGGCCAGCGGCACCTTCTACGTGCGGGCGGTGCGCGGCACGTGCGTGGTCAACAACGTGCACCGGCTCCCGTTGCAGAAGGCGTTCCCCGTGGCCACGAGCAGCACGGACGCGCTCCCGACGCTCGCGTGTGCTGGCGGCACGGACGGCGCGGACGGCGGCGCGGACGGCGCGGACGCGCGGGTGTTGCCCGGCTTCGCGGCGGTGCTCCAGCTCAGCAACTTCGCCGTGGGCGTGCACGCGTTGCGCCTGTACGCGCCGCTGTTGCAGGCGCTGTTCCACGGCGCCGCGTCCGAGTACACGTTCGCGGTGGTGCCGCCGGCGGGCGCCGCCAGCGCGGTGTTCTTCGACCGCGCGGCGTGCCGCGCGTTGGAGCGGCTCGCGGGCACAGACGTGCTCGCGGTGTACGGTGTGGCCACGGGCGGCAAGGCCACGTTTGCCCGCGCGTGCGTCAACAACACCGTGCTCGCGGGCTCCGCGGCGGCGTACCTCGACCTCGACCCCGCCAGCAGCAACGCGGCCGTGCCCGGGTGCGTGTCGCTCCAGGTGTTCCGCGAACCCGTGCTCGGCGCACAGGTGCCGCGCGTGGCCGCCACCGACGCGGCGTTGGAGTTGCACTGCTACTACGGGCTCGCCTCCTACAGCGACGCGCCCGCGTACTACGCGCGCGTGTGCACGCGCCTCGTGGACCACTACCTCGCCCGCGTCAAGCCGCACAACATCCCGCTCGTGGTCAAGTACCCGCCCTGGATCAAGGGCTACGGCCGCGACCTCCTCCGCGACATCCACGCGCGCTTGCAGCCGTCCCGCCTGGTGTACCTCTCCCACCGCAACGCCGTGCAGCTCGACGGCTACGAGCAGGACGCCTTCGAGGCCGCAGACCACCCGGACTCCGAGGTGCTCGCGCACATGCCCGGCGACTTCGCCGTGCTCCGCGCCGTGCGCCGCGAAACGGGCACCGCCAAGGCGGACTTCCTCACCCGCAACATGTTGCTCCACTTCCACGCGCACCCGGGCGGCTACGACTTCTCCCGCCCGTTGTTGCACCGCTCGCCGGCCAGGCTCCGCCTCAGCACCTTCTCGGCGGTGTGCGTGCTCGGCCTTGACTGCCCCTCCGCAAACCTCGCCGCGCTCCTCGAGGCCACCGTGGTCGGCGTGTTCACCGCGCCGCCCGCACCGCAAAAAGGCATCCGCGTCGTGCACACCGCAGACTTCGCCGCCATGGACGCGAGCTTCGTCGATCTCTGCATCGTCCACTCGGTCGACGTCGCCGCAGACTCCCTCAACGTGTACTGCCGCGACATTGACGCGCTCGCCGAGCACATTGCGGCTGCGAAAACCGCAGGTCGCTCCGCCGTGCTCGCGCGCGGCCCGGGCGAGGTGCCCGCGGTCGAGTTCGGCGCCCATTTGTTCCCCACCGCTCGCATCCCCTACGTCTCCCCACGCACGAAAAAAGAGGTGGGCGGCGTGTGGAAGGTGAGGAAGAACATTGCCCGCAAGAGCCAGGGCTAGCACGTGACCGCGCGCGGTCACGTGCCTGATCCGCCGTATACCGCAGCGCCCTCCGCTCACTTGTTCACCAATGCGGCTTTTCCTCCACACGGCGCTGCTAGCAGCGCTTGCTGCCGCTATCCTCCCCGACGCGCGGATCATCGCCGACGCGGCGCAGGACGGGCTCCACTCGCTCCCCAACTTGCTCAAGCTCGCCAGCTCGAACGACCTCGCCAACGACTGGGACTTGCGAGGAAACATCGAGCTAGACGCCGGCCGCCTCGTTGTCCGCGACGGGCCGGGCTCGTTATGGGCCCGGGCCCCGATCCCGGAGTCCCAGGACGAGTGGACCGTCGAGGTGACGTTCAGAAACTCGGAGCAGGTGGACGTCGACGACCACTCCTACTACAGCACCAACGGCTTGTCGTTCTGGGTGCTTGACGGCGCCGTGCCGGGCGACGCGCTGAACTTCGGCGGGCCCCGCAAATTCGACGGCTTTCAATTCTTGGTGAACAACTTGGACTACAGCGGGGTCAAGATTTTCGCCAGCGACGGCAACGAGGTGGTCAATGCACAAAGCGCTGCCTTGGGCGGCTGCGAAACCCAGTACTTGGACTCGATGGTGCCCTTCACGCTCCGCTTGTCCTACCTGGCATCGAAGAACTGGTTCAAGGTGCAGATCGACAACAAGTTGTGTTTTGCAACGGAAGCGCTCTCGTTCAAAAACGTCAAGTCGGACCTCTCCGTGGGTGTTTCGGCCTCCGTCGACGCCAAGAGCCAGGAGTACTGGGAGATCTTGAAGTTCGACGTCTTTGACCGCTTGACCGACGACGCCAAAGATGACCACGGACTTGCCGGCAACATCGAAGTCACCACCGTCACCAAGACCAATCAGGCCAGACCAACCACCAACCTAGTGAGAGAATCGCTCATGCTGAGAATGAGGACCGGCGACAGCACCGGAGGCTCGGTCAGCGACGAGGTGTTTGCCGAAATCACCCAGAAATTGGCCTCCTTGGAAAGCATGATGGACAAGTTCGACACCTCCAGTCTCTCTCTGTTGGTGCAAAACTTACAGAGATCGCACGATGAGATCAAGGACACGCTCCACGAAATGAAAGCGGCAAAGAGCCTTCTCGACAATATCTTGGAGAAGAACCAGCAGGAAGTGATGGTCTCGTTCCGCAACTTGGGCCGCGAGCTCTCGGAAGAAATCAAAAACGTCAAGGCGGAGCTCAAGGAAACGGACACCCGAATCAACACATTGTTCAAGGAAAAGAGCGAGCACGACCAGTTCAAATTCGAAAACTTCTCGCCCGACTCGGAGGTTTTCAGCGTGGTGGTGAAGTGGGTTTTCATTCCGTTTGTCATTGGAACGCTCGCGTTGGTGATTGTCGTTTACCGCTTGAAAAAGGACATCAAGCATGCAAAATTACTTTGATCATACATCAAAAAGTACATCAAGCCAAATATCATTTTAGCTGCACTCACAATATACTCATGAGTAATCCTACATCGTAAAAAAGTAACGAACATATCGTGGTTCTGGACATTCGGCATACGAAATCGTTTATAGTTTTTGTTTATATTCAACTGTGAGAAATGTAGTTTCCGCTGCTCAAGCTCTTGATGCTTGACACCGGCTCGTCGTTCAAATCGAGCACATTGGCGAACGAAGTAGCCTGTGTTGCAGTGAAGCGGATTTTGAGTCCCGCGGGCGACTCCCGGCCCTTGCCTGACGTCATGATTCTGGCAATGAGCTTGATTTCCGGGCTCGAGGAGTCGAGAACGACCGGCTGTGTGTACTTCCACGTGATTCTGTTCAAGTCCTTATTGAAGGAGCCTTCAGGCTTGGAGGAGGCCGACGACGAAGACACTGAGGTGTCCAAAGCGGTAGAAACAACCAAATTCTCCAAGACGACACTTTCGCTGAAAGCAGGGTTCACCGAAACCTTAACAATGAGGCTGGCTTGGTGCGGCTCGAACTTCCATATTTGCTTGGCGAGCAACGGCACGGCATCGTTGACCAGGTCAATCAGATACTTGATGCCGCCCACGGTTTTCCCGGTGATCTGGGGCACGTGCAACGCGTAGACGCCGTGGTCCTGTTGCGTCATCAACCGCTCGTTCAACAACGACTTTGTGAAGTGCGTGGGAATCTTGATGCCAAAGGACTCAAGTGGCTGCGACGAGTTGTAGTTGAAGGCGATTTCACCCAAAACCTGCGATTTCTGCACGTGGCCGCCGACAAACGTGGCGTTGATAATTTCGGCGATGGACGTGTTCAATCCCTCTATGCTCACGCCCTCGGTGGAGTTGAAGTGTTTGAAAGGGTCGCGATTCAACATCGAGTTTCCGGTGGTTTGGCTCACCAACGACATGCCATCGAACATTTGCGGCTGTGAGTACGAGTCCTTGCGGAATGACTGAGCGCCAGATTCTCTGCGCACCTCGTGGTTTTTCCTGGATGGGGGAGGCGGCGGGGCGTGGCGAGCAGCGTTTTGTGCCGACATGCCGCTCATCGCCACTGGAGGATTTTCGGTTTCTGGGAGGTTTCCCGCGAGCCTGGCTCCAGAATCGGGCGCTGGGACCTTGACGGTGCCATTGTCGTTTTCGGAGGCTGCCTGCTCGAAAACCCCGTTGTCATCCTTTCCTAAAGTAGGGGTTTGCAAAGGAGTTGACATGGAGTTTGTCTCGTCGCCGTACTCGAAGCTGTATTTTCCAGACGAGGTGTTTCTGGAGCGGGACTCGGACTCGTTGTCCTTTTTAGGCAGCTGGTTCAAGTCGTGCGCATTGAGAAGCGACAAGCGGTGGCCGTTTTTGTCCAAAGGCACGTCGCTCTCGTCCTCGGACGACGAGTATTTGACGAAGTTGGCATCTTCCGGTGCGCTTCCGGCAGTCTTCTCCTGCGCCTTCACCTCTGGCTCCTTGGCCGGGCCAGAAGGCTGCAATGGTGCCGCGTCTGAAGTGTATGAGAAGTCGTGGACCGCCTTGGGCCGTTCCGCGGATAAAGCAGCACCGGTTCCAACAGCGCCCGCGCCCGCGCCTGCAGCGGCAACGGCAGCCACGGCAGCACCGGCGCCGTTTTCGTGGGCAGCAACAGGCTCGTGGACAGCAACAGGCTCGTGGACAGCAACAGGCTCGTGGGCAGCAGCAGGCTCGTGCTCGGCGTGTCTGCCCGCGGTGCTAGCAGCAGCGGGCTCGGAGGCCTTGCGCTGCGGCATGGTGGGCGGCTGGCCGTACAACGAGTTTCTGGCGTCTGTGTGGGAGGTGAAGGTGTTCAGCCTGGTTGTGGAGGCGACGGAGCCGTCCTCGGGAATCAGCTCTTCGTGCGCCGCGGCGCCGCCTTTCTTCTTGCGCCAGAGAATGGAGCCCACCTTCAGGCGCAAGCGCGACTTCCGCTTGTCCTTGGTGGAGGTGGCGCCCGAGGAACCCGAGACAATGGAGTCGCGCGAGGACTTGACCGGCGACGCGTTGACCGGCTTGGATTTGAACGCCGGCTTGGCCTCTTTGGCTGCGGCTTTGGGCGCGGGCACCTGCGTGTCCACCATGAAGTCTCTGTACTGGGCCATCTCGTTGTCAATGTGGAACTCCTTCAAGATGAAGTTCACAGCGCTCTCGCTCTTGCTGACCAAGGTGGACGTCTTGGCGTTAACGGTGTTCAAGTAGGCCATGAAGGCGTTGAAGAGCATGAGCTTCTCGTAGCGCTTGTAGTTTTCGAAGTTGGAGAGGATGGCGGGCGCCTTGACGTTCCAGTTGTAAGCGCCGTTGGCGTCGTCGAGCTGCGACAGCAACTCCAAGAGCTCGCGCGAGTTGACGGTCAACTCGGAGAACTTGATGTCGTCCTTGAACGCCGCCACGAAGCCGTGCAACACGTCGGTTTTGATGGTCTTGATCAAGGCCTCGTTGACCTGGATCTGCGACATGACCGACGACGCGAGGCAGTTCCAGATCTTCTCAATGGAGCCGAACTCGCCGCCCGTTTGCGGGAAGAAGTTGCGGCCGTTGGCCACGAGCGCGTTCAAGTCGTGGTTGTAGCGCGTGATCATGTTGACGTAGTTGGAGAACCACACCAGCAAGTTCTTTTCGATGAGCGTGGCGCTGGCATCTAGCGAGTGCGAGAGGAAGTTGGCCACCTCCTGCGGCGACTTGGACGTCAAGATGTACGTGGGGAAATCTGCGTCGGCCATGGTCTCCGAATAGTGCCGTGGTGCGTGCGAGGGGAGCGAATTGCTATTGTATCGGAACCCGTGGATGTGGTTGGCGGCCGTGCGCAGGACCGTGCGAAAACCGGGGAAACCGACCCAGCGGATGATTGGAGGAGAGCCCCGGCCGCCACAGCAGAGGAGGCGGCGGCGGCAACGGCGTGAAACCGCCCACAAACGCTTCGGCCGGCCGGCGGCGCAAAGCGGAGCTCGGGGCTGGGCTCGGCCTTTGGCGCGCCGCGGCCTGCCCAACGGCCCTCCCGCGAACGTTCCGTGGTGTAAGGGTTCCGGCCCCAGCACACCCCGGCCGGGCCCCGAAACAGCACTACTCCGAGCTCGCACCCGCACGCAGAGCCGCCGCCCCCTCAAACCCCCCGTTTCCCGCGGAACCGCACACCAAAACCAGCGCCCCGGCGGCACTATGGCGTTGGTTGGTGGCGAGTGGCCACCGCTGGTGCCCCGCACGCACACGCACGGTGCCCAGAGCGCCCAGAAAACACCGTTGCCAATGCGGAGAACACCACAACATGCTGACTGAGCAACCCGAAGCGTGGGCCCAGCCGGGCGTGCGCGGCCCATATCACCGGTGCTTATCTCGCCGGCCAAGTACACACCATTCCGCGCTGGCACGCAAGTGCCCGGCAAAGCAGCCACGCACGCGACCGCGCCCGGGCGACGAGATGGCGGCGGCAGAGACACCGGCACGGGGCGTCTCCCAGGGAGAAATGGTGGGCGCTTGCTGCACCGTGAGTGTCCCAAACAAGGTTTTAGTGGCTGTTTGGGGGCGGCCTGCACACGGCGCCGGTTTATTCGGTGCGCGTTCGTAATCAGCCGCGCAGCGTGCAGGACTGCTGTTTGCAGCCACTTATCTGCCCCCCACGCGGGCCGTGATTGGCCGCGTTCTTATCTGCGTACCGAAGCGCGATGACACCACCCGCATGCCAGCCGCTCCCCGAAACATATAAAACACCCGCAGAACCCCGGCGCAATTGCCTACGTCTTGCAAACACCCCCGGATAAATGTCAGACTCAGGATTCTCAGACACAGGGTTCACCGGCACCGGCACCGGCGGCGACTCGCTCACGCAAAACATGAACGTTCAGTTCGAGGCCGCAGACATGGTCTGGGTCGGCACCGCCGGCGTGTTGGTGTGGATTATGATTCCCGGCGTGGGCTTGCTCTACTCCGGCATCAGCAGAAAGAAGCACGCGCTCTCGTTGCTTTGGGCCTCCATCATGGCCTGCTGCCTCACCACCTTCCACTGGTTTTTCTGGGGCTACTCGCTCGTCTTCACCCACACCTCCGACTCGCCCTTCTTGGGCAACTTGGCCAACTTCGCCTTGATGGACGTGCTCGGCGCTCCGGGCGTGGTTTCCTCCGTCCCCGACATTCTCTTCTGCTACTTCCAGGGCATGTTTGCCTGTGTCACCGCCATCTTGATGGTGGGTGCAGGATGCGAAAGAGCTAGATTGGCGCCCATGATGGTGTTCCTCTTTGTGTGGTTGACTGTGGTCTACTGCCCAATCGCCTACTGGGTGTGGGGCTCCAACGGCTGGCTCGCCAGCTTGGGCGCCTTGGACTTTGCCGGCGGAGGCCCCGTCCACGAGAACTCTGGTTTCGCAGCTTTGGCCTACTCGCTTGTTTTGGGCAAGAGACACGACCCCGTGGCCACCGGCAAGGTGCCAAAGTACAAGCCCCACTCCGTCACCTCCATCGTCTTCGGCACCATCTTCTTGTGGTTCGGCTGGTTCGGCTTCAACGGTGGCTCCACCGGCAACTCTTCCATCAGATCCTGGTACGCCTGCGTCAACACTAACCTCGCTGCTGCGTCTGGTGGCTTGACCTGGATGTTTGTCGACTACTTCAGAACTGGCGGCAAGTGGTCCACCGTCGGCTTGTGTATGGGTGCCATTGCCGGTCTTGTCGGTATCACCCCCGCTGCCGGTTACGTCCCCGTGTACACCGCGTTGGTGTTTGGTGTTGTTCCCGCAATCGCCTGTAACTTTGCCGTGGACTTGAAGGACATCATGGGTATAGACGACGGTATGGACGTCTTTGCTTTGCATGGTGTGGGTGGTTTCATCGGCTCTGTCATGACCGGTTTGTTCGCCGCCGACTACGTTGCAGCTACCGACGGTGCCACCATCATTGATGGTGGCTGGATGAACCACAACTACATCCAATTGGGCTACCAGTTGGCCAGTTCCGTGACCATCGGCGCGTGGTCGTTTGTTGTCACTGCCATCATCTTGTTGATCATGGACAGAATCCCCTTCTTGAGATTGAGATTGCACGAGGACGAGGAGTTGTTGGGTGTTGACTTGGCCCAGATTGGCGAGTACGCTTACTTTGAGGAGGACGACTCCACCGGCTTGGGTCCAAAGTCGTCGCCTTATGTTTTGGAGCCAGTGAGATCCTCTGACCCCAAAGTGATGAAGTTGAGAGAGGCTTCGAGAAAGGAGGCCCACACCGAAACCACGGAAGGCAAGTCTGTGTCGCCGCAAGATTCCAGCGAGCAAAGTAAGAACTAATGTGGCGGCGCCACCTAATACCTAATTGAACGATTGATGTATCTTACAATTCTCCACAAAACGAGCACTTCCATAATACATAGCGAACATCGAAAATCACTTCCAAATAGCCTGTAGTCAACTGTCGTGGGGTCAACCACGACTAGTGCCTGACTTTATTGCCTACTATAACTGCCTCGCTACTGTGTGCAGGACGACAGGGCTGATAGCCTGCATCTTGCGATACCACCCGTGTCATAACATCTTCTACTCTTCTTTCCCCGAAATCGCCCACCACCTCCGCCCCCAGCCTGCGAATCGCCTCGGAATACCTCGAAATCTACCCGCCATGTCCTGCGCCGAACTTTCCCCCAGCCAGGGCCTTGGCAGCTCGTTTGTTTTGGGCAAGTCGCTCTACAGTACAATCTCCCAGCTTAAGCGCCAGCGGCAACGGTTCCACGTGGCCTACTCGAGCGAGCAGTACTTGAACACGCCCTTATTGGTGACCTTACCCGATCTTGGCGCTCGGCTCATGTTTGAGGCGTCCGCAGGCCAGCAGTTGATCCTCATTGAGGTGTTGAACTTTGAGCACCTCAAGCTCACGTACAAGGGCAATTTTTTGAACGACATTGTCGTGCACACGCCGAGCGACGAGGAGTTGACCAGCGCCCCCTGCATTGCCGACGTGAAGTTGCTGAAGCACGTGGTGCCGCCCACGTTGAAGGAGATCTACAACAAGACGTTCGGGCCGACCTTCCCGGGCGCCCTCCACCGCGAGACACTGTCGTACATGCTCAGCTATCCGGGCGTGGCTTTCAAGTTCCGCGTCACGCCAGAGGTGCTTGCAAGTGTGGCGGACTTGAGCGACAGGAATGCAGTTTTGTCTCGGCTCACGAACTGGCCCCGTCTGGCAGACATTCCGTGCACCTCCTTGGCGATTTTCGAGGGAGAAGACTACGCGTCTTTCTTGAAGCGGGCCTCCCAGATGAGCCGCTTTGACTGCAAGGCGAACTCTTCGGCCTTGGCCGTGGAAAAGGTCGAGGTCTCGCTCAGTACTGGTACTGCGGAAATCAGGTTTAACGCAGAGAGCAGGCGGCAGCCCGCCACGATCAAGATTGGCCAGTCGACGCAGCATGACGTGTTGCGTATTCTTGGCCCGCCGGACTCATACTTCAACAAGTTCGACTCCCGGCTCCTGATCCACAAGCATTTGAAGTCCTCGCTGGTCGAGGACGACGGCTCGGTGTACAAGTTCCACAATTACTTTGGCCACGGGATCGATTTTCTCTACAACTTGAATCCGCCCGACCAGCACGGCGGCGTCTTGCAGAAAATCGTGCTCCACAATGGCGGGATTGTCCGATCGCTAGATTTCATGCGGTGGAATAAGTGCAACTGGGTAGTCAAGACGGCCAACGCCCAGGTGACCTCGGAAATGTACTTCCACGAGTTTGAAGCCGCCTTCTTTGCCAGCGTGCGCGGGAACAATGCCGAGCCGGTGCTTTTGAACCGAAACGACTCCGAGATGTCCGACTACGACTTGGAGTTTGTTTCGTCGGAGGATTTGAAGAGCGACTCTTCGAACGGAACTGGCGCGTCGCTCTCGAGCGAGGTGAAGACGTGGGGGCAACTGAAACTCTACGGCTACGAACGGTGCATTTGGGAGGTGAATGAGAGCAACAACTGCGTCACCAGTGTCACCATCTACTGACAAGCAACACATACTAACGACTAATAGAGCTAACAACGATAAATCACAGCCGCCAACAATACAACGTACTCAGGAACGAAGAGCGCCGATTAAACCGCAACAGTGCCAGCAGCAGCGGGCCACGGCAGAGAGCTCTTGTTTTGCTCGCTCTTGCTCTCTTACTGTGTATGTTTTTTTTTCTGGAGTAACGAGTGCGACATCGAGTGCACCATCCTCCATCATGAAGTTGACTCCACAATTGATAGCGACGGCGCCGCGGGTCGTCAACCCCGAGGGCAAGCTCACGTTGATTCTACGAAACCTGCACCTCCTGTTCATCGAAAACCTCGAGTTCACCAACGACATCTTCCTGGTGCTCGACCTCACTAACAACGACATTTTGGAGGTGGGCGGCGTGGGCCGCTTGCCCAGCCTCGAAACACTCCTTTTGGGCAACAACAACATCTCGTCGGTGGCTCCCGTCGAGGACAGCGAGCTCAAAAGCCTCCTGCTCGCCAACAACAACATCCGCACGACGTTTGACGCGGCCAACTTGCGCCACTTCGCGGGCCTCGAGGACCTCTTGATGATGGGCAACCCCGTGGCCGAGAGCCCGGTGTACCGGCTTTTTGTCGTGTGGCTCTTGCCCCGCTTGCGGGTGTTGGACCTCCGAAAAGTGACGCCAAAAGAGCGGGCCGAGGCGCGGGACTTGTACGGGGAGAGCTACGAACAGCGGTCGCCCGCAGCAGAGGCGTTGCTCCACGGCACGACCAAGGCGGCCGCCGAGCCGAAGGAGGTGCGGCTTATGCGCACACTGGTGAAGCGGCTCACGGCGGAGGAAAAGGAGGCGCTTTTGAAGGAGTTGGAGAGTGCCACCACCATGGACGAGGTGGAGCGCATCTCGGCGCTCTTGAAGTCGGGGTGAGGCAAGCGCTGGTTGTAGAAAAATGCTACACGCTGCACAAAACCCATTCAACGCACGGACCCATGCAACGCACGGACTTCATCTGGCGTTCGTTTGGCGTTGCGCAGAGTGGCACATATCAGCATAGTTGCACTTGCACACTGGTGCACTGCTCGGTAATACAGCACACTTGCACCCAAAGAAGCGGCCGCCACACGGCCAGCAGGCGGGAAAAACTCGATTGTAGGCACGGCAGCCCCTGCCGGCGCCTCCGGCGACCCGCCTCTTTCTCCGTAAAAAAGACCTCTCTCGGGTGTGGGGCTTGCTTCCACGAGCTCGGGCCGCAGTTTGACCGCACGAGCACAGGCCCGCCCCAGCACGCCAAAAACGGGCGGATTTCGCCAAAAAGCGCCGGGGCGGGCCCGGCCACAAGGACCATCGCCCGGCCGGCGCCCCGTGCAGATCCGCCGCCGGGGGCGCCGTGCAGCGCCGGCACAAGCCGTTTTTTCGGGCCCACACACGATTTTTTCATCACTGAGCATGGCCCCGCCTGGAGCAAAAAAGCGTACTCCTCCCAATCCCAGCCCCCGCCACAACGCCCGTCGCCTCTGACACACCATGTCGCTGGCCCGGCCCAAAAGAAAAGCCGCCTCCCACAAAAATTACCTGGACGCAGCGCACGAGCCGCTCTTCGCCGCGCCGCTACCCGAGCCGCTACCCGCCAGGGCCCCGCCCACCGCCGGCAAAAACCCCAAGCGGAAGCCGCCGGCGCTGCCCAGCAAGTCGCCCGCCGCCGCGCCGCCGCCGCCCGCACGGCCCGCCCCCGGCGCCCCCCGCGTGCCCTACAATTGGCAGCCTCCGCCGCCCGAGGACCGCTTCTCCTGCAAGCTCGACTTGGCCGAGGCGTACGTCAGCACGCGGCTCCAGACGTTGACGTGCCCGCAGCAGCCCGTGGGCGACGCGGCGGCGGCGGCCGCCGACGAGCCGCGCGAGCTCCAGAGCTTGCTCCACAAACACACCGGGCAGCGGCCCGAGCCGTTCGTGCCGCGCCGCAAGCAGAAGGTGTTCCAGCTCCGCAAGGGCGACTTCATCTACATGGTCAGCGAGCCGCCGGGCGAGCCGTACTACATCGGGCGCGTGATGGGGTTCACGCGCAAGAGCGAGGCGCCCGCGCCGCAGGAGACCGAGGACGCGGCGCACTACGTGTTCCAGATCCAGTGGTTCTACCGCCCGCGCGACATCCTGAAGCACACGTCGGACTCGCGGCTCCTCTTTGCGTCCATGCACAGCGACACGTGCCCGCTCGCCAGCTTCCGCGGCTTGGTCACCGTGCACCACAAGCTGGACGTCGAGCAGCACTTCCAGCCGCCCGCAGACTCGCCGTTGACGCCGCTCGAGTACTACGCGCTGTTCCCCAACTGCTTCTACTTCGAGAAGCTCTTTGACCGCTACATGATCAAGTTCTACGACATTGTCAAGACGTCCACGTTGCTCCCGTACATCGACAACGCAACCAACAACTCCAGAAACTACATCTTGGCCTTGAACAAGCGCTTCGAGTACATCTTCATGGAGGCGCCGCGCGTCAAGCCCTTCATCAACAACTTCGCCTCCACCTCCAGCACGCACTGCGACTTCTGCGCAGAGTGGTGCGGCGCCAACGAGCTGGTCATCTGCGCGGGCTGCGGCAAGCACTTCCACATGCTCTGCTTGGACCCGCCCTTGCTCAAGAAGCCCAGCCGCGGCTTCAGCTGGTCGTGCGCCGTGTGCACCAAGAAACACGAGGTGGAGCACCAGCGCAACAAGATCGTCATGCTCTCCCACGACAACAGGTCCACCAACGAGGAGGAGCTCTTGTCGCTTTCCGACTCCTTGACCTCGCTGGAGGAGCCGCCCTACGAGAAAAAGTCCGAGAACATCTTGCCCAAGTACGAGCTCATGGCCATCGACTACCTCGAGAAAGACGCCGCGGTGTCCGTCGTCGAGCGCCGCTTGAAGGAGGAGTGGTCGCTCCGCTACCTCGGCCTCCACGTGCGTCTCGAGGACGCCGTGGACCCGGACGACAGATCGCCCTACCCACGTGCCTCCACCTCCCTTGGCGCCCGTTTCCAGGCCTCCAACATCCCCGAGTACGAGGACCATCCGATCGTGTACTACGACCCGGACAAGAGCTCGTCCACGAGCAAGAAGAAGCTGTCGTCGTCGAAAAAACCGCCGAAAAAGAAGCCCTCGGAATCGCCTTTGATCAGGGAACTCCCTCTACCGAAGGAGTACGCCGATGTGCCGCCCAAAGACTTCCCCCAGTGGTTGCAGCCGCGGCCCAAGGGTTACATCGAGCGAGGCTTGGACGACGGAGACGCCGCCACCAGCACGTTGATGTGGAAGCCGCTTGAGCCCGACGTCTCCGACAACTTTGAGAAGCTCGACCGCTTCTCCCACGCATGTGCCCCCATAGCAGAAAAGTTAGGCCTACATCCAAACTCGCCCAATTTCGTGGACGCGGTGCTCAAGGCCTATCTTGATTGCCAAGGCGACACAGCCCAGGCCACTGAGATCGTCTCCATGCTCACCAGGAAGTCGCTCCACGAACCAACCTTGAACAAGGAGGAAATCAAGAGATTTGAGGCGGGCGTCCGCAAGCACGGCAGTGAATTGTACCCGATTTTCAAAGAGGTCAAGACGCAGCCGTGCTCGATGATTGTGAGATTCTACTACCTCTGGAAAAAGAGCAAGCGAGGCAAAGCCATCTGGGGAAACTACCCTGGCCGGAAAAAGAAGAGCACAAAAGAAAACGACATGAAGATTAAGCCAGTCGTGGACGACTACGCCGACAGTGACGACGATTCGGCGTACGAAAACGAGAAAATCAGCGCTAAGAAGCGGCTTTTCCGGTGCAAGCACTGCAAGTCCTACGAGTCCTACAAATGGTTCAAGATCACAGGTTTTGACGGAACCACAGAGTACGACAGTCTTTCAGACGTGGACGACATTGACCCAGATACAGTTACTGCCCTTTGTTTCCGGTGCGCCCGACTTTGGCGCAGATATGCCGTGTACTGGGAAGATCCGTTAGAAGTTGAAAGAAAGAATTCCAGAGGAATTGGAGGATACAAACGGAAAATCGAGTCCGAGTTGGTGGCCGATTCCGAACTCATTCTCGATTACGCGCAAAAGAATGGTGTGACTTTGTCCTACGAACTCACCAAACCGTATGTCGTGAGCAGCGTTTTGTCAGACAGCCCGTTCTCCAATGGGGCGAAAGCGAAAAAGCAGTCTTTCCCCGTGCTATCCGACAAAAACGGCAAAGCCCCAAAGAGGGAAACCGGGCCAAAAGCGGCACCAAAGCCAAAGAAGGAGCCAACACCAGAAACACCCCGCATGACGTCCAGGCAGTTATCGTTGAGCATCAAAGCCAGCGAGCCGGAGCCAGAAACACCGGTTGCGAAGAAAAGAAAGACCGAAGTCAAGAAGGAGGCCCCCGCTCCAGCACCAAAGAAACGGCCAGCTCCAACGAGCTCATCGTCGTCCAAGAAAAAGAAAATTCCGCTACAGGCACCTCCGGCTGTGGAGACTCCAATCAAAACACCAGAGCCCGAAATTTCCGAAGTGAAAGTCGAGGTCAAAAACACCTCGCGGCGGCAGAAGAAGAACAACGACACCACAATCATTCTGCACCCAATCTTCAACCCGGTGTACCGGGAGAAAATTCCAGAAGCTGCCTCGTTGATGAAAATCGACAAAAAAGTGTTTCCTCAGATCACCACAGAGGTGTTGCAGCGGATTTTCGACAACTTCAAGATCCGCCAGTTGCTCGACATGAAGCTGCTCACCAACGGGTGGCAGGTGCCGCATCACGCGAAAATCGACTTGCCGTTCGCGCCCTCGGACCGCAAGTGTTGCATTTGCATGCACTTTGATAGTGACAGCTCGGCGCAGGAGTCGCTCATTTGCTCCAACTGTGGAGTCAATGTTCACAGCTCGTGTGCCGGAATCACCATTATCGGCAAAACACGGCCCGTGAAGCAATGGCTCTGTGACGCCTGTATTAACGACATGGGCCCAAAGTTCAGTTCGTCGGCCACATGCTGCATGAGCCCGCCCAACGATGTGAAGAGCGACTTGGCGATTCTCGGGTGCTCTCTGCAGAGACCGCCGTTCCTCATACCGATTTTGGATTCAGGAAAGTGGTGCCAACTTCTATGTGCTTTGTTTTGCTACAAGCAACTCTCACTCCGGGTGATCTCGCCGCCTAGCTTCATCTCCCGGGCGATTTTAAATGCGGCCCACTGCAAGGGCCCAGGATTGGTCGTGGAAAGTGCGTCTCGCATGTTTGTGGAAAACATGGCGAAGAAATGTGAGATCTGCAACAACTACAACGGCGCCTTGATGGAGTGTGAAGACAAGTTCTACCACGTCACGTGCTCACAGACGGAAGGTTTCAAGTTGGGTTTCAGCCTCGTGCCGCAAGCCGACGTCAAGGCTGCCACGACGACATTTGTCGAGGACCGGTGCGGCAGATTGGAGCCTGTTTTGGCAAAGAGCCATTCGCAAAACGTGTTGCTGTTGAGAGAGGCAGGCCGCAGATCGGCCAGCGGCGAGGCAAAGCCGCTTATTCAGCTCTTCATCGAGGACATCTCGAGAATGGGCCAAAAACTCAGTGGCCCGCAATTGACCGCTCACAACTACGCCACGATGGTCAGCAACTACGTCGCCTCCACCCGTGCAAAGCTGGACAGAGTCCCAGTGGCGGCGAACGGCCAAGCAAACGGCCATGGTCTAGGATTGGGGCACAAAGAGCGACAAGATGGCGAGGACGCGGAGGACGGCACCACATTTTACAACGAGCTCCACCAGCCGCTTTGTGGAGAAGAGTACGGAATCAAGGACCCCAGCGACCGCATCGGGAAAGCCCCCGTCGGAAGAAGCGAGATAAAGCTCGGGGACATCTTGGGGTAGCCAGGTCACGTGTGCGAGTCGTTGTTTTCAGCGAACATTTTGGTGCATCAACTACATACAGATAAACAAGTCCACCCACCAGCCCACCCCCCGCAATTGCCTAGGTCTCCGAAAAATGTTGAAGTTGGGCGATCGTGACATGCCTGTCATCCCGGGCACCAAAATAGAAGGCGAGGAGCTCCAGGACTTGAGGCGAGTGGTGGCGGAAATCCTCCGCCGAAGAAGCACGAACTTCCCCGGGTCCCAGCCGGTGTCGTTCGAGCGAAATCACCTCGAGGTGTTGAAGAATAGAGAGTACTTTGTGTGCGAGAAGTCGGACGGGTTGCGGTGCCTCTTGCTTCTTGTCAACGACGAAATGAAAGGCGAAGGCGTGTTTCTAATAACGAGAGAGAACGAGTTCTACTTCATCCCCAACATCCACTTCCCGCTCTTGATGGACGAAGGCCCCGAGGGCTCGTTCCACCACGGCACGCTTCTCGACGGCGAGTTGGTGCTAGAGACCAAGAACGTGCTGGAGCCTTTCCTCAGATACTGTATTTTCGACGCGCTCGTGGTGAACGAAAAGGACATCACCAAGAGGCCGTTGTCCACGCGATTGGGGTACATTACCGAGAGCGTGATGAAGCCCTTTGACCGGTTCAAGATGAAGCACCCCGAGATTGTCAACTCGCCCAAGTTCCCGTTCAAGGTCAGCTTCAAGATGATGAAGCTGTCGTACCGGGCCGACAAGGTGTTGGCGATGCAGGAGCACTTGTTCCACGAGTCGGACGGGCTCATCTTCACCTGTGCGGAGACGCCGTACGTCTTTGGCACCGACGCCACGCTCTTCAAGTGGAAGCCGGCCCACGAAAACACCGTGGACTTCAAGATGGACTTTGAGTTCCGGCAGTTCCAGGACCCGGACATGGACCCGCACGACCCGGACTCCACGTACCCGGACTACGACAGCGTTCCTGAGAAAATCAACCTCCACGTGTGGAAAGGCGGCCGCGAGTACGAGTATTTTGCCCAGATGGACCTCTCGGAGGAGGACTGGGAGCAGCTCAAGGGGCTCGAGGAGCCGTTGGTGGGGCGCATCGTCGAGTGCAGGAAGAAGGTGTCCCGCCCGCCGTACTGGGAAATGCTCCGATTCCGGAACGACAAGTCCAACGGCAACCACATCTCGGTCGTGGAGAAGATTCTCCACAGCATCGAGGACGGAGTTTCGGAGAAGGAGCTCATGGACGCGTGCCCGGCGATCGAGAAAGCGTGGAAGCGGAGAGAGGCAGACAAGCACAAGGCCAAGGGCAACGGGGCTGCGCATGCGAAGGAGGCTGCCGCTGAGCGCCGGCCTGCCGAGGCCGCCGGGCCGGACCAGAAAAAAAGAAAGGTGGAGGAGCAGATGCTCCAGGAAATGATGCCTGACTACGAAGAAGACAGCGACCCTGAGTGATGACGAATGAAAGCAAAATAGAAAATAGAAGCGTGAAGTGCAGAGGATCAGAAAAGCTGATGGAGGTGGGTGGAGCAGAGAGCAGAAGGAGCAGGAAAAAGTGGGACTCGAATGCAAGTGGAGTGAGAGTCGAAGTGGTGCAGAATCACAGTAGAGTAAGAGTAGAAGTGGTGTACAGTAGAGTGAGAGTAGAAGTGGTGTACAGTAGAGTGAGAGTAGAAGCTGAAGCTGAATGTACAGACATTGAAGAATAGCAAAGTCTCAAGCAGACTGTACCCAAATGTCGGGTTAAAAGTGAAGAGGAAAATACATCATGGCAGCGATGAGAGTGAAGTGAGCACGCACAACATGAAGGGCCCTGATTGCCGGAACTCTCCGGCCAAATGGGCTCAAAGAGTATGCAAACAGTCAAACTCCAATGGGAAAGCCCAATCTGGAGAAGAGTTGAAACGAGCCATCACCCCCCGGGTCTACACGCAGCGGCGCAGCCAATTGTTCCCCGATATATTCTATAAGCTAGTCACGTTCCAAGTTGATGTTGTTGCCAAACTTCCCGTACAAATGGGCCTTCAATTCTGCGAGCTGGGAGTCGAGCTCGTCGATCTCGTCCGAAACCTTGGAGATTTTCTCGTCCAACACCTCGTTTTCCCGCTCGATCATCTCGACCGCTTTGGGTACCGTCACGAACACAAACGCATCGGCAATCTTGTACTGGATCTTCTCGTCGTCGTCCAAAAGCTCAATCTCAATCGCCAAGTCGTCAATGTACTCTTTTTCCGTTTTGTACGCTTCGAGCTCGTCGCTCAAGGCGTCTTTTCTGTTGATGAGCGAGGAGAACTGGTTGATTTTCTGCTGGTCCTCCCAGAGAACCTCCGTGGTGTTGTGCTGGCCCTGTGGTAGAAGCTCCATTTTGGTGGAGGTGGGTGGTGGGCCCTCACAAGAAACTTCCACCGCGGGGAGGGTCACGTGCGCGCATACAGGTTGTGATTGCAAAATACTTTTAAAACCACGGGAGCTTGGTGTTCTCCTCCCAGACAATCCGCCCGCTCTTCAACAGCTCGTCATCGGCGGCGTTGTTGAACATGATGGCGCTGCGCGACCCGTTCTCTTTCCCGGCAACGCTGCCGTACCTCTTGACCATCGACTGCAAGCATTTGGCGGAGATGTCAGACTCCCACAACACGAATTTCTGGAGGTTCGACAACTGCGGGACGCCGTGGTCGGCTTCACAGAACTCCTTGACCCGCAGAACCAACTCCAACGCGGTCGAGTCCGCGTCAAAGCCCTCGAAGACGGCGATCTTGATGATGCTGAGGTAGTTTTTGAAGCCGCCCGCGTCGTCGGCGTTGTACTCGTACTGCCACGCAACAAAGCCCTTGGCCTCGCCCGTCTCGGGGCAGACGAGCTTCAACCCAAACGGCTGCGGGTGCGTCGCGGCAAACTTCTCTGTCACCGTCTGCAAAGTGTCGTGGAAGCCGAGGTCGACGGGCTCGCCAAAGAGCTTGGCGCCGAAGAACTTGGCGCGCAAGTTGAACCACTCGAGGATGCCTGCGCTCGGCTGGATCGAGATGCGGTCGAGCCCGTCGCGGGCGACTTTGGCGGACAACTGCCGCTTGAGCTGGTCGCTGTACTTCGCGACGAGCGCGTCAAACTCGCCGAGCCTGACCAACTCCACGCCGCGTGGCGGCTCGTAGCTGCGGCCGCTGGGCGCGAGCGGCGTGTTGACCAAGTCCACGGGGTACGACTTGAAGCCGTTGCGCGTGTAGTACTCTCCAACCTCCGAGTACAAGAACGTGAAGCCGTCCGGGCCCACGTAGGGCTCGCGGCGGGCGGTTTCCATCAACTTGTCGATCATGATCGAGGCCAAGCCGCGGCCGCGGTTGGCCGCCGGCGTGAACACGCCGCCGATGCACCCGCACAAGATGGGCGTATGAGTCACAGTGCCCGAGGCGTCTCTCGAGAAGCGCCACGCCTCGCGCACTAAGATCTCGCACGAGCAGAGCACCGCGTCGGGCTTGTCCTTGGCCTTCAACACGAACACGTGCAACTGGTTGGGCGGGCTGGCGGTGGCCCGGGACAAGCCGATCACGTGCTCTCTCAACACGTAGTCCTCGGTGGAGAGGAGGTTTTTCCACACGGCGGCGTTCTGCGCCCGCGTCGCGTTCTTGCCCGCGGCGTCACACACGGGCTCGAGCACAAAGTCTCGGGCGTCCTCCTTCTGTCTGGTCATGGTGGTGGCGGGGCTCTAGTGGTGGGGTAGTAGGTAGTAGATGCGCGCTGGATGCGGCAGGTGGGTGCGGCCAACGGGTGGTGGGAACACGAGCGAAGGGCCGAGGCGGTGTGCGTGGCGGAAAGAAGCGGGTACGTTGCGGAAGTGCGCGTTGCGGCTCGGGCTCGTTTGGGGTCCGTGCTGAAAAGCGGGCTGGGCGGGCGGTGGGCTTATCTTTATAGTGCCCGCGGATAAGACGCGCGGCCGCTAACAGCAGCGCAGTGCGAGCGCCGCGCACCCCGCCAAACCAGTGCACCGCGGCCGGCGGGCGCCGCCTCCACCTCCTGTTGGCGACGCCTGCTGCTTTTCCGGACCCCCATTCAGCGAACATGGTGCACCAAGAGCCGTTTGCCGTGGAGCAGTTCATGGACACGTACGAGACCGCCGTGGACCACAACATGGGCGAGACCTGCGTGGACTCGTTGACGCTCAACGACATCTTCGACATGGCGGGCACCAGCGGGCTGGCCACGGTCCGGGCGCTCACCGGCGCCAAGCTCACGTACGGCCACATCCAGGGGTCGCCGCAGCTCCGCGCGGCGATCGCCGGGCTCTACGACGGCGCCGCGCCGGAGGACGTGGTGGTCACCAACGGCGCCATTGGCGCCAACTTCTTGGCCTTCTACTCGTTGGTGCACCCGGCGGACCACGTGGTGGTGGTGGCGCCCAGCTACCAGCAGTTGTCGTCGGTTCCGCGCGTGTTTGGCGCCAACGTGCAGTTGTTCGACATCTCCATGGAGTCCGGCTACGCCCCGGACTTGGCGCGGTTGCGCGCCGTTTTCGCCGCCAGCAGCACCCGGTTGTTGGTCATCAACAACCCCAACAACCCCACGGGGTACGTGTGGGAGAACGCCGTGCTCCAGAGCATCGTCGACTTGTGCCGCGAGTACGCCGTCACCATCATGTGCGACGAGGTGTACCGGCCGTTGTTCCACTTCACGCCGCAGGAGCCGGTCAAGTCGATCGTGGACTTTGGCTACGACAACGTGGTGGCGTCCGGGTCCATGTCCAAGGCGTTCTCGCTCGCCGGCTTGCGCCTCGGCTGGCTCGTGTCCCGGAACCCCACGCTCGTGCGCGGCTTCTTGGAGAAGCGCGACTACAACACCATCTCGGTGCTGGTGCTCGACGACCTCGTGGCCACGTTGGCGCTCCAGAACTCGGCCAAGATCTTGGCGAGGAACCACGCCATCTGCAAGACCAACTTGGACCTCTTGGAGCGCTTTGTCGCCGACCACAGCGACCGCGTGGAGTGGGTGCGCCCGCGCGGCAGCGCCACGTGCTTTCTCCGCTTGAAAGGCATCGTGGCGACGCAGGCCTTGGCCGAGGACTTGGCGCGCCGCCACCGCGTGTTGGTTGTTCCGGGAGAAGTGTTTGGCATGCCGGGCTGGCTCCGCATCGGCTTCGGCAACCTGACCGCCAACATCGTCAACGGGCTCGCGCGCTTGTCGCAGGTGTTGGCTGAGGAGTATTCCCTGGTCTTGAAGGAGGGTTCCCTGGTGCTGACTACGGATTCTCTGGTGTTGACTGTAGAGAAATAGAAGGGCGGCCGGGCCGGTGTTTGGCCGTGAACAACGGCGTGTGCAACGCCCCGCCCGGGCCACAAAAATTATTTTGCCAGCCACCGCGCAGCGCACGCGAGCCGCTGCAGCAGGGTGCCTCCACCCCGACATTTTTCAGTTTGCCGGCTTTTGCCTCGTAACATCATCGCCACCCGCAGGTGCGCATCACCAAGTCACCACATGCTCCGCTTGAACAAAACATACCGGCGCGCAGCCGGCGCCCGGGCGCGGGGCTTGGCCTCCGCGGCACAGGCCGAAACGCTCAGCAAGTACCCGATCGGGCTCAACATGCACGGTTTCGCCGTGGAAAACGTCCAGGCGGTGCCCGAGTTCTCGTTGGTCGCGGTCAAGTTGAAGCACACCCGCACCGGCGCCCAGCACTTGCACTTGGACTCGCCCACGGACAGAAACAACGTGTTCTCCGTGGCGTTCAAGACAAACCCGCCCGACCACACGGGCGTGCCGCACATCTTGGAGCACACCACGCTCTGTGGCTCGGCACAGTACCCGGTGCGGGACCCGTTCTTCAAGATGTTGAACCGCTCGCTCAGCAACTTCATGAACGCCATGACGGGCCACGACTACACGTACTACCCGTTCGCCACCACCAACCGCAAGGACTTTGACAACTTGATGGCGGTGTACCTCTCGTCGGTGTTCGAGCCCATCTTGTCGTACGAGGACTTTCTGCAGGAGGGCTGGCGGCTCGAGCAGGCGGACGTGGCCGACCGCAACAGCGCCCTCGAGTACAAGGGCGTGGTGTACAACGAGATGAAGGGCCAGTGCTCCAACACAAACTACTTGTACTGGATCAAGTTCCAGGAGGCCGTGTACCCCGCGTTGCAGAACTCGGGCGGCGACCCGGCCGCCATCCGCACCTTGGGCTACGAGGACCTCCTCGACTTCCACACCGCAAACTACCACCCTTCCAATGCCAAGACCTTCACCTACGGCTCCTTCCCCTTGGTGGAGCACTTGCACAAGCTCAACGACGCCTACGCCAAGTTCGGCAGCAGGGCCAACAGGAACTGCGTGCGCAAGAACGTCTTTGAGCAGCGGCCGCGCGAGACGCGCTTCGCCGTGGCCGTGCCGGGGCCCTGCGACGACATGTCCTCCAAGCCCGTCGACGAGCAGTATAAAGCCTCCGTCACGTGGTACTTGGGCGACGCCCTCAGCGAGCACAGCAGGCACGACATCTTCAAGTGGCGCATCCTCAACACCTTGCTCTTGGACGGGCACAACGCGCCCTTCTACCAGGACTTGATCGAGTCCGGCTACAGCGAGGACTTCTCCGCCAACTGCGGCTTTGACCAGACAACCTCGTTGATGTCCTTCACCGTGGGCCTCAGCAACCTCTCGAAGGAGAAGGTCGACGAGTTGCCGCACAAGGTCGCCCGCATCCTCACGGACAAGGTCGTCCCGGAGTTGCAGCGGGGCAAGGACAGCGTCTTCCACGGCCGCGTGCAGGCCGTTCTCTCGCAGTTGGAGTTGAGTCTCAAGAAGCACAAGCCCGACTTCGGCCTCGGCTTGTTGCACTCCTTGATCCCCACCTGGATCAACGACGCTGACCCGTTCAAGAGCTTGCAGGTGGAGACCATCTTGAACAGGTTCAAGGCCGACTATGACGAAAGAGGCCTCGACGTCTTCAAGGACTTGATCGAGAACTCGTTGTTGAACCCCGCGACCCCAGTCTTCAACTTCACCATGACCCCGGATGCTGACTACAACGCAAAGCTCCTTGCCGAGGAGCAAAAGTCCTTGCAAAAGGCCTCGGAGTTGCTCACGGACGAAGACAAAGACGTCATCTACGAAAGAAGCAAGAAGCTCCTCGAAAAGCAGCAGGAGGAGGAAGACATCTCCGTCTTGCCCACCGTGACCTTGGCGGACGTCCCCAGACAAGGCGACTCGCATGCCTTGTCGTTTGGCGACTTGCCCGCTGGAGGCAAAGTCCAGAAACGCGTCACGAGCACCAACAGCCTCGTGTACGTGAAGGCGGCCAAGGACTTGTCGTTCTTGCCCCAAAAATTCTACGAGTACATGCCTTTGTTCAACAGCTGTTTGACAAACTTGGCAGGCACCGACAAGTACCCCACCACCGAGTTGGAAACCCGCATCCAGCAGTTGACGGGCGGCATCAACTTCTCGTTCAGCGCAAGAACGGACCCGTACAACATCGGTAAGCCCAACTTGAAGTTCTTGATGTCCGGCATGGCGCTCAAGGAGAAATCCCACCACATCTACGAGTTGTGGCAGGAGATCTTGACGCAGACAAAGTTCACGGCGGAAGACCTGGTCGTCGACAAGCTCAACACGTTGTTGAAGAACTTGGGCCAGAACCAATCGAACATGATTGCCGAAAGAGGCCACTCCTACGCGTCGTCGTACAACAGTTCTCAGTTGACCCCCACGAAACTCATCACCAACATGGTCGGTGGCATTGGCCAGGTCAAGTTCATCTTGGACATCAACAAGAAGCTCGAGGATGGCGGGAAGGACTACTTGAGAAACGAGCTCTTGCCAACTTTGCAAGAAATCCAAAACCACCTCGTGGGCGGCTACACCGAGAGCAACACCAGCGGGTTCAACTACAGCATTGTGGGCGAAAGCGACAGTGTTTCTGCCAACGAAAAGTTGATTGGAAAGTTCGATAACGCCATGAAGTCCTCCCAGCCCGGTCTTCACAACGAGCTCGTGGACTTGTACTCGAAATTCTCGCCCGTCACGATGTCCAAAACGATCTTGGACATGCCGTTCCAGGTCGGCTACGCCTCCTTGGGCCAGCTCGGGTCTCCGTATGTCACCAAAGACGGCGCTGCGCTCCAAGTTCTTGCCCAAATGCTCACTTACAAGCACTTGCACTCTGTGATTAGAGAGGCCAACGGCGCCTATGGAGGAGGCCTCAACTACGACGGGTTGGGCGGCACGCTCAGCTTCTACTCCTACAGAGACCCCAACGCCATCAAATCTGCTGGTGCGTTTGAAAAGAGCTACGAAGCGGCGAGAAAGAACCTCGCGGACGGCAAGTGGGAGGAGAAGGCCTTGCAAGAGGCCAAGTTGGCGATCTTCCAGAGCGAGGACGCGCCGAGCCACATTGCGTCCGAGGGCTCGTCGCACTTCATGGACGGAATCACGGACGAAATGAGGCAGGAGCGCAGAGAGCGCTTCTTGGACATCACGCTCCAGGACTTGCAGGACGCCAACGAAAAGTACTTGGCCGGCAGTGCGCACAGTGCCTTCACCGTTCTCGGAAACGCCAAGGAACTAGCACACGACGACTCCTGGACGGTGAAGGAGTTACAGCCCTAGTATCGCAACTTGTACATAAACCAAATTCTGTTGGGATGTTCTTTATTCGTGATATGCTATGTACAGTGTGGGGGGGCGTTAAACACGGTGGCTTCTGTTGTAGTCTTTGGCCACCAAGTCCGGCACCTTTCTTTTCTTGGCCTCGGTGAATAGACAGTGTCTCTGAGCCCGTGGGTCGTACAAAATCAAATTTAGTCTTTGCGTGTGTCTGGGGATCTTGAACCACTTCTCGTATCCAGTCTTGGCTGCCGACACGAGCCGGACCATGGTGTGGGTGGTTTTAGCTTTGGCCATGGTAGTAGTGGTTGATGGTGTGAAGAAATTTCGACTTTGTAGAGTCGCACATCCGTACCTTCGACGGCTCGGAGTCAGGCGACGGCTGGCGGAGAGTGCCTGGTTGTGAAATGTTTACTCTCTTTGGTAGAATTAGGGAGTCTTTGCTTTGCTAAGTTTTGTTTGTGACGATAGGTGCAAAATCTCGTTGGTTGGTTTTTGTGTGCCGCATTTGCCACACTCCAATTGTGGTTTACCTGAGAACTGAGATACGGTGAGCGTATTGCAAGTCACTGTTGCAGTGTACAATCTTCACAAAAAGGCACCAGCAGCAAAACCAAAGCCAAATCTAAAGGAACAAAAACAAGTTTTGAATAATAATAGCTCTGCCTAGGTATTTTGACCAGAAGTCACGGAAGCTCCAAATCCACCGGCGTCTAAACGCACTTGAGCTTGCGAATCAAAGCACGACAAGCTCCCCAGCCAAAGACAAGGCCTCGAAAACAAAGCATTCTCCACGTTAACCTGCCCCACATCCCGCTAGCTGGTCACCGCCCTCGCTGGCCGCTCCCGAATTACACGTCCCGATTTAGCAATAAGAAAACACCCGTGCACCAGGTAACCGAAATTCGCCGGAACGCGTATGCTCAACGAATCACTCCACCGACTAAAATGCTTGGGAACTTGTGGCTCGTGCTAGCCCTCTTTACGAGCTTGGTTGCCGCGTTGCAACTCGAGGTTCCGGCCTTTGAAAGACCAGAGCCCGTGTGTATCCGGGACTTTGTCACCCGCGACCACTTGGTCGTTGTCAATGTCAAGACGTCCGGATCGAGCCACGACGGCCAGAAGTTGGTCATGACCGTGATCGACTCCATGGGTAACCAGTACGCCAAGAAAAACAACGTCTACAAGGACTTGAAGGTCTCGTTCACGCCCCACGACTCGGCTGCCATCGACATCTGCTTCACAAACTACTTGGAGCAAACCGGCAAGAGAGCGTACATGGCCAGAGAGATTGAGTTGGACGTCGAGAGCGGCGCCGCAGCCAGAGACTGGAGCGCGTTGCAGGCGGCCGAGAAGTTGAAGCCTGCCGAGGTGGACTTGGTCAGAGTCAAGGAGATGACGGCCGAGATTGTGCAGGAGTTGGCCTACTTGAAGGCCAGAGAGGAGAGAATGAGAGACACCAACGAGAGCACCAACTCCAGAGTCAAGTGGTTCTCCACGTTGGTGATTTTCGCATTGATTGGTTTGGGCGTCTGGCAGATCCAGTACTTGAGGCACTACTTCAAGGTCAAGCACATCATCTGATCCCGCGATCACAAGAATACGAATCAACGTCACTGTATGACTTCAATCAGCTCAGTAAAGCATATGTACAATCTCCTCGAACAGACACTGGAAGCCTTCTCTGTGCCTCTCGACCTCGGCTGCCGAAAGCGTGAAGGACGTATCTTCAATCACGTCGGCGTCTTCCGAGCGCCGACTCAAGAACTCGTTGTAGCAAGAGGCCATTGTTTTTTCAGCAGCCCGTGCGCCGTGCACGGCCTCTTTATATGGCAACTTTCCTACCTGGAAGGCCGCTAAGTGCCACTCAAGAAGAAACTGGAGCCTGGTCCACTTGTCCTCAAAGTCTTCCCAAGACTTGAGCGTCGAGTCCTCTGTGATCCCCGTATAGAGCTGAGGCTCTTTGATCAATGTCACAAAGTCATCTAGACTCGAAGAGCCCGCCCTTTTGAGGGGAAGATAGGAGGTGAGGTTCCAGAGAAGACGCATGCTGACGCGCTTCATCACTTCCCACATGAAGTCGGAGTTGAGGTGGTCGCCTTGGCTCAGAAAGATCCGGAAAAACGATCTGAAGTACCTCGGAGGCAAGTCCCCCACCTTTGCTGCTGTATGTGCTAGAAGCGCCTCGTCTTTCGTAGGCCATTTCTCACAGTGGAACTGCAGCCCATTTTGTTCTGCCTTGTAGATGTAGTCGTAGTAAAATAGAAGCTCCAAGAACCGGAGCCGGAGCACAATCGAGCTCTCATTATCGTCGAACATGACCGTCTCTTTGCAGCGGGACACCTGTGTTGCCGGGTCCTGCTTCATCAAGATTGTCTCTCGATTGAAACAGGGAAAGGGTTTTTCGTTGGAGCCCACGCCAAGACCACAGAAGATGTGCTCAACGACCCGCTCAAAGGAACCGGCCCTTAGTTGCAAAAGCTGCGGAATGAGGATGTTTCTTCTGTGCTCTTTGCGAAGGAATTGGCTCCGGCAGTAGGCCAAGAGCACGGAGAAGAAGCTTTCGTAGGACTTGTAGATGGAGTGCACCGTCGTCAGCGCAGAGTTGAAGAGGAAGGCCTGGTACTGCGAGCTGGTGTTGGCGCACCAGCACATCCACTTGTAGAGACTCCACATGTCGTAGCTTGCTGGCACCTGGAGCTTTTGGAAGAGCAAGTAGTCGTCAAAGACCTGGAGTTTGCACAATGCCGAGGCTTTGTTCTGTGTCTTTGGCGGGGCGTCTGGTTCCGGCGTGACCTGGCTCAGCAAGTGGGGCATCTCCTTGAAGAGCATGGCCGTGTCGCCCAACCCAGAGGTCTTGCTTCCCAAGTCAAAGAACGACGTCACAGTGGCCGGGTCCAAGGGCTTGAGCGGGTCGTCCGCCGTCGACATTTCCAACAAGGAGTCGGACTCCTCCGAGTCGCTGATGACCTCCACGGGCGGCTCGATGCTCACAGGGGAGACGACGGCAGCGTCGGCCACGGTCACTTTGGGCCGCGTGAGGAGTTGGGTTATGTCGCTCCGGAGGAGCAGCAGAAACGCCTCCTGGAGGTTTGCTCGGAGCCGCTCGACAGCCGCGCCGGAGCCCGTCCCGGCAAGCTGCACGTACGTGCGCAACACCTCGGTGCTCCGCTGCTGGAGCGACGGCTTGAAGAGCGTGGAGTCATACTCCATGTTCACCTGCCGCATGTAGTCCGAGGTGTCCTCGACCACCGGGCTCCGGAGCAGCTCGTGGGACCAGAAGGACGCGTGGCAGCGCGCGGAGAGCGTGAAGAGGATGTGGACCACGGCGACGGACGGCGCCAGGCTGAACGGAGCCGTGTGCAAGGAAAGCTCGAGGTGCCGTAGGAGCGTGTCGAACTGCTTTGTGTTGTTGAAGTTGACCGCCGGCTCGGAGCCCGCCTGCAGAAGCTCCGAGAGAAACGAGTCGATGAGCTCGGTTTGCGCCCGGAGATAGTGCTTACTGTGCATAGGTGGGTAGATGCGCAAGCGCGGCAGGCCCATGTCCAGCCCGAGGCACCGGGTCCGCGAGTGAATCTGGCCTACATTATGGCTGGGCAAATTTCAAGAGTAAAGGCGTCTTTTTTTATTTTTTGTGGGAAGAGCCGAATCTGTCCTTGACACGGCGGCTTGACTTCCGCCCGGCAACCTGGAATTGACCCACCTAATTCACAATCGCACCGGGCATCAAAATTCACTCCACTGCTGCACTAGTCAAACTTCCCTAGCATGCCCATCACCTCGGCAAAGTCTTTCTTCGTGATCTGGAGGTTCGGCCGGAGGTAGTTGTAGGGCTTCCCCTCCAAGGGGCTTTTGCAGCACCGGAGCATGTCGATGAGAATCGACTCGCTGATGTCATCGAACCGGAGGTATGTCTTCAACGCCGTCAAGTCCTTCAACGTCAAGTACGGCCGCGCCGGCGGCACCTTGCACGCGTCTACGAAAAGACCCCAGCACTGGTCGATGGCCGCGCTGTTGTTGCGGAACTTGAGCATGCGGTTGCCAAAGGCCACGAGTTTGTCAATGTCCACCACGTCCGAGACATCCTGCGCCCCGTCGACGGTGGTGGTGATGGTGAGGTCCTTGAGAAGCCGGTCCTTGGCCTGCCACTGCGGGCTATCTAGCTCGCTCTTCATGTTGCGCGTGAGGTAGAAGTACTCGATGCAGCTCACCACATCGTCGTAGTAGCTGGCGGGAACCTTCCACTTCTGGAGCAAGAGCGGAACGTCGCTCAAAAGCACGTCTTCGGACCCGGACGTCTCGAGAAAATCCGCGTACGAATCTAGCACCTCGGTTTCGGCGGCCTCGTCGACGGTGTTGAAGCCTGTTGACTTGCGGAACTTGGGTGGCATCGGTGTGGAGGCAAGTTGGAGCGTCACATGACGAGAACGAGCTAGGCCCGCAACACGTGGACCGGCCCGGCTCTCGAGCCTGTTTTTCTTCGTAGGCCGGCGGCTGTTTTTCAGAACTGGCCGCCGAAGTTCCCTGTCCCCGGTTTTTTTGCCCCCTCTATTCTTGGCCCTGCCGCTGCTTCGGCTGCATTCTTCGGTTGCCTCGCATACACAATTCGCATGCTCTTATCGCATGCACATCATCTCCACATAAACTGCGCCGCTCAGAACCCCACCCTCCAACGCCTTACAAACCCGAAATTATTAGCATGCCACAAGCGACTTCAACAGGCGGCTGGTTCTTTGCCTGGGGCGGGCCGGCGCCGGCGCTGCTGGCCCCAGATCCCACACCCCAGGTTTCCCCGCCCGAGGTTGACAATACACAGCAAGCGCTTGCGCTCGGGCAAAACAGCCCCGATCTGCCAGGCCAGGCCAGCGAAGCCGAGGAGGCGCCCCCACCATCGGAACCGCCGGCGCCGAAAGTTGCTCTTCATGACTTGAAAGCCAGCGCTACCGTGGAAATACAAAGCCAAAATGGAGCCAGCGGCGGCACCGGCCACCAGCGGGTCTTGCGCCACAAAACGTCCAGTGGCTCAATGAGGTCGTTGACCGCCAACAGCTGGCTCACCTGGACGTCGAAGCAGACCCGCGATGCAAGCTTGCAGGAGAAAGATGAAAGTGAAGACAACGACGATCTCCCCGAAGACTCGGTGCCACTGCGCAACCCGCTGCCCGAGAAAAGCACCGAGGAAAACGACGAGGCGGAAGAAGCAGAGGACCAGATCGGGGAGCCAGAAAACATGCCGGATGGAGACGAGCAATCGTCCGCGGACATCTCGAGACGCAAGAAGCTGTGGAGTTTCTGGAACGGCGACGAGCCGGCCGACCGCAGGGCGCACATCCACTCGAGCCACTCAAACAAAATCCTCAAGTCCACGCTGTCAATGCCTTCGAAGGAGGACTTGCAGAGCCATTTCAGGAAGCACTCCAAAACAGATTCCGCCGACAGCGCGAACTCGCTCGGCGGCTCCGAGCAAAGCGACGCGGTGCTCTATAAGCCCCACGACACTGCAAAAGACTTCAAGAAAATCAACACCCACAAAAACCAGGACTTTGCCGAGAACGTGCTTGTTCCAGACTGGGAAACCTGCCTTCAACTAAGAACGCACGCGACCACCGCCACAACGTCGCTGGACGCCTTGAGTGGCGGCTTGAGTCAGGCCTTCGACATCAAGTACTGGAAAACCTACTTGTCGCATATATCCTCGCGCTTGGGATTCAAGTCCAGCGCCGAAAACCAGCCCGAGGATTACTCTTCTTCGCAGGACGCCAGCAAACACTTTCCGTCCGAAAATGAGTTAAAGTTCTTGCAGGGCAAAAGCTACAAGCTTTACGGAAAGTCTCTAGCCCGCCTTCCGCCTGCAAAGAGAGCGTGCTTGCCAAACTTTAACAAGCAGTTTGTGTCCGTTCCCGAGGTGCAAACCGCCAAGCGGCCAAAAACGCAACTCGAGGAGGATTCAGAAGACGGCAACCCCGTTTCAATCACCAATGACGTTGCAGGCAATCTCTTGATAAATTTCAGCAACGACACTCAGCAAAAAATGCAGTCCCACAAGTCGGACGTCATCAGCCAAAAAGTCGGGCCGTTGAGGAAAATCAAAAAAATCTTGATCATCGGCGTTCACGGGTTTTTCCCAACCAAAATGATCAGACCCCTCATTGGGTCTCCTAAGGGCACGTCTTTAAAGTTTGCCAATGAAGCCGAGAAAGCGGTCATTCGGTACCTTTCCGAAAATGACATGTTGAATGAAAAAGATACTCACGACTTGAGCATTCGGAAAATTGCTTTGGAAAAAGAGGGCAAAATATTCGACCGCGTCGAGTTCTTTACCAAAATCTTGGAGAAGTGGAAGAAAGAGTTGAACGAGGCGGACTTCATTTTTGTGGCAGCCCATTCTCAAGGCTGTGTTGCTTCCATCATCCTTCTTGCTCGTCTCATCAAAACAGGGATTTTGGAACGGGCCGTCGAAAAGCGAATCGGAATCTTGGGAATGGCAGGCGTCAACAATGGCCCGTTTTACGGTATCGACAAGACATTTCTCGTGAAGGCGTACTCTGCAATCGAACACGAGTCGCTCACGGAGCTCTTTGAATTGTCGAAATTCGATAGCCCCCAGTCGCTAGCGTACAACGAAGCGATGCACACCATCATCAACGCAAACGTGAAGATCTGCTTGGTTGGCTCAATCAACGACCAGTTGGTGCCGCTATATTCGGCGCTTGCATCGCACGTGTTCCACCCGAATATCTATCGTGCATGTTACATCGACCACTCATCTCGAACGCCAGACTTCATCAAGAAATTGGTTTCCATGTGCTGCCAGTTGCTCAACCTGGGATACTTTGAGAACAACGTCATCAAGGAACTCAGCCCCGTTCTTGCAGGCTCGATAACCGGAGGCGGGCATTCCAAGATCTACAACGACGGGAAAGTCTACGATCTTGGGCTCAAGTTTGTGCTCGACACTGACGACTTGATAATTCCCAGCAACGGAACGCTGCCGGAGAACGAGGTGTACTCTGAGTTGCCGATCACCAACCAGGTGTTTATGAAGGAATTCAACATTGGCAAGATCGGCACCAACCCGTTCATTCTCCCCTGGTGCCTCCGGGGGCTCATATTCAATGTTGAGAAGAACTGGCGGGAACCGGTCAATCAAATCACCAGCGAGACGGGCCGCGAGATGAGGTCTGGGGTGGAAGAGATCAACGGCTTGTATGAGCTGTTTGATTACTGGAAGCCCGACACGAAGGCGTTAAAGGAATTGCGGTTCCGCCTCAACGGGATCCGCGCGAGCAAGCTATAAGAGAGAAAAGGGCACACGCGAGCCGGTGCGGCCAATGGAAAGTTTACAGGGCCAAGTGGGTTATATAATGAGCAGCGTCCTGCAACCACATGTGAGATGCAATGCTACGCACGCGCGCGTACGAAACCGGAAACTGGGGCACAGGCGTACAGGTCACTGCGGAAATGTCTAAATGATCATTCTGACCTGCTTCCGTAGTCACCAAATTTTACGCGTTCCACAGGAGCGCCAGGGCGAAGAGCCCATGGGGCTGGAGAAATCTGCATCGTCGGGAAACGAGCCGTCTGCTGCCGACCCCTGCGTAATCACAAGCTTTAGCGAGGGAGCTGAAACAAAGCCAGAAGTGTAATTTTATTTTTTGGGCTTGTATGTTGAGTAGCGCTTTTGGGGGATCTGGGAATGGGGCGCCTTCATCAGATCGCGATTTCCACACGTACGACTTTCGCATAAACATCCCACCATACAATCCTCACTGCACGGCGATGGTGGCTGGAAGTTCGAAAAGCGGCTCTGTGGGCCTGGACTCCGGCGTCGAAGGCCTTATCACGCCCGAAAGCAGAGGCACTGTTTCTCCCACGCTTAAGCACGAACACCCGGAATCTTTGCGGGCCGCCCTTTCTCAAATCGCCCTTCACGATCTACGGAAAAGCACGCTCCAATCCCGCTTTCCGCTGTTGCCCTGGGACGAGATCCACGCTGCCGTGGAGAGCATTCTGCTCCCGCCCTATTTCACGGCGCCAGAATTGGAACTCATAGTCAGGGAATGGTACTCCTCCAACGCGCTTGATTTGCAAATGTTGGAGGACGAGTGCTTCCACCGCACCCGGGAGGACATCCAGTCCAAGCTCATCCTGTTGGAGCTCACCTACGGAACCAAGAGGGAGACCCTCAAGGCCTCTGAAATCGCCGCTATGGAGATCTGCCACGAGCTAAAACTACACTTGTACTGCGAGATCCTGCGCCACTTGCCCGGGTACTCCCGGGAAGACGTGAGGAAGTTCCTTTCGGAGCACTACCCGCACAAGACCCGCTGGGGCCCCGCCGAAATCAGCTTCATCGGAGAGCAGCTAAAAGCCGGCTTGACTGTTGAGGCGTTTGCCGCGGAGATGCCGTTCCGCCGGCTCTGCGAGATCCGGCAGAAAGTGGCCGCCGTGGCCAAGAAGTACAAGATCGAGACGGCGTCGCTGAGAGCCATGCAGCGGGCCAAGTACAACCAGGAGATCGAGCGCATCGTGGCGACGGACTTGACCCTCCTGGGCCTCTCCAACTTCGACTTGAAGGTTCCGCGGGAGGCGTTGATTCGTGACATCAAGCAGAAGATCCGCGAGAATGGCGGGTCCGGCGAGGTGGCCTTCACAAAGCCCGAAAACGAGATTCTCCGCCAGACGGTGAACGAAATCATGACCGCCGAGAACTGCGAGGCGGAGCTTGTTTTCCGGACCCGCGAAGACATCGACCGCAAGTTGAAGAAGCTCGAGTCGGTCTACAAGAGAAGAAAAACTTTCACCAGTGGCGTCGACCGCTTGATATACGAGGCGCAGTGGTATTCTTCGATGGCAGAAGATTCTGCCCGCGGCAGCAGAAGGCGCACCTCCAGGCGAGAGGTGAAATTGGACGAGCTTCTTGAAGAAGCGCTGAAGCAACCGGCGAGAGAATCGCCGTCTGCTGCCGAGCTCAGGAAAAAAAGGAAACGCGTTGCACCAAAAGAACAAAAAAAGAAGCCCGAGCCGGCAGCAAGCCCCGCCAAAGACTCCGAGACACGCACGCTTCGGCGCAGAACAAGAGCCAGAGCCAAGAAAAGCCGAAAAAGCGTCGACTCGCTTCTTGAGGAAGCACGATGGTTCCAAAGTGTCACCGGCGATGGCACATATGTCGAGGAAGGCGCCAAGCGCAAACGACTGCCCACGATCCAGATCACGCCTGACGCCAAGAACAGGCGCCAGTTGAAGATCCTCAAGAAGGAGATGGCGAAGAATGGCGCCGAAGTCGTCAAGAGAGGCCGCGGCAGACCCAGACTCAACCCAATAACGCCAATCCAGGAAGAGACTGAGGAACCAGAATCTGAGTCGATGGAAATGCTCGAGCAGGCGTTGGACGGCAAGTCGTTTTCGGGAGATGACTCGGAGGAACTGAGTCCTTTCGACCCGACCAGTATCATGGACGACACTTTGGTGGAGTTCAAGGACCGGGAGCTCTTCAACGACTCGATCGCATCGGGCTCGCTCTTCCCGGCGCCCATCAAATTCAGCCCCGACGTGCTGGTGTTTCTCCACCCGGGCGACGAGGTCCCCATCAACAACATCTTGGCAGCCAAGCTCATCCGGGAAAACTCCAAGCGCTACAACCCGTTGCCGAGCTCGTTCCCCCCACTCTTTGTGGAGGACCACGCGGGCGCCGCGGTCGTGAACCCCAGAAATATCATCCACTTGCGCTGCTTGCTCTACCCGCAGCACACCGAGCAGTTTATTTTGGCAGAGCCTAAGCGGAACGAGTTGGACCCGGTCGAAGAGATGAAGAAGCTCTTTGAGATCCACTACGCGCTCTACTTCTCCTTCTCCGAGGAGCTCAAGAACATCATCCACCACGACTACTGCGAGAGGTTGACCGAATGCATCGAGGCCAACAACTTCGCAGGGTTCATGCAAGTCATCGACAAGTGGAACGCCTTGATGTTGGAGCTCACCCCGTATCCCATCGAGATCGACCCTGCGATCGACATCAACGAGAGCGCCCGCTACTACCTTCCCCTGAACTACAGAAACGCACAGAACATCCGCGAGTTCAGATTGCAGACCTTCTACATGGAGGTCATCAACGCGGGCGAGGAGGCGAAGAAGAAGAGCTTGCCGGTGGCAAAGCCGCCCATGCAGAGACGTCCCAGCATGACATTGAAGCTGCCTCTCCGGCCGCAGTCAGCGCCGCACCTCACCTCTTTGCCGGAGGTGTTTGTATCGAAGTACCGTCACTTGAGACCCATGTCCTACTCCGTCGCGCTCATTGACTTGCTCACCCGCAAAATGACCGCCTCGAGATACTGCGTGCACCAGTTGATCTTGCGGTCTTACGTCCGCATTGTCTCGCCAGACTCCAGAAAACTCAGGTCGTACAAGGCATTCTCCGCAGAGGTCTATGGCGAGCTTCTACCGTCGTTCATCAGCGAGGTGCTCACGAAGGTGGACATCACGCCGAACCAGAAGTTCTACGATTTGGGCTGCGGCGTGGCGAACACAACCTTGCAGGCGGCGTTGGAATTCGGCGTTTCCCAAAGCGGAGGCTGTGAGTTGATGGAGCACGCGTCCAACCTCGCCAAACTCCAGGAGATCTTCACGCAGAAGCAGCTCAAAGTGTTTGGTTTGAAGCCAATGTCGCTTTCATTAGCTCTCCACCAGAGTTTCGTGGATAACGATGCCGTGCGCAAAGAGTGTATCGACTGCGACGTCGTTCTCGTGAACAACTACTTGTTTGAATTTCCGTTAAACGTGGCGGTCGGGAAGTTGTTGTACGGGATGAAGCCCGGCTCCAAGATCATCAGCTTGCGAAACTTCATCCCGCCCCGGTACAAGGCCGGGGAGGACAAGACCATCTTTGACTACCTCAAGGTTGAAAAGTACGAGATGAGCGACTTCTTCTCCGTCAGCTGGACTGCTAACAAGGTGCCATACTACATTTCGACCGTCCAGGCAGAACCTGTTCACGAGCCCGAACGCAGCCCGTCAATGAAGCCCGAGCCAGATACATAGTATGATAAATTAGCATTCGTTTACATAAGTTGCGACTTCAAGCACTCTCCGTCTTGACTTTCTTGGCGGCGCCTTCCTCGAAGGCAGGCTCGCCGTTGAACGGGGTGTTTTCCTGTGTGCTGGGGTCCACAGAACTCTGTCTTGTACCCACTCTTCCTCTTTTTTTGCCCGAAGGGCCCTCGCTTTCTCTGGCGAGCGAGAGCATCAACGTATTCACTCTCCTGCTAATTTCCTGTGCGGTTCTGGAGGTGATGTACCAGTCGAATTTGAACAAGTCGCTCTGCATGATGTCATACTTGATCTTCTCCCCGAGTTTCTCGGCAAAAATGCCGTGCCGGTGCACGCTGTACAAAATGAAGCGGTCCTCCAACTTGGAAAACACCCGTTTCGAGTTGTTTGGCGGGTACTGAATCTTCAAGTCGTCCAACGGGTCCTCCAGCTCCTCGATTTTCGAGGCCAACAACTTCTGCTGGATGGTCAACTTGGCCATTTTCTTTTCGCTGGCCTCAATCTGGGCGACATACTTCTCGAAGCCCTCGATCTCGGCGTTGGATTCCCAGAATTTTTTAGTGTAACGCTCAATTTCATCTTCTTCTCTGCCCAAGGATTTGGCAACCTCTTTGTAGGCGTGTCTTCCGTACTTGGCACAAGCGTGGATGTAGTTTGTGAAGTCACGTCTGGACCATGAATAGAAACATTCCTCCAAAAGCTTTTCCTTCAACTCTTGTTCTTCTTCCGTAAGCGGAATCGCCTCCTCAATTTTCTTCTGCTCAAGTTTGAGACGTTCGTCTCTAGAAGCGTCGTCTTTCTCGTCCGAGGAGTTCAAGAATTCTTCGTCACTGTCGCCGAAATCGTCCAAAGAATAAGCGTATCCGACTGCTTTTTTGTAGGCGAGCTGCTCTCTGGTGAGAAGCTCCTTGAGTTTCTCCGAGAAGAACTGGTGGTTTTGGGGGTGGTAGAGCTTTGGCTGCTTGATTTTCAACGGAGGCATGTTTTTGGCTGCGCCAATTGGAACCTTGAGCATGTCCTTGTAGTAGTTGTCCACAGAGTATGTTTGCTCCTTTCTTTCACGTTTAGTCGGGTGGATCCACGAAAGACCCATTCTCTCGTTTTCTCTCTTGGCAAAGTTCTGCCCGTTCCACTCATACACCGAGGCGTCGGACGTGAAATTGTGAAGATCATCCAAACCAAGCTGGTTGAATTTGGCGTTTAAAGTGGCGGTTTTCTCTCTGCCCTTGGCCAAAATGGCGTCGATGTCATCGTCCAACATCGCCGCGTTCGTTGACTTCTCAAAGACAGCCTTGGCGCCGTGCTGGATCATGCCCAACAAATCGTCGTTGGTGTTGCCGATGCTGCCCGTCGACTGGCGGCCCTGCTGGATCACCAACTGGTCCAATCTCAATTTCTGCGCGGCTCTGTCCAAAACCTTCTCCTCAATGGCGTTTTCCGTGACAAATCTGAACACCTGCACCTGCTTGTTTTGCCCGATTCTGTGTGCTCTGTCCATGGCCTGCAAGTCCGCCTGGGGGTTCCAGTCCGAGTCATAAAGAATCACGATGTCTGCCGAGGTCAAGTTGATTCCCAAGCCGCCTGCCCTGGTGGTCAACAAGAAAATGAACTTGTCGGAGTCGGGGTCGTTGTAGTCGTCAATCGCCTGGATTCTGTCCTCGTGCGACGTCGACCCGTCGATGCGGCAGTACTCGTAGTCTCTGAAGAAGCAGTAGTCCTCCAAAATGTCCAACAATCTCGACATCTGGGAAAAAATCAATACTCTCGAACCTGCGGCCTTGAATTTTTTCAACATCTTGTCAAGAATGATCATTTTGCCGGCGTTGAACACCAAATGCTCGTCGGTGGTGAACGGCGGGCCGGGCTCGGCGCCGTCAAAGAGGTACGGGTGGTTGCAGCACTTTCTGAGCTGCATCACGATGTTCAAGAGACGCGTCTTGCCCTCCCGCTTGCCCACCACGCCGTTGACGGCGTCAATGTCCTTTTCCAAGAGCTTCTTGTACCAGTCGATCTGCATGTCGGTCATGCCAATGTAGACGTTTGTCTCGATCTTGGGGAGCAACGACGTCTCGACGTCGGACTTCACGCGGCGCAAAAGGAACGGGCTCAACACCTTGTGGAGCTGCAGCACAACCTTGTCCTGGTCCTTGTCGCCGTCGCTCTGCTGGCTGTCGAACCACTGGTCAAACACCTCCGGGTCGCCGAACACGTCGGGAATGAGGAAGTTCAAGAGCGCCCACAACTCGTGCAAGTTGTTCTGCAACGGCGTGCCGGTTATTAGCAATCTGTTCTTCGAGTAGAACAAGCGGATGATCTGCGACAACGACGAGTCCTCGTTCTTGATGCGGTGCGCCTCGTCGACGACAATGTACTGCCAGCGGAACTTCTTGAGCTGCGACTTCTCGCGAATCACCATCTCGAAGGATGTGATGAGCACGTCGAACTGCGCCGTCAAGAGCCGGTTCCGGATGATGTCCGCGCGCTCCTCCTTGGTGCCCTGGAGCACCACGACGTTGACGTCCGGCGTCCACTTGCCAAACTCGCGCAACCAGTTGTTCAACGTCGACTTGGGCACAATGACAATGAACGGCCCGTCAATCTTCTTGATGTAGCGCAAGTAGCCCAAGAACGAGATGGTCTGGAGCGTCTTCCCCAAGCCCATCTCGTCCGCGAGAATGCCCGAGAGCCGGTTCTCGTACAACGAAATGAGCCAGTTCAAGCCCTGGATCTGGTACTCTCTGAGGTGGCCGCCCTGGATGAACGCGGGCGACTCCGTGAGCACCGTGCGCTGCTGCTGCAGGTCGCCCGAGTGCTCCTCGTCCTCCAAGAGCTCGGCGTCCTCCTCCTTTTCGGTCTTGCGCCGGCCGCGGCCCGCCTTCTTCTTGGTTTGCTTGAAGTTGACCTGCCCGTCGATGCGCTTGATCAACTTGCGGAAGTTGGCGTCCTTGGACATGTTGATGTCGATGAAGTGGCGGAAGAGGTCGGTGAGCCCCAAGAGGTACTTGAAGCGCACGGTGGAGTCGTCGGTGTCTTTTTCCCGGGCGACTTTGGGGTCGCAGTTTAGGAGAAACCGCTCCAAGCGGGCGGGGTCCGCGTTCTCGGGAATGGGCGCCGGGGACGACGGCCGGTCGGATTCGGAGTCGCTGGAGCCAGACATGGTGGTGTGCGTTTGTGGTGCGGGGACGTGTTGTATTATGTTATGTGGATTCGATGAGAAGTGAGCGCACATCACCAGTGCAACCACGCTAAAAACAAAAACAGAGACACCACCGGGCCGGGGGCGCGGTGGGAAAAATGCGGAAATGCGGAGCCCGCAAAGGCGCCGCGAGACGGCGGCGGCGGCGGCGGCCCTGGCGCCGGGTGGCTCCTGCCGGGCACTTGCACGGGCCCTCACCAGGCCACGGCATTGCTCTCCACCAAGCCCCAATTGATCGGCGCCTTGCCGCTGGCCCGCAACCACTCGTTGCATTTGCGGAACACGTGCAGGTCGAAGAAGCCTCTGCTGGCCGACAACGGCGACGGGTGCACGGACTTGAGCACGAGGAACGGCACGTCTGCCTGGCCCAACTGCGCCGCAAAGCACCCGACCCGCTTCTGCGCCGGCGTGCCCCATGCCATCACCACAAAGCCGCTCCCCTCGTCCCTCGCGTGGGCAATTGCCGCCTGGATGGCCTTCTCGGTGAAGTGCTCCCAGCCCTGGTTGGCGTGGCTGTTGGCCTTGTGCGCCTCCACCGTCAAGCACGCGTTGAGCATGAGAACGCCGCGCTTGGCCCACGGCGTCAAGTTCCCGCCGCCCGGCGTGCCCTTTTTGCTGAGCGCCTTGTAGTCGGGCGCCTCGAACTCGGGGAAGTCGATCTTCAACGCCTTGTAGATGTTGAGGAGCGAGGGCGGCGGCCGCGTGGGCTCGAGCACCAGAAACGCCAACCCGTGGGCCTGGTTGTGGTTGTGGTACGGGTCCTGGCCCAAAATGAGGCACTTGACCGCGGGCAACGGCGTGTAGTGTGACCATGAGTAGATCAGGTTCGGCGGTGGGAACACGGTTTTCCCTGCCTGGCTCTGCAAGAACCGCTTCAATTTCAAGAAGTACGGCTTCGTGAGCTCCGCGTGTAGCGCCGCGAGCCAGCTGATGTGCAACGTGTGGATCTCGAGGGAGAGAAGGCTCCGTTCCTCGTCGCTGAGACCAGAAACCCACTCGTCTTTGTTGAAGCCGAACTTCGCGCACAACTCCGCGTACTCGGCCTGCGTTTCTTGGCTGGCGGAACCTGAAGGCTCAATGGCGGAAGCCGGCTCGTTCTGGGGTTGGGGGGCCTCTGTGGTGGGGACGGGTGGCTCTGGAACGGTCTGTTCTATACGCGTAGCGGGCAACTTTTCAAGAGCGGGCTTTGCGGCGGAGGGCCCAGTTTTCGCCGGTTTTCTGGGCGCTTTCTTTTTCTGCGCTGCTTCAGAAAAGAAGTCCGTGATCAATCTCGGCTTTTTTTGGTGGCTGTCCGGCGCTGCTGCCGGTCTTTTATCCTGGAGCATAAGTGTGGAGAAAAAGAGAGCGCGTACTCAGATGACGATCTCATGAGGTCGTGAAATTCAAGTCAAGCCGAAAAAAGACCACTACAGTCGACCATTGTTCCCGGCAGCCAGGAACCACTCGCCATACAATTCTATTTTTTTCAGGATATTTTCCATGGCAAGTAGGGTCTCTTCAGAATAACTTGACAAAGTAGTATGGGTACTCGCCGTCCTTTCTCAAGTAAATGCTGGTCATAGCGCTGTAGAGCATAAAGAGCAACACCCCTGCGCCCAAAATCAGTAGCGAGTGCATCTGCTCGGACCGGATCTTGCTGCTTGCCGTCACCTTGTACGATCCCAAATAGGCAAGGAGCACCAACGCGGCGCCCAATGCTCCGTAGGTGGCGGCCACGATGAAGGTCTCCATACCAAACTGCCAGTAGATGCCGCCGCTGATGTAGATCGGAGCGCCCTTGTCGCCGCGGCCCACCAACGGCACACCTTTGATCATCGAAAACAGGTAGCCGCCGAGCACTAGGAGCAAGTACGCGAAAAGCACAATCTTGTAGATCTTTGTCTTCGACACGGTCTTCGTGATGAACGACGGGCCCTTCTTCTTGACGAGGAGAATCAGGCCAAACGTGACGGCAAAGGTCACGATGAACTTCATCTTGGCGTTGTCCTGGCGCAACAAGATCCGCTTCTGGAGCGTCTGCGCCAACCAGTCCGCCAACTTGTACGTCTGGTCGCTGAGCGAGCCCGCGGGGAGCGTGAACGCGGCGTGCGGCTCCAAAAGAATGTCGAGGTTGTCGAAGTACTCCTCGCCCAAGTCGTTGAACTTCCTCGCGCGGTTCAGCGCGTGCTTGGCGGCCACGTCCAGCGGCGGCACGAGCCAGAGCTGCGGCACGGTGTCGAGCTGGAGAGAGCGGAACACATCGATGTTGGTCAGGTCGGCAATGTCGACCTCCGCAATGTAGAGGTAGTCTGCGTCGGCGTAGTCGCTGAAGTACGAGTGGGCGACGCGGGCCAACGCCTTCCGGATGGCGACGCAGCTTTTGCAGTTGTGCTGCTCGTCGGTGGAGGTGAGGAGCACGAGCGTGTACCAGTCTCTGTCTGCTTGCGAGATAAGCGTCAAGTTGGAGTTTGTGATTGCGATGATTTGGTCTGGCGCCATTTGCGTGTGGCGGGTCAATTCCGCCTTGTGGGAGGCATCGGCCACGGCCGAGAAAAGACGTAGAAGAAAGACCACGAGAACGGCAGGCGAGATCATCCTGGTGTTTGGCGCCGGCTACAACTGTGTTGAGTACCGCGCGGTGCACGGGTGTGCCGACAGGGCCGGGGTGTGGTGGAACGAGTATATTATATGCATATGCCTAGGCCGAGTCGGCGGTGAAGTCGTCCTTCTCGTCTTTGTTGATCACCAAAAAGCCAACCGTGACGATGACGGCCCCGAACAAGTACCAGTAGTTGACGTGGAAGTCCTTGATGATCCAGTCTCCAACCATGGCGAGCGGAATTGTAAGCGAGAGTCCGACGGTGACCGTGAGCGGGCTCGTCAAGAGGACGGCCTTGCACCAGCAAAAGTCGCTGATGAACGTGATGAAGGCGTTGATGGCGAGGAGCAGTAGCACGTGCTCCGTGCGGGGCACCTCGAACACCTCCACGCCGGTGAAGTGGAGGAGAACCAACACGGGCCAGAAGAACACCAAGCAGCTGAGCCCGACAAAGCCGAAGAACAAGTGCGTGTTCAACGTGCGCTCCTCGGTGGTGCCCGGCTTGGAGATCTTGTGCTTCAAGAGAATGGTGTAGACTCCGTAGATCAAGGCGCCCAGCAAGGCGAGGAAGTTGCCCCAGAGCGCCACGAGCGGCGTGACGTCGGGCAAGTTCTCCGCCGTGGAGTCGATCCTCGTCACGATGAGCACGCCCGTGAACGAGAGCACGATGCCCAAAATCTTGTTTCTGTTGATGCGCTCGATCTTGTAGAAGTAGCCCACAATGAGCGTGAAGAACGACGACGTGGACAGCAAGATCGTCTGCGACGCCACCGACGTGTACGAGAGCGACGAGTTGGTCACCAAGTTGGCGGTGAACCAGAGCACGATGAACTGCAACGACAACTTGACCGTTTCCCACAACCCGACGTTGTCCTCGGCCACGGCCTCGCTGCGGGGCGTCTCCAACTCCAAATCGGGGAGGCTCTCGGCGCTGACGTCCCGCAGCGACCCGTACGCGTCCATGGGCTGCGAGGGGGTGTTTTCGGTGAGCGGCTCGTATTGGCTCTTGTGGTAGTCAGCCCGCAACTGGCGGGCCAACTGGGGCACGGACAAGCCCTCGTAGCGCAAGTACGGGATGAGGTAGAAGACAAAGCAGCTGGTGTTGACCCACGTGATGAAGAACGGCTTTCTGTAGACGTTGGACTCGAAAAGATCGTTCACCAAGAACGAGCTCAGCACCCAGAAGATGATGACGGCGGCCAAGTTAAGGAGGCCCAACACCCATCTTTGCGACGACGAGAGCTGGCTCTCGGGTAGGAAAAACGAGCCAAAGAGCGCCGCCACGGACGTCAGGAGTTTTCGAAGCATGTAGTGTTGTAGAGATTTAAAGTTGGCTGAGATAGTCCGGGTCACGTGCGGTGGTGTGGAGCCCGAGTTGTCAAGAGAACAACAATAAGCAGGCCGGGCTATTTTTGGCTATTGTGCTGGCGGTTTGTTTAGTCTGGCGTCTGCTGGCCCTAGTCTTGTTAGCATCCCTCTACGTCTCTACGGAGTCTGCCGAGTTTGTGACTGGCATTTCGAGCCGCATAGTGGAGATCAAAGCCAAAACTGCGATGAACGCAGGCCCATATTTTTTCAAGGATGGGACAGAGGAGCGGAGAGAGAAACTGGGAGAAGGTTGTCGAGCAGGCGGTTTTTCAAAGGCGGTTCTAGAGAGACGGTTTTTCGAAAGGCGGTCTTTTGAAAAGGCGATTTTCTGAAAAGGTTTTTCCGAGGGCGCTCTCCCACGCTCTGCTTTGGGCCTATCTATCTCGTCTAAAATAGATAAGAACGGTCTCGGCCACCACACACAAATGAAAATTTTGCCATTTGTTTCCGCCTCCTCGCCCAACCCTTGGAGAGATGTGGCCGCGGGACCTTCACCGGGCCCCAAAACACCTTCTCTTTTTCGGGGCGCCGTTTCTGCTCATCGCCCAGAATTGTACTTCATACTGCTTTCGCAACCACCATAGTCTATGCCACAGTAACCAACATGTACCGCTTTGGAATCCGACAGCCGGCGGCGGAAAACGTCACCGGCACCATCGCCATGATGGAGCTGGACCTCGCCCACCCACACAGCGACCACATGAAAAAGCACGCCTCGGGCGTGATTCTTTACCCGCAGCCAGAAGATAACCCCAACGACCCGCTCAACTGGCCGCTTCTCATGAAGGACCTCTGCTTCATGATCATCGGCGCACAGACGTTTCTCGGTGGCGGCCAGACCCCGCTCCTAGCGGCGGGGTTCTCGTCGTTGCTGAAGGAGTTCAACGTGCCGCTCACCAAAATCTCCTACCTCGTGGGCTCCGTGATGTTGTCCCTCGGCGTGGGGTCCATTTTCGCCAGCCCCACCGCTATGCTCTACGGCAAGCGCCTCGTGTACTTGATTGGCATCCTTGTTTTCTTGGTGGGCGCCATTGTTTGCGCCGCCTCGAAAAACTTTGGCACCCTCATGGCCGGCCGCGTACTCACCGGTCTTGGCGCCTCGCCCACAGAGAGTTTGGCGCTGGCCAGCTTGAGCGAGTTGTACTTCCAGCACGAGCGGGCCTACAGGACTGGCTTGTACACTCTCTTGCTTCTCGGAGGCAAGAACATCATGCCCTTGCTTTCCCTGTTGGTGTTCCAGAACTTAGACCGCCACTGGCTCTTTTGGATCCTCGCCATGTTCTTGGGCGCCAACTTCATTCTTACGTTCTTGTTTGTGCCAGAGACCTTCTGGGACCGCGCTCCGACTCCCAGCAAACGGTCGCTCGAGGAAACAGAAGCTGCCCGCCACGCAGCTTCGTATGTTCCTCCGGAGGACCGGCCCCACGCCTACGCGTACCAATCTGCAGTGAGCACTCACCGGTCCACGCTGAGCTACGATGGCTCGTTGAGGTCGTCGCATCTCGAGGAAAACCAAAACGGCCCAGCACCCACGGCGATCTCTGACGCGAAAACTCACGAGTCCACGGACTTTGACTCGCTCAAGTCCCAGCCCAAGTCGTTTGCAAACCGCCTCGTGTTGCTCTCCGGCAGGCATACGGCTGACAGATGGTGGATGGTGGCGCTACGCCCGGTGTATTTGTATGCGTACCCACCGGTGCTCTATGGTGCGCTCATCTACTCGCTCGCGGTCATTTGGTTGATTGTCATCTCGGAAACGCTCTCGAGCATTTTCTCCGCAAGCGATTACGGCTATTCGGCACAAACGGTGGGTCTTTTCTATGTTTCTCCGTTTGTCGGAGGCGTTTTGGGGTCGCTTCTCGCCGGCACCATTGGCGATCGCGTGACGCGGTGGATCGTGAAGAAAAACCACGGCATCTACGAGCCGGAGTTCCGGCTCGTCATGCTCATCCCTGCTTCGATTTTTTCGTGTATGGGATTGATGGGTTACGGCTGGTCAGCCGAAAATGTGGACCCTTGGATCGCGCCAGTCATCTTCTTCGGATGCCTAAGTTTCGGCTCGTCCATGGCTTCCACTACGGTGATTACCTACGTTGTGGACTGCTACAAGATGTTTTCCGCAGAGGCGTTAGTGACATTCAACTTCACTAAAAACGTGTTGGGGTTCGTTTTCTCTCTCTTCAACAACCATGCGTTTGACAAGTTGCACGGGAAAAAGATCTTTGTCATTTACGGCTGCGTGCAGATGTTTTTGAGTTTGATGGCCATTGTTGTCTATGTTTTTGGAAAAGAGTTCAGAGCATGGACCGACAGAAAGGAATTGTTGAAGACGTTGTACCGGCCAGCGGACGACCACTCACACAAGAAAGAGGCTGAAAGCTAGCCAAACTCGCTGAAACTGGATGTCGTGTAATCAGGGAACAAATCCTTGTTGATCTCGAGATATTGCTTTAGACGACTTTGAACGCTGGCTCCGTTCCATTTTTCTCCGGTCACAGTTGGCATCCCAAGTTTCTCAATGACAATCCCGCTAGCAATGTTCCCCATAATAGCAGCTTTTATCCAATCCTTGGAAAGCACCAAAGCAGTCATGAATGCCCCGCAAAATGAATTTCCTCCGCCAGTGACATCAATGACATTTGCTTGGTCCTGGTGGTAAGGAGGAAGCATCAAAGACACTGTGGAAGTGCGAACGAAGCAGCCCTTCTCACCACATCTGAGCACCACACCACCATTCTTCGGGCAATGGGCGAAAAACCGCTCCGCCAACTGTTCGATTTCCCCAGATGTCAGAGGAAGAGTTTTCATCAGGTAGAAGCTTGCAGCTTCATTCAAATTGGGGGTGAAAACATCGACCTTTGGAAGAATCGATAAGAGGTGGTTAAGGTTCTCGCTGACGCAAATATCGGGAAAGGGCTCAAACAAGAATCTAGGTGTAGGCAACTGCAAGGACGCTGCATACAGCAGAAATAAGTCAATGGACTCTTCGCAGCGGCCGATACCGCAGCAGAAGTGGAATGACTGCAGATTCCCCAAGTTGGCCAAGATCAATTCTTCAGCTTCCACTCGTTTTTTAGGTGAACGATAAAAGAAGTGCCTGACTCCATCTTCTCCGTAGACATTGGCGCCTCGCGTTGTCAAGCGACTATCGTCGTTTTTGTAGACGGCTCCGATTTCCCAAGTGTCAAGCTCCTGTCGAACCTCTTGGGGAAAATCCGACCCTGTATCAATGATTCCACCAATCCGTTTGCTTTGGGCCCTTCCGCATGCAATTCTGCCTCCCACCATAGCGTACGGTCCCCCACCGCCAATTAGGTTGTACTCCAGTTCTCTGCCTGATGACGGGGGATATATGTTTTCATCGATGATGAAGGGCCCTAGTGAGGCGAATAGTGGAGTAGACATGATTAGATGATTGGCTGATGCGAACTCACGGATAAATGTCGCTCTTTGTTTTCCGGCACTATCTTCTCTTAAGGAGAGCGAGCGGTGTCTTGAGCTTCAACCCTTTCGAATTATCCGTCTCCTAGGCTTCATAAAGTCAATTTATGACGTTTCATGATTCGGAGTCTGAACTTGTACATTCATATTACACTTTCACTCGAACAGGCCCGCTTGGCCAAGTGGTAAGGCGCCTCACTCGTAATGAGGCGATCGTCGGTTCGAATCCGACAGTGGGCATGTTTATTTTTTTTCGTTCGCGAAAGCTGCCTTGAAGCTCACCTGTCTCTGGTACAGTTCTGCATGCTTTTAGGCCTTTTTTTTTAGACCCAGTTGACTCGATGGAACTTCGTCGGAAGTTGAGATTTGACAGTTCCGAGTATTGGCCACTTCCTATTTAAACTTCTTCGGTAGAATCAAAGCCCATGGAGGAACGAATAAAGCAAATTAATTTCATTTCTGTGTAATATTGCCTGTGAAGTGCAGCAATAAATTTTACGACTGCGGTCGATGATGAGTGTCGTAACAAAAATCTAGCCTCGAATGATTCAAGTAGGAGCTATTCTGTTGGAGAAAAAATTTGTGTTTATCCTCGGAGAATTTCAACATATCCTTGGTTTTGGACCTTTTTATAAGGATATGTGATTTTTGGCGCTTGATAGTTTGTTTTTGGTTTTCGAGACTGTGTGAGTTTTGACATCAAAGTTGAGAAACATGGTGTGAGTGTAAACCAAACACCACCATTAAGATTACGTAAAAAATTGTTGAGTTTTTCAAAGCCCAAAAGCGAGCAATCATTTGCTAGCATGGTATGGTAAAGAGGGGTGGAATCCAATAAGAAAGAGGAGGTGCAGTTATGATAATTGGACGAGGTACGAACTCGTCGCAACGACTCGTTAGACCAACAGTTATAGAGATTCACCTAGTCAACAGCTCAGGTGTCCCTTTATGCAATAAAATATCACGTAGATGTGAACCGCCTTAACTGATGCATACGATTTAGCTATAACGAAAGTGCACGTTCACGTAACTTGGTTCTAGCGGTGAGTTTCGATAGATACAGCTTTTCTGCGATACTTAACTTTTATTCAACTTTGACACCCGTGCTCCTGAAATTTCCAGATGCTTTGGAAGTGACTTTTTGGGTTTAGTGCCTGGTTGACTTTGGAGGTGGGGGAACGGCGCCCGGTTCGCTGGTGACAGGGGTTCCGTACTGAACATCATTTTTCTTCGACTTGGAGAGCTCCTCGTTCATGAAATCTGTCAAGCTACCTAGGTTTGCAGGCACATGTGCTCTTTTTCTGCGACCTCCCTTAGGCGGAGAGATGAGATCGGAAGGTTGTGGCTGCGTTGGTGTCAAGGCCGGTAAGTTTTCAGGTTGCGATTGCGAAGTAGAAGATGCAAAAGGTGATGGGGCAAATTGCGACTGGACGAATGGTGAGGTTTTCGTAAGAGGACCGGGCTCTATGGGGTTTGAGGCTGGCTGGGAATGTTGCTCAGGTTTGGCAGAGTGTGGAGGCTGTGGAGGATTTACCGATTGAACAGTATAGGGAGGTTGAACAGCATGAGCTGGGCGAGGAGGGTGGGGGGTTGGCTCCTCGTCAAGGAGAATCTCTTGCATATCTGTCTCTTCCTGAGGCTGACTCTCCGGTTCTTTTTCACCAGCCTCTGGCGTAGGAACACTTTTGGCGGCGGGAACATCATATGGAGAATCATCCAAAAAACCTTCATCAGCAGATCCTCCCAAAAAGTCATCATCCATAAGGAGTGTCGCCTCAGCAGGAGCGGGCTTTGAGACGCCTGATTCTATCAATTCTTGCTTCTCATCAGCCACGCTGGAAATGACTTCATTGAGGTCCTCCTCATGAAGGTTATTTCCATAAAGGTCCTCTTGATGGAGGTCTTTTTCATTCAGGTCTTTCTTTTTGAGGCCTTCTTCATCGATGTTCTCTACCGGATTGTCAGGCAGTGATGTCTCAGAAAGATTGTGGGAGACGGTGGCCCCTTCCTCTGAGAGACGTTCTTCAGCAAAATCACCCAAATCACGACTTTCGGTTTGTTGTGTGATTTCCTCCGGCTTGAGAGACTCAAAGCTTATGTGGCCAATATTTTCAGTCACTGAGTTGAGGTCCTCTTCTTGAGCAGAGACCTCAGCAGCAGGGGAAGGCTTCACCAAAGGCTCTGTAGTTAAGGAGTCAGAATCGGAACGCTCTGGGGCATGAGACTCTGCAGAAGATTCTGGGGCACGAGACTCTGGAGTGTCTGGGAATGAGGACATATTGTTGTTGATAGCAGGCTCTGGAATGGCCACATCCAGAACAGGGTTCTCTGGAGCACTCGATCCGAAATTACCCACTCCCGACTTCTGAGTGGCGGTATTTTGCTTCGAAAGTGACGCAAAGAAATCCTCGCCGTCATCTAGCGAATCATGGAAAGGACTGGCCGCTTCCGTGAATGATTGCGAAGGAAAAGAGCCAAATGCGTGAGGCACCGGCGCTTGCTCGCGAACAGCTTCAGGCTTCTCCGAAGGCTTCAGGTTGTCATTCATGTGGGTGGCTGTAGCAGTTTCTGTCAGGAACATGTCTGGAAGATAAGGCTGCATGCCAATCACAGGAGCTTGTGTGGATTCGAACGGATTCGAGGGCGCTGCCTTTGAGGACGCCGGTGCTGGACTCGCTGGATGCGAGTCAGCCAGATTTGAAGGCATTTGGAATGAGGGTGCGATTGGAGGCGCCGGTCTTGGAGCCGCTGGTGGGCGCACTGGACTGGAGAGCGCTGAGCTGGAAAGCGCAGTATTTGCAGATGCAAATTTGCCGGGTATTTTCGGTAGGCGGTGGAGCAAGCCGTAGCCAACGTCGCAGCCCAAATAACCCCTGCTCTGGTCTGGCGACCACGCCTTCGAGAGGTACACGGTCACGGGCCGCACAACGTCATAATCGTGGTTGTACACGTGGAGCGTTATTGGGATGTTGTCGTCCTGCAAGGTCTCGTAGTGGTACGCGTAGTAGCCCTGGATGGTCCGGGACAACAACGATTCTCCGCCCCGAGCGAGGAGCCCCTTGCCTGCCTCGTCGGTGTGGAACGCCGAGTCACACCCAATGATGTAGTCCGAGTACGGAACGAGCTGGGCCTTGAACGCCGGCGAGTTTGCGTGGGACTTCAAGATGCGCCACACGTGCGTGGCCGTGGTCAAGTGCTGGGACTGGACCGTGAGGCCGATTTCCGCGAAGCAGTCACGGTAGAGAGGGAACGGCGAGCCTGGCGGGTTGGCGGCCGTTGGCGGCTGGAGGTGCAAGTCCAAGGTCCGCATGACGCCGCCCTTGGCGCTCCACACCGTCAAGGACACGTGTTTGTTGGGGCTGGCGGCGATCGACGCGAGTTCCTGAGCCACGAGGTCAAAGTCGACCAAGCTGGCCTCCTTCGCCGCCGCGTCTCCGTAGTTGACCGAGCCGTCGTCGTTGACGGCGTAGGAGTTGCTGCTCAACGGCACCTTCATGGGCAAATCGTGGCCGTTGACCCCGACAATGTAGTCGAACCAGGCCTCGAAGCCTAGGTCGTGGGCGGTGGACTGCGGGTGCACGTGGAGAATTCGGAGCGCGTAGCCGAGGTTGTTGATGTTGAGGTTTGCCCGGAAGTACGAGTCGGCGCTGGGCGCGCTGTGGCCGCCCTCAAGCTTGTCGACCCATTTTTTTGCAAACGAAAACATCGAGGCCGTGGTGCTATACGTGGTGTGCGTAGTGCGCGGAGGTCTGGGTGCCCAGTTCCGCGCCCCAGGCGGTGCGGCACACCCAGGCACAATCGCTGGGGCTATCTGCATAGGCCTGCGCACTATCTATACCCAAGAATACACTTCCCCTCAGGGCACTGAAAATCCCCGGAATGCCGAGAATCGTCGTGATCGGAGCAGGAGTCATCGGGCTCACCACGGCCTGGAAATTGAAGGAAAACTTCCCGGCGCTAGACATCACGGTGGTGGCCACCCATTTGCCCGGTGATTTGGACCTCTTCTACACCTCTCCCTACGCCGGCGCCAATTGGCAGTCCTTCTCCGCCCGCGGCGACAAGTTCCACGAAGACACCGACGCCGTGGCGTACCACGAGTTTGCGAAGTTGGCGGACGACCCGCGGACGGGCATCTGGCGGAAACCGAACGCCCAGTTTTACACCCAAAAGGGCTACGACGATGCAAAGAGCGAGTGCCCCGAGGTGCACCCGTGGTTTTATAAGCTCGCAAACGGCAGAACATTACCCGAATCGGAGCTCATCCCGGGCACGGTCTTTGGCGGCGAGTACGATGGGTACGTGATTTCCGTCCCCACATACTTGGGCTTTTTGATGCAGAGATGTCTTGAAAGCGGCATCACGGCAAGAAGGGTCCCCCGTATCAAGCACATCGACCAAGCCCGTCACTTACACGCTTCTGGAAAGCAGGCGGACATCGTGGTTAATTGCGGCGGCCTCAAAGCATCCACCATGGAAGGTGTGGACGATCCGCGCCGGAATTTTCCGGTGCGGGGCCAGGTCGTCTTGGTCAGAAATACGCTTTCAAAGGTTGTGACAGTGTTGGGATTCCCAGAGGAAAACGAATGTCTCTACGCCTTCCCCCGAAAGGAGGGAGGTGCTATCATTGGGGGCAGCTTCTACCCAGACCAATGGGAGGGCAAGGAAGACGAGGCTTTGACCAAGAGGATCTTGGAACGGGCGGCCAAGTATCTTCCGGAATTGCTTGACCCCTCCAAGCACGGGAATCCCGACCATTTTGACATTGTTCGGGTCAATGTAGGACTTCGCCCCTACCGAGAGTCCGGGGCCCGGATCGAGCGGGACCCTCGCAGGAAGTGGCTTGTTCACGGCTACGGTGCTGGCGGCGGCGGGTACCAGGGCAGTTTCGGGTTTGCAAAGCAGATTGTGGGCCATGTTGGCGATATTCTCAACAGCGCAAAGTTGTGACCAAATACTCAGACATAAAAAAGGGCACCACTTTCGGTATAAGGGGTTAGTAGACGTGCCTTCTTCATGTAATTACTTTTTTCGGAATGTGAGTTCATTTGCAACTTTAGCTCACCATACTACCGTCAATGAGGTGCAAAAATGAGGCTTGCTTCGCCAAAGCCCCACAAAACTTTTCGAAAGAAAAAACAGAAAAACTATCTTGGGCCTTTTAACTCTTCCCTCCTGCTTTCTTATTTTTCTTCCTCTTTTCCGAAACTTCAGGTGGGGCCCCAAAACCCTGCACACAGCCTTTGGTGTATTCCAAAAATTTTCACACTCACTACAACACCAAATCAGCATGAAAGCTTCCACGGTTGCTAGCTTCCAGCAGACCGCATCCGCGGCTCTAAGAAGACCATGGCAGACTTACAAGGACGGCCAGATCTGGTACGGTATCACGAAAAGAGGCTCCAAAAGACACCCGTTGACCGGAAAACAGGGTAACAAGCACTACTACAAAGGTACTGGCTCTTCGGGTTACGGTCTGCTCAACTCTGCCGGAATCTACAAAATCAACTGGAGCAAGGTGCGCACGTACGTTGCTCCGTCCGAGTATGGCGACTTGAAGGCGTTGGTTTCGCCCTCCACACCACAGGTTTTGCAGACCTTCGAAGGCTACACAGACAACTTCAAGAGCCCCGAGTTCGCGTGGCACAACATCAAGGCGTTCATCGAGTACGGCGAAAACTACAACGACGTGGACTTGGAGAGAAGCAATTACTTGGAGGAGTATATCCACCCGGACATTCTTGCGGCAGAGCAGGAAGAGAACACTGTCATCAAGACAGACTAGGGCTTGTACATAGATAACGGATAATGATCAGCGGAACGGTGTTCAATAGTGTAGGGGGTGGCCCGTGTCCATCACGAGGTGTAACTAGACGGACAGCTCATGAACGTGCTTGAAATTTCGTCAACTTTGATTTTCTGTTCGTATCAGTCTATGAAAGTCAAGTCGGTCTTTTGACGTTTAATCAGCCTTCGAGATGAACTGGCAAGAATGCCGGCACCCAAATACTTTGTCCATGGGCTTCTGATCTACCATCGAATTTGCAATGTGGAGTACTGAAGCATCGAACGTTTCTTCATAGAAAACCCCAACAGAGATGCTCAGCAACAAGACAATCAAAGCCAAACACCGAAGAAAGAATAAAAACGAGCTTGCACTTTGTTACATTTCAACACAGGATTTCATTCTTTTGACCTCTTTTCTATATCACACTGAAATTGTCTATCGCACCGAGGCGCGTCCTCACCACACCCTCTTTAATGCCTTCAGAAATCACTGACCCCACGCCCGAAATGACCGAGCCCGCCCACAACAATCCCGCCAACGACGTCATCATGTCCGACGAGGAGGAGACATCCATGTCGCTTCCGTTGTCGAAAATCAAGCGCATCTTCAAAATGGACCCCGACTACACCGGCGCCTCAGCCAGTGCAGTGTATGCCACCGGCGCCGCCACAGAGCTCTTTGTCCAGTACTTGGTTGAGCAGGCCTCGATGAACGCCAAGGTCGAGAGAAGAAAGAAGATCCAGTACAAGGACCTCAGCAGCACGGTCAGTGCCCAGGAGTCGCTCTACTTTTTGAGCGACACGATCCCCAAAACACAGACCGTGAAGGACGCCTTGAAGGAGAAGAAAATCAACGCCTCGGAAGAGGACAAGCAAAAGTACAGCGACATCCTCGGCGAAGACCCAGACTACCACTTCGAAGAGGCCCCACTAGTGACATCGCCACAGGCGTCGAAGCCCCAGCTTCCCAAGGGCCAATCGACGCTACCCTTTCAAACTGTGCCCGAGGCGCCGGTCAGAAAGGCCGGTTTGATGAGTCTAATGTCGGACGCCAGCGGCCCCGACGGCATGGCCATTGACCCATGATATATTCTATGTACTATAGTTTCTCAACACCCAGAGATGATTTTGGATGTCTTTCCCGAGCGGTTCGTCGCCCGGAATCCCCAACGCCATGCACACTTTCATCATGTCGTGGGCAACTAGATCGGGGACACTGCGGCCGTAAATACTGATGCCCTTGATCAATAGTCTGGACCACAAGTTAGACAGTGGAGTCTTCACGGCCACCGCGCTACTTCTCAGAAGAATGGCCTCGGCAGTCGCTGACTTCTTCTTCATGAACTCCCATAGATCAATAAATCGGCTGGACATAAACCGCTCGTGCTTGTTATCCTCCTCGATAATGATAATGAGCAACTCTAAGGTAGGCCCCACCAATTGATCGTTCCCAGGAGTTGCATACTCAGAGGTCGATGTTGTTCCGGCGCTCATCACCAACAACAACGGCCAGTACTGGGCGAGAATTGGCATCAAGACTTTGTAGTTGGTGGCCATGAGAGGGTAAGCCTTTTTGAGCGTTTGAAGGATCTGGTGCTTCAACTTTCCTGACGGGTGCGAGAGGAGCTGGAGGCCGTAGGTGAAGATCTGCTGGATCGTGGTGTACACGTTCTTCGGCAATGGCGAGGGCCAAACCTCACTCTTTTCCGGTTCCTCTTCCTCGTTTTCCTCTTCATCATCAGAATCGCCTTCGTCATTGGGCGTTAAGTCGCTGAATGGCACACCTGGGTTCTTGAAGTACTGCTTCTCTGGCTCGTAGTTGGCGAACGGGTCCACTCTTTTGTGAGAGTCCAAAATCAACTTTAGAGCATCCTCAGTATTTGATAGGCCCCATGGTTTGAATGCGTTGTCGATAGTTTCCTGCAATTTGAAAGAGTCGGACAATTCTTTCCAAAATGACTGCTTTGTTTTAACCACGACTTCTTCAAATACGTGGAAAAAGTTCTCCACAAGAGTCGAGTACCCATGATACGAGTCAATCACAATGAAAATTTCACTGATGATATCTTGAAGTTGATTCAGCAACAACAACTCCTGGCCTGAAACTTTTAGGACAACCAAAAGAATTCCGGGTAGAGAGGGCGTAAGACCACTTGCAACAGAAAGACTCATGCTGAGAGAGTCCACGAGATAGTCAGAGTTTTCAGCTATGAGTCGCTCCAATGACCCTCCATAGTGCGCTTGCACAATATTCCGAAGCGAAAGTTTGGCTTGCAAATGGATTCTCGAATCGGGAGTATAGGTAAGAGCCTCGAACAATGGAAGGAGATAATCCATGAGAACGTCTGTTTGGAAATCTTCCTTGCTGAGCCGGCCAGCTAGAATTCCGATGGTTTCAAGAGCTGTAGTATATGAAAGCTCACAAACTCTATGTTCAGGACTTCCAGGGGCATAGCTGTGTTCCTGCGAGATTGCTTTGGTCTCATTCATGATGTCTTGCGCTCCTTGTAGAAGCAAGTAGCTGGACTCTTCATCGTTTGAAGAGTCGACTGCGTCACCCAAATCCAAGAACTCGTCCATATTAAACAGCTCTTGGGCGCCGCCTTCTCGGTATACTCCATTGGAGATCCAGAGTGCAATGGAGCTATGCGAAAGGTTCTCGAGTTTGGAAGATTCATTGCTGGGTTCCAAGATGTAGCCGAGCAATTCCTCCATGTTTGACTGATTGAGTCTGCCAACGAACTCGACAAACTCACGAAGAACAGCCTCCGATTCTTTGGAGTAAAACTGATCGAAACGAGCAACACTCAAAGAGTTTTCAAGGGTCTCCAAGTCGACATCCAATCGCTTCAAAGAAGAAACGTGTGTAGCCGCTGCTTGTGTGTGCTCTTTGTCTATTTTGCCAAGCCTCGTGGCATCGATGTGAGGAGGGAGTTCGATATCATCGAGAGTATTTGTTTTTGACTCGGCTGAGTTTCCACTCAACCTGGCCAAAAGCTCGTCCTTGTTGCCCATAGTTGCCTTTTTGCTCGATCCCAGAGCCAAAAGGCCGGCCAAGCTCTGGCTGATGGTCTTGAGTAATGTCTTGATGGTGTTGTTCAATTCATCCGAGTCTTGTTGCACGGTCTTCAATGCTTTGACCAAGTGCAAGTGAATCTTGAGGGCGCTGAAGCAAAGCAGAATTTTTTCATCGTCCGAGGATAGCATGATGCGAGGCAATTGCTGAGTGACGAGATTCATGGTCTTCATGACCAAAAGCTTGTGGAGAATGTTTAGCTCCGAGCGAGGAAAAACGGTATATATCATCTCGACCTTCCCCAAAAACCGCTCTTCTGCCATTGAGCCATCGGGACCGCAGATAACGTGGTGAAGGGCGGCCAAGATGTCAATTGTACTGGGAACGAGCTCGTTGAATAGCGACTTGAAGCAGCTTTTGACGATGTCGGAAACAAAGTCAAAGACAGCATCACAGAGCTTTGCGTTTGTCCGGAGTTTAACTTGTGAGTTTGCATTGAGCAAGATGCCTTTCATGATCACGAGAATCGTGAGCTTGAGTTGTTTGGAGGTCGCGTTCAACCACGCCGTTGTTCTGTGCTGGCCCCCGTCCTTCAGGCCAATCTTAACGGAAGCAAGCTCGCTGGCTTGTGCAATTGGCGCATTCAAGTTCTGCAAGAGAGTCTCAAAGTCCAGCGGCACGGACTCCATTGTGAGCGAGACATCGAGGCTTTCGTCCCCAAAAACCTTCACAACCAACGCTTTGAGCATTCCCAACACCTCCACGAGCAAGCTCGAAGGGAGATTTTTTGCGCTGGAGTAGAAGTTTGCTGTTTTGGAGATCATGCCGGGGAGCACGTACGAAGCCTGCTCGGCACTGACTCTGGTGGAATAGAGCCAGGTCAACGTTGAGAAAATCGCCCTGGCCTCGCTTTCAAACTGTGAGCTGTACAAATCAAGCATGCTGAGCAAGTCCGTTGTCGCGTCCACGAGAACGGAGAGCCGCTTGGTCTGCGTGGCGTCTCTTGAGTCCGAGTAGTAATTGCGGGGGACACATTTGAGGGTGGCCACGTAGCAAGCCGTGGACGCAGAATAGAATTCCAAGGGGGCCGTGCCTTTCTGCGAGGCGGTGAGGAAAACCACTAATGGGAAGAGCTGGTCGAGAAACGCCTCTTGTATGTCGAAGCTCCACGAGTGCTCAATGAGAAACGCCACCACTTGCAAGATATATTGGGTGGCTTCGCACGGCAACAGCGGCCGTTTGAGAAGACTCGAGAGCGGGAAGAAGATGTAGTCTGCGAGCTTGGTCGAGAGAATGTACGCGCCGTCGGTTTGGTGGTGATTCAGTAGCTCGATGGAAATCTGCCGTAGGCAGTGGACCGCCAGCGATTCGTCCCAGTCGGGCGCAGAGGCTAGTAGGGAGAGCTCTGCACAGAACGGCTTGACCCGCTGAAATAGCGACAGCGAGAGCTGTTTCACTGCCTCAGAATCCATTCCACATGTACTTTGTGAGGTGATGCGCGATCTCAATGTCGATGTTCGCGTACAACCTTCGGCCGATCTTTTCAGAATTACCCATATTCTTCACTTTTCCGTTCTTGTTATTTCTCTATTTACAATTTGAACACGTTGTTGCTGGTCCATTCTTTGGCGCCCAAAAGCCCGCTGACTGGGCCTTGTTCGCCAGTGTTCAAGATCTTGCCTCCAGCAACGTAATCCACATACCCGTCGGGCCCACAAACCACTGCCAAAGCCGCCTTCTCTTTCTTCTCGAGACTAGTGACCTGCGCCTGCTCCAACGCGTTTTCGTACCACTCAACGTGGTTTTTCTGCCGTGGGGTCTCCTCCTCAGTACCGTTCATGATCGCCATTCTCAACTCGAGGTCCAGTTTCGCGTTGCCGCTTGGCTCGCTCGAGTCGCTGCTATTGGCGGGTTCCAATTCCTGGCGCAACGGGCTGACGTAGTGGCGTTCTGCAGGCGTCTGGATGTCTTTTTTCGACAACGGCGCAACACCATTGATGTGCTCAATGAACTTCACGCGGTCCAATTTCTCCAAAAAGAAAATGAACCGTCTCAAAGGGCCAAGCTCGGTGTCCGACTTGGCCGAGTAGTGCACGTTGATGTATCCCCGGTACGGGTTTCTGGAAAAGAGCGATTGCAAAACGGGGGCGATTCCTGTGCCCGCAGCGTAGAAGTCCACGTTGTCGTACTCGGGGAGGTTGTGCTCTTTCTTGATTCCCTTGAGTAGAGTTTCGGCCTCAACTCTCGACGGCAAGTCTTTAAAGGTTGGCCGTTCGTGGTAGGAGTTGAGAGGGTGGTGAGGAAACTTGTACTCGACCTGGGGACCTCTGATTTCGAGCTCGTCTCCGACCTTTTTGTCTGTAATGTATCTGGAAACCTCGCCATTACCGTACCGCTTCACGTAGAACGTCATGACTCCGCCCATGTCGTAGTCCTCGTGGTTTCCTTGGACCACACGCAATAACGGCTCTTTTTCTCCAGAGCGGGTTCTTTCCGACTTCATGAAGTACAACGGCAACGGCGTGTAGGACCTCACCACCATGATCTGCGGCTGCTTGATCTCCACCGACCACAACTTGTTTCCGTTCCAGATGGACTTGTTCTCGTAGTGGGCGTAGTAGCTGTACTGCCAGGTGTTGTACTTTGGCCGAACCTCGATGAGGTAGTGGTCGTCGTCAATTTGTTTCTTGTGGGTGACGATGAAACGGTGGAACTCGTCCGGGCTCAAGAGATCCGTGCTGTCGGAAGACTCCTCCGGGGCAAAGTACCACACCTTGACCACATATGCACCCCACAAGACCACCACGGCGGTCAAGATCTTGGGCACGTGGCGCGTCCAGCGGGTGATTTTCTCTGGCTTCTTGACTTTGTTGGAGTGTTTCGTGAAGTCGTCCTCGTTCGGAAGCCCCGGGTACTCGTAGGAGACCCGCTCGTGCTTGAGTTTTGGGATGTATGGTTTCACGTCTTTCTTCATCAAGTTGGCGATGCCCAGGCTGTTGTCCAAGGGCGCCGGGGCCGACTTGGGCGGCGCTGACTTGACATTCGACACCGAGCCGGGCTCGTTCACGGCCCCCACATCCTTTTGCTGTGGTTTGCGCTTGTCCTGTGGATCGTCACTTTTCTCGCTGGAGTAGCCGCGGGCTGAGCCGGTGAGGGGCAAGCTTTTGAAGCCGGCGCTGTCAAGGCTGCGCCCGAGGCTGGATCTGGGAAATACGCCCTTGTTGAGCCTCAGAATGTGCCCTAGCCGTATCATTAGGTGTAGCTGTGAGTGCGTGAGCAGTTGGCAGTTGATGCCCGAAGTTGACGGCGAGAATTTGAGTGGGGAATCTGATGAGAAACAATTGCAATGCAAGCAGAAAGGCAGTGGTTTTTTTTTACCGGGATCAATTTCAGCCCCGGTTTGACTGGCACAGTCGAGCCGTATTTGGAGGTCACGTGCACTTCCTGCACTCTCGCAGTGAAAAGAGCGAAAAATTTTCAGGAAAATCTCAACCACAACTACTTCCAAGTATGTACCCGCCGTCGCCGTGTAGTGGTCATACAATCAGCAAAACAGTGGTGGAAGAATCTTGGACTCCCGGCGTCTACATGGCGTGCGAACAAGGATTTGGTCGCATGTTCTGAAGCCCCGTCACCAGGGATAGCCAGGATACCTCCCACCATACACTTTTGCACCATGAATCCCCCAAAGGGACACTCATGCGGCTTTTGTTTTGTGTGGTTGTTTATACTAACCGTCAGAAATGACTAGAACCTCCGTTTTGGCTGACGCCTTGAATGCTATCAACAACGCCGAGAAGACCGGTAAGAGACAGGTGTTGATCAGACCCTCTTCCAAGGTGATCATCAAGTTCTTGCAGGTGATGCAAAAGCACGGTATGTTTCTTTTCACCTTTTCTTTATTTTTTTTCACTCCGAAATGATAACTGGATGGATTGATCGGTGTTCAGTCCCTTTCTGTCTTTTAAGTTTTCGGAAGATCGAAGAGGGATCGCTTCTTACACGATGCTGGAACAGTTTCCTGAATCGTTTTCTTTCCCTCGACAAATCTTTTTCTCTATTCTGTTCGGAATACTAACATCAGGTTACATTGGCGAGTTCGAGTACATCGACGACCACAGATCGGGCAAGATTGTCGTGCAGTTGACCGGCAGATTGAACAAGTGCGGTGTCATCTCGCCCAGATTCAACGTCAAGATTGGCGACATTGAGAGATGGACCGACAACTTGTTGCCCGCCAGACAGTTTGGTTTCGTCATCTTGACCACCTCTGCCGGCATCATGGACCACGAGGAGGCCAGAAGAAAGCACGTTTCTGGTAAGATTTTGGGTTTCGTCTACTAATGGGAATAAAATAATGTTTAGCGAAGAGTGTAGACTGCTTGGGGTGCGAGGTTCAGCTCGTGGTATTGGATCGGTAAAGACATTGAAGGCACCTATAGGTATCGCCTTGAGTGAGCACTGTCACAACTGGGCAGCACAGGACTGATCCAAGATACGCAACCCTGAATCTCTGAACACAACTGAACGCTCGAAAAACAAATGAAGCGCTCTGAAAACAAGTGTAGCACTTGAAAACAATTGTAAGTCTCGAAGAACAAATGTCACTTTAAAAAACAATTGTGAACTCTGAGAAAGCCGGGCCGACTGCTGCACTGGCCGGACCCCACGCCAGATTTTCAGGCGCGGCCGCACCAGAAACACCTCCAGCAGCCATGAAAGACGCCGTCAGGTTCCTCGGAAGCATCCTTTCGTGGACCGTGCGTGCAGGCTGCATCACCCACTTTGTCAACGAGTACGTGTACGAGTTCACCGAGACCAAGGGCGAGTCCATGTTGACCACGCTACAGGCCAACCACGACTTCGTGCACGCCATCAAAACACACCGCTTGGGCCGCAACCTAGATATCGGCGACCTCGTGGTGGCCACCAAACCGTCGGACCCGGACCACCGCATCTGCAAGCGAATAACGGGCATGCCCGGCGACGTGATCTTGGTGGATCCGTCCAGCTCGTCCGCGGTGACCAACGCTCCAAACGTGTGCGTCCAGAACGACGGCTTCAACAAGTTTGTGCAGGTGCCCGAGGGGCACGTGTGGGTCACGGGCGACAACTTGAGCCACTCGCTCGACTCGAGGTCGTACTCGTGGCTCCCGATGGGGCTCATCAAGGGCAAGGTGGTTGCAGCCAACTCCATGGACAAGGGCTTGTGGGACGAACAGGGCAGGTTCTGGTTCTATAACTTCAGGTGGATCACAAACACCTTTGTCGACGAGTGACGAATACATGTATTTTTCTGTTTCTTTCTATTTGCCCACCTCTAAGCCTTACCGGAGGCACGCAGTCTTGCCAATGTCGTCAAGGCTCTGGAGGAGAAGAACAAGAGCGGCGCAACGACAATGAACACGTGGAACATCGTGGTGAAGATCGACGACCCCAAGTAGTACTTGACGAACGTGAGCTCCAAGTAGCCGAGCACGGTGATGAGCCCGGCCTTCCAGTGGCTGCCTTCTCTGGCGGTGAAGAGCTCCTGCAAGTTCCACGCCCACGCGGCCACCAAGCCCGCCAACAACGCAACGGCCATTCCGCTGAACACCGTGGGGATCACGGGGTTCACGGTGGGGGCGTCCTCTCTGAACACGTGGTGGATTTCGGGCAAGGCGCCCAATCTGCGTGGCGCCTCGTAGCTGACCGACTCCTTGACGTCCTGCGAGGGCACCACCTCGAAAAGCGTCTGCACCAAGTTGGCCTCCTCGCCGGCGGACGCGGCAATGAGCGACACAGACAACTTGTCCTGGGCCAACAACACTTGTGGGAGCTTGTGCACGTACACTTCGGCCGAGACCTTGCCGTCGCGGAACGCAGGGTAGAGCGCGTGCTCCAAGCCGGCGCCGTTGGAGATCACCAACATCAATTGGTGTGGCTGCGCGGAGGCGGCGAGCTCGAGGCTGACGCTCAACACATCTTTGGCAGACTCGATGGTGGTGTGCTGGATCTGGCCCGCCGAAACGTCAATGACCTTCTGCTTGTTCAAGGCGACGGACCCGCCGGTGAGCGTGTACGCCGACGCCGAGAGAATAAGCAAGCACCACAGAATGGCAATGGAAACGAAGCTCTTCATGTTGCGGCGGAAGTGGTTGGACACACTCAGTTGACGTGGCTCGCATTTCGCCTGCACACTACGCAGCGGCCCCGGGTGCCCGCACCGGAAGCTTTTCGAGGCCCTCGAGAAAAATGGCGCCCATCCCGCCCAAAAGGTGGCCAATGTTGTGGCAGTGGAGAAGCCAGACCCCCGGGTTGTCCGCGGTGAAGCGCAAAACCGCGTGGCCGCCGACGGGCACCAAAATGACGTCCACGTGTGGAGGCAGTGCGAGAAGGCCCGCGTAGTCGTTTTCGGCCGCTTCTCGGACCGTGGCGTAGGGGAAGTTTTCGTGCAGGCTGTGGCTGACGACGTGGACGTAGTGCCCGTGCAAGTGGACGGGGTGGTTGATGTGCTTGTAGTTGTTGATGATCAAGTCGACGGCCTGGCCGAGCATGAGCGGTGGCTGCAAAATGGCGGCCGCGTCCACCGCCAGCCCTTCCTGGCACTGCTCCAAAAGCGGCCGCGCGTGCTCCAAGCTTTCCGGCAACGTGGCCCTGTTTTCGAACATGGTAAACCGCGTGGTGTCGAACCGGTTCAAGTAAAACCCGAAAGTCACGTCTGCCTCGATGTGCGAGTCGAGCTTGTGCTGCGCTTCCCAGGGAGACGAGTGCTGCGGCCAAAACGGGGTCTCGTAGGGGTCGAGAGGCGTCCCGTCCAAGTCCTGGTATTTCCGTCCGCTCGGTGCCTCTGTGTCGAGATCGGGGGTGTCAGCCGTCTCGTTGCCATACACTAGAAGTGCCGTGCCCTCGATGTACTGCGGGGTGTTGACGGCACCAAATCGGATGAGATAGGGCCCGGCGGCGGTGTTTTTTTTTGTCTCAACGCAAATCGTGAACCGGGAGCCCACGGGAAGGGCGGCGGTGTGTGTGAGCGTGGGCTCCACGAAGAGGCCATCCACTGCAATGACATAGAATGGGTGGTCGTCGATCAGAAACACCTTGGTGTATTGCCCACCCGCGTTGAGAACATTGATGTACTGCCAGGCCTGGCCGTTTGTGAAGTGGACGGGGAGGGCCGCTTGTGTGGGTGTGCATTGGGAACAGTGGCCAGGTGGTTCCAAGGCACCGTGATCTATGGGCTTGCCGTGGTAACTCACCAACGACGGGTCCTTGACGCAGCCCATGGAGTCGAAAGCCGGAAGCTGCTCGAAAACGCCCAGCTTGGACGCTAGCCTGCGGAAGGTCTCTTGGCTGTGGCAAACGACCCGCCCTTTGCCGTTGACCAAGATGCTCTGGATGCACAACGGGTCGATGCCATGGTGGAACATCCGGAGTATGACCTCGTCCATGGAGTGGAAAAACACGTCGTCTGCTATCAAGACGCCGGGATTTTTTTCGAGCTCGAGCAAGGCCTTTTGGTCAGCCTTGCTGGAGGTGATCCTGGCGTACGGTCTTGGGCGGTGCGCCGCTGGCCTCACGTACATCATGCCGTAGAGTCCGTCCGACAGATAGCCTCTGAAATGCGAGTGGTACCATAGAGCACCGTACTGGCCCACGAGCTGGAACCTGTACACGTATGTGCCCTGGCTCGGAATCGGGTACTGTGTGATTCCGGGGGCGCCGTCTGACCACGGTGTGCCTTTTTGGAGAACGCCGTGGAAGTGGATCGCTGCGCTGACCTGCAAGAAGTTCCTGACCACAACCTCCACCCACTCGTTCTCGTCGGCCTCGACCAGCGGCCCCGGCGAAAGGCCATAGATGGTCTTGACGCTTCTGTAGACGCCGTTTTGCGCCGCGTACACCTCGGTCAAATTGAATTCGTAGACACGCTTTGCGGCCGCCAACACGAAGAAAAGCCAAACAGTAAGCATGAAAACCCCTGCGTGGAAATCACACAGGGTGGGCGCCAAAAAGTGGAGGGTGCAAACGACTGCAAATCGGCACGCGCAGTCAGCGCGCGGCCATCAACCACCACCCACCAATGCAGTTTCTTTCCGCCAAAACCGTGCTCTACGCGCGGATCGTCGGGCTTTTGTACGTCGTGTTCCTCCTCCTCCGGAGCCCGCTCTCCATCACCAATGCCAACTTCTCCGTCCTTTTGGGGCAGGCCATGAACTTGCCCATCGTGCAAGTCACACCCACCAACCCACTCTTTGGCATCGTGGCGTTGTTCATCGGGTTGCAGGCGCTCGGCGACTTGATCCCGGTGCTCTCCGAAAACGTCGCCCACTTCGAGACGTTGGTGCCCACGCGCTTGATCTTCTTCTTTGCCTTGGGCTCGTACTGCTTGATGAGCGACTACGGCTTGGTGGCCAACAACTTGGTCTTCACGTACTCGTTCTTGGAGATCTGGTTGAACTTTTTGATCTACAACAACTTGAGGGACGAGAAGTACTACAGAGCCAAGGAGTACTTGGAGAAACACGGCGACGAGTTGCGCGAGCTGGACAACTCCCGGGTCGTCCCGATTGCCGAGGCCAGGGAATAGGTTTATTTAGCGTTGCTGAAGTTCTGGATCGTCCAGCTCAAGCACTCCTCGACCTCGATCAAGTTGTGGAACGTGAGCTGGAGCACGTTGATGCCGTTCTGGTTTTGCTCGAAGTCCGCCTCGCTCTTGTACTTCGACACCGTTAGTTTTATAATCAAATCCACGAATATCTCCGACGACGTGACGTCGATGTCGATGCTCAAGTGCTCCGCGGGCGCCCTCCTGAGCACAAACGAGAACGACGACTCGGGCTTCTGCACGGCTTTCTGGAACGGGTTGCTGATTTCGGCCACCTCCAAGTTCTTGTACTTGGCCTCGGTGACGGTGCACGTCAACTGGTCCAGGAGAGTGCTGCGGATGTTCGCGATGATGCTGGCAATGCTCTTGCAGTTCATTTGGTGGCGGATGTGGCCAATCAAGGGCCGGAGAATGAGCGGGTGCGAGTTGTGCTGCTTCCACTTGGTGAATAGCGTGGGGATCTTCTGCTTCAACTCGAGGTTGTAGTTGTAGAAACAGCACATCATGAGCTTGAGGAATATGAGGATGTCTTGGGCCCTGCCGTTGTTCTTGGACGACTCCTCGTTGGTGTTCTGGTACAAGTTGTCCACATCGTCGTCGTTGAACTCGTCGTACACCACCGCCTCCAACTCGATGATCTGGTCGAACACGTCAATGATGATTTTGTCGGCGATGATGGTCACGTTGTAGTTGATCAAGTTCTTCGCTTCGCGGATCAAGTGGTAGAACAAGTCCTCCTCGAAGAGGAAATACCGCGCCTTGGCAATGTCCTTCATCACCGCGTCCTCCAGGCTCGTGCCCTTCTGGATCTCCTCCGGGTCGAACGTCGACTGGCCCGTGAGCATGTAGTCGTCGTCGATCTTGCTCAAAATGCGCACCCGCGTGTACTTGCTGGCCGAGTTCGCGAGCTTGTGGCTGCCGGACAGCAAGGGACTGAACACCAAGTCGCCGCTTTCTTGGCTCTTGCGGAGCACAGCGAGGCCCTTGTCGTGGTAGCTGGAGCCGGAGTCGCCGTATCCGTACTGCACGCCGACGGCGCGGGCGTTGGTGGCCGGGTCCCGCACCTTGAAGAGAACCTCGTTGTGGCCAAGCACTTTGTTGATGTTGTTCCAGTAGGCTTTCTCCACGCCGACCTGCGCTCGTAGCTGGTCGCTGCTCTCCTTGAACAACGACGTGACGTTCTTGAGCGCCTGGTACTTCCAGCCCAAGCCGATGCTTTCCGTGCGGGCCTTGGCCTCCTGGGCGTCGTTTTGCGACTTCTCCTCCGCCGTCATTTCGAGCCGGTCGGCGCTCAACGAGCCCAACGGCACGGTTTTGGAGAGGTGTGGCGAGATGGTCGCCTTGACGACGTTGGGCTTTTCCGCCGACATCAAGAGCGACACGAAGTCGAGCGACAACGACGTCTCGTTCAAGGCGGAGTTGAGGTGCGCCAACAACTCCATCTTCTGTTTCTGGAAAAGCTGGAGCGCCGTGTCGGTGTCCGCGGCGGCGTCGTCGTCCGGCAGGTCCTGCTCCGCGTCGCCGTCGTCGAGGTCCATGTCGCTGTTTTTCTTTCTGATTTCCTCCTCAAGCAGTTCCTCGGTGATGTTCAAGAACGATCTGCGCTCGGCGAGGATCTGCGGGATCAACTCGGCAATTGACATTTGCTCCTCGTTCTGGAGGAACTGGTCCTGCGAGCTCCCAAAGAGGTCCTGCTCCACATGTATGGCGATCTGGTCCGCTTTGGCGGGACTGGTCATTGTGTGTTCAGATGCACTTCGCACCTCCACTCATTCGCACCTACTAGAAAGAGGCGACAGTGCCAAAAGACAGAAAGGCCGGTTTTTGGTGAATTTCTAGAATTCACTTTCGAAGCTCATGCCGACTGTGAGGCTGCTGGTGCACTTGCTGAGAATCCGGCTGATTCAGTTATCATCGGAATCGACCCTATTTATTTCTGGCAGCCACAAATTCCACCGCACTCTAACCAGTCATTTGATTAGTGGAGGCGAAAATCACTCAAAAGTGGTGATTTTCCTATAGCCTCTCGATGTGCAGCTTTACAATCACCCCCCCATATCTTCAAACTCGCCTGACTTGAATCTTGTTCCTATACAGATCAATCCATGAAATCATCCAAGTCACCGTTCTCGAGGGCCTGCAACAACCCCATCTCGTCGTCCAAACCCTCCAACGTGTTTCTGCTTGGCTCGTTCTTGTTGTCATCCGAGGGATATCTCATGGCCTTCACCGAGTCATTATGCAAGGACAAGCAGAAGCGGATTCTCTGGTCGAAGTCGTCCTGGGGCAGCCTCGTGGAGTACACGTCCAACACCTCCTTGGACTGCATGAACCCGTGTTCGTGGTCCACCGTGGCCAGAATGACACCGTCTCTGATGGCTTTGGAAACAATGTACTCGGTGGCTTCCTCGGAGTCGAGATGCAACTTGATGCAGATGTCCTTCAACGAGATCTTGGAGTACGACAACGAGATCATCCGGATGCCGGTTTTGATGACATTCTGGTGCAACCGCGACACCAAGGTGAAGTTGTTGTCCTTGACAAAGGTCTCCTCGTGGTCCTTCAACACGGCGGTGAACGCCTTGGCGTCTCCCAAGCGCACGGCCTTGGTGACAAGGAAGTACGGCTGGAGCGAGCCGCCGGCCCGCTTGAACACCTTGAGCTCGGGAATGTCGCCCATCAACAACTCGATGACGATATTCAACTTGGTGGCCTCCTGCACGAAGCCCTTGGCCAAGTCCGTCTGCGGCGCCTTTCTGATGGCGGCGGTGACGCACTCGTGTGCTGTGGTGTAGTCCAACTGGATGGCGTTGATTCTGGACAAGAAGTAGAAGTACCTCGCGGTCAAGGCGCTGCCGGCGTTCGCCGGGAACGTGATTTTCTCGCACAAGTTCGCCGCCTGGCTGATGTCGTGGGTGAGGAGGTAGTTTCTCAACAACAAGGTGATTATGGACGCCGAGGTCTCGTCGTCGTGCTTCAACGTGGCGCTGCGCAACGCGTTCTGGAGCACCGGGCGCACGGACAAGAAGTCGCCGCGCAACTCGTACGTTCTGGCCACGTAGAACCAGATCTTGGCGCGGATGAAGTCGAGGCTGCGCTTGTTGAATGTGTTGACCATGGCGACCACGTCTCTGTTGAAGGCGTCCAACGCGTCCAACTCCTGCTTGTCCAACAAGTAGATCTGCACGAGCAAGTGCACGTAGGCGTTGATTTCGGGCAACGCGCCGTCGGAGGTCTCGTTGGGCGAGTCCTCGGTTTTGGGGAGCTGCTTCAACAACACCGCTCTGGAGCCGTGGTCCGCGGGGAAGTGCTTGCAGATCACGGCGCTCAAGGTGCCGGGCTCGGCGGCAAACTTGCGCCTCAATGGGCCCATGTCCCGGAACACCTTGGACACGTACCTGTTATCGAACGTTGTGGCGGCTTTTTGCAACGAGGCAAAGCCAAGCTCGATTTCCTGTGCTAGCGTGAGGTCCTGCTGGGGCGCGGGTTCTTGCTTTGCCTCCACAGAGGCGTCTTGCATCTCTACGTCGGCCGAAGGCATTGTTGAGGAGTGGGTGAGGGCAAAGTGGTGGTGGTAGCGTTGAAGTTGCGAGGTGGGAGGTCCGGGTGTTGCCACTGGCCCACCAGGGACACCAAAATCGGGGCAAACGGCTGGACGAGCGGCCGAGTGGAATCAGGGCAGCGGATAACGACGGAAATTCTACCTTGGCCCAATTGCCTTGTTTGGGTGATTGTTGCCAAAGTTCGTACCAAAGTCCGAGACACACCACTCAAATGGGCCCAATGCGGTAGAATAGTGATAAGTGTATAGTGGGGTCGTTCATCGACGTCACCTTTGATAAATCCAAGCGTCAATTTCGCGGATAGCCGCTTTCGTTATGTTTCGCCGGCTTTTTCAATTTTCAAATTGCGCCCGGAATTGACCTATGTGGTCCCGCTTTTTGCCTCCTCGCCTGATATGGACGCACCCCAGTTTCCGGTGCCCTTAATTCCGACGCCGCATATATAAAGCCTCCCGGACAGCCACTTTTTTTTTATTGCAATAAACAAACACTTTCTCTCAATGGACCCTTCCGTCACACCCACCGCAGCCCCCGAGGCGAAATTGATCCCCGTGTTCTTGATCAACCTCATGTTAGATGGTGCCCCAGGCCCAATCTACACCGATAAGGCCCAGAGCAAGGCGTTGAACTTGGCCCGCGTGAAAACCGGGCAAATCACCACCGTGAAAAACGAGTTGGGGCTCGAGCTCGAGGCCTCCGACATCACCGGGTTCGACGACATCACCAACAATTTGGCTGGTGAGTACTCCGAGTTGGACTGCAAGCTCTACGGGAAGACGCCCGAGGGAGCCGGCATCTACATCACGTACTACGGCATGGTCAAGTTCTCCGACGCAATGCTCCACGTGGTGACGGGCAATGCGGGGACGCCTGCTTTCGAGGAAGGCTACGCCTTGTCGTCCCCCAGAATCCACCTCGACAAGGACGCGGCGGACAAGTACACCTGGGCCACCAAAGAGAACTTGATTGGAAAGGGCCGTTTCGCCCGGGACGAAAACAACAACTTGTACGTCCAGTACTACGTCTACGTCGTGCGTTAGCCAGTCGGGGCTGGCCTCGGCACTGAGTACGAAAACTATCGATTCCACGTACACAACAAACACTAGTAAGCATATGGCCACCCCATCGGTGAGCCGCTCCGCAGACTCGTGACCGGTCTACACCAAAGTAGAATATATCAATGTAATGTATACCAAAGTGCACACGAGTCAGGCACATGTCACCCACGGACAGTGTGTAGCAAATTAGACACCTCCAGTGGGCGCAGTGGCCAGTCAAAAGGCTGCCAGCCATAGCCGGTTCAGGCCAAGCCTCAGCAGCTCAGCGGCAGCTCAGCGGCGCAGCTTAGCAGCACGAGCTGTTCTGGTTGTTGGTCAACGACTGGCCCTTCAAGTTGATGTTGGACTTGGCGTTGCCGGCCGAGGCGGCCGCACCGTTGTTGTTCGTCATCTGCGCCTTGATCTGTCTGGCCATGGTGTAGAATGCTTGCTCGACGTTGGACGACGACAAGGCCGAGGTCTCCAAGAACGGAATGTCCAACGCCTCGGCAAACTCCTTGGCCGCCGTGTACTCGACAACCTTCTTGTCGGACAAGTCGGCCTTGTTGCCGACCAACAACTTCATGACGCCGCCGGTGGCGTAGCGGTCAATCTCCTGCAACCACTGCTTGACGTTGTTGAAGGACTCCTGGTCGGTCACGTCGTAGACAATGATGATGCCGTGCGCGCCACGGTAGTACGACGAGGTGATGGTTCTGAAGCGCTCCTGGCCGGCGGTGTCCCATATCTGCAACTTGATGGTCTTGCCGTCGAGCTCGATGGTTCTAATCTTGAAGTCCACGCCGATGGTGGAGATGTAGTCCTGGGTGTAGGTGTTGTCGGCGAAACGCAACAACAAACAGGACTTGCCGACGCCGGAGTCGCCGATCAACAACAACTTGAACAAGTAGTCGTATTCGTTATTCATTGTGTGTGGGTGTGGGTGTGGGTGCTGTGGCGGGGGTGTATTTTAAAGCGGGAGTGGGAGGTAGCGTGGCGAGTTCAAATGGCGGGGCTCGGCAGGCGTGTGGATTTTGGGCGGCGGGGTGTGATGTGTCTGTGCCGGGAAAACGGGTGTTGTGGCGGTTGAAGGGCGTGTTTGAGTGTAAGACGAGGATCTGACGGGGGAACGGGGCGCGCACGACCCAGACGACAGAATAGCTAATATTACATAAGGCACAGACGTTGGAGCCAAGAATAGGATTGGGTTTTGTCGGGTCGCTTATCGAGGCCGGCGTTTCGAGGGACTTATTCGGGGTTTGTTGTCGAGCGTTTGTTCGATTTCTACACGGAGATTGCCACGGGCGCCTACTCCACCTCCAAGCTGGCCGTCTCGGCCACCACCTGGCTGGTCTTGGCACCCCTGATTTTCTTGGCCGCAATGGCAATCATTCGGCTGAACCAGAACACGTTCAAGACATCGAGCGCAAAGTTCAACAGCAATATCGTGATGGGGAAGAAGATGTGGTCGTGGTCGGCCACACGGTACATGTCGTAAGCCACCAAGCCCACGGCGTAAAAGCCCCACACAATGCGGACACAGAAGAACACCACGATGAGCACGATTCCGTTGACGGCCACCACCGTGTCGCTGACGGTGCCCGCGGGCAACCGCGAGGCGAACCAGTTGATGTTGACGAACGGCGTGCTCAACTCAAAGAGCAAGAAGGCCAGCACCCAGGGCAAGCAGTACGGCCGGAGCGAGCAGCAGAAGACGTACAAGGCGGCGAACGCGTGGAGCAAGAAGCCGAGCCCAAAGAGCTTGCGCCGCGTGACGCACACGTACATGTCCCAGATGAAGTAGCCGATGGTGATGGCGCTGACAAAGCCCGCGTACGAGTTGTAGCCGAAAATGGAGTTGTAGGGGTCCGCGGCCCTGTTCTTGAAGTGCGGGTGGTTCCACGCGGGGATCAGCAACGCCACCGAGATGATGCACTGGACCATGGACACCACATGGATGTCGAAGTTGAGCTTTGTCTTGACGTTCAAGTCGGAGTACGTTCTGCCAAAGAGGCTTTTGGAGAGCAACGGCGACAGGATATGGAGGGAGAAGTAGAACACGGTGGACAAGGCGATTTCGTGCCAGTGGGCGGCAAAGTGGGAGCTGGGCGTTTCCGGGAACGGTCTGTAGATGGCCAACGGGTCCGTGTAGAACGTGGGGAACATTTTTGCGGTGTGTGCAGCGGGGCGTGTGTGGGCGGTTTTTGTCTTACGGGTCGCCTGTTGTGGCTGAGGGGGAAAGGAACGGAGGTGTAGGTGGGGACGCGACTAAGGTTTGGCTCGGGAATTGGGTGTGCTCGGTAAAATATGTGGGCTCGGTAAATACGCGGGCACGGGACGAGCCAGACGGTACTGGAGGCCGGTGGAAAACACCCACAACGGAAGAAAGCGGGAGAAAAAAAAACAGTCAGTCCAAGAACGGAACGCACACTTCAAACAGAAGAGAATTGCAAAAAACCAGCAGGTTGGGCCTGCGGCGCCCAGGCCGCGGCGCCAAGTCCCTGCCTGGCCGATATCATATGGGCCCGTATATTTGGGCGCGCCCATTGCGCCCACAAGCACGCACCGAATTTTCGCACCAACCACATTCATCATGTCCTACCCTTTGGTCTGTTTAGGTAACCCATTGCTCGACTTGCAGGTCGACGTCGACGCCGCGTACTTGGAGAAGTACTCGTTGAAGGCGGACGACGCCATCTTGGTGGAGGAAAAGCACATGCCCATCTACGAGGAGGTGCTCCAGATGCCCGGCTTGAAGGAGGTGGCCGGCGGCGCCGCCCAGAACACCGCCAGGGGCGCGCAGTACATCTTGCCGCCCAACAGCGTCGTGTACTTTGGCTCCGTGGGCAAGGACGTGTACGCGGACAAGTTGGTGGCTGCCAACGCGCAGTACGGCTTGAAGACGTTGTACCAGGTGCAAGAGAACACCGCCACGGGCAAGTGCGCGGCGTTGATCACCGGCAAGCACCGGTCGTTGGCCACGGACTTGGCTGCCGCCAACGAGTTCACGCCCGCGCACCTCCAGAAGGCCGAGAACTGGGCGTACGTGCAGAACGCCCGCTTCTTCTACATTGGCGGGTTCCACTTGACCGTGTCGCCCGAGGCCATCCAGTTGTTGGGCAAGCACGCCGCCGAGAACAACAAGACGTTTGTGTTGAACTTCTCCGCGCCGTTCATTGCGCAGTTCTTCAAGGACGCGTTGGACGCGTCCGTGCCGTACTGCGACTTCATCGTCGCCAACGAGTCCGAGGCCGCCGCGTACGCCGAGTCCCACGGCTTGGAGACCACCGACGTGGTGGAGATCGCCAAGCACGTGGCCAAGTTGCCCAAGGCCAACGCGCAGAAGCCCAGAACCGTGGTGTTCACCCAGGGCACCGAGCCCACCGTGACCGTCACCTACGACGCCGCCAAGGACGCCTTCGAGGTCAACGAGTACAAGGTCAAGGAGTTGGCGCAGGAGAAGGTCGTGGACACCAACGGTGCCGGCGACGCCTTTGCCGCCGGCTTTGTTGCCGGCTTGGTGCAGGGCAAGGACATCCCCGAGTCCGTCAACGTCGGCCAGTGGGCCGCTGCCCTCTCCATCCAGGAGGTCGGCCCCACGTTCCCGTTCCCAAAGCAGACCTACGCCTAAACTGCGTCGCGCCACGACCGCTGTCCACGCCCGATTCATTTCAACACACGAGTCTGGGACGACAGTAAAAAAAAAAGCTGAAAACCAAGAAACAAAACAAAAAAAACAGGAGCAAGCTCCGCCTAGACGCCGGGAGCCGGCGGCCAGCGGCCGCGGCCCCTTGGGGGAACCCAGCACAACGTGTATATTAATTCAACATTTGCCACGAACATCGCGGTCCGAAAATTTGTATGTAGTAGGCATCTCGCAGGCCACAAACTCCACATCGCCGCTACTTGTCCATACCCGCCCACCCCGAACGCTGCACCCCCGGAACCCGCAGGAAAATGCCCGTTCTGAAAGACCACTACTACAAGCTCGGCTCCGAAGTGCCGCAGGAGCGCATCGACGCAGCCACCACGTTGTTGTCGGAGTTGGTCCAGGAAAACAACGCCGACGACTGGAACTACGCGTTGGGCCGCCTCATCAAGGGCTTGACCACGACGCGCCAGCTGGCGCGCTTCGGCTTCTCGATGGCGTTGACCGAGCTCATCCGCGAGCTCATCTCGAGAGACGACTTCGACTTGTCCATCGCGTCGTACTTGGAGCGGCTCGTGGCCGCCACCGCGGTGGCCGCGTCCATGAAGGGCAAGGAGCTCCGCCTGACGTTGTTCGGGCGCCTCTTTGGCTTCCAGGCGTTGGTCAACTGCCTGTTGTTGCTCGACCCCGCGTGCTCGACGCCGGAGACGGTGCTCCAGTTTGTGCGCTTGATGGTGGAGCTCTCGCTGGCCAAGTCGTGGTTGCGCGAGACCGCCATGTACACGTTGTGCCAGTTTTTCGAGGCGTACTTGCGCTCCGGCTTCGCCGCGGACGCCACCACGGTGGCGTTTTTGCAGTGCGTCAGCGACGAGGGCTTGGTGTTCACCACCGAGGGCCTCGCGCTCTTCTTGACGCTCCCGGCGGCCGTGCGCCCGCGGCTCTGCGCGCAGGTGTCGGGCGCCAACTGGAAGAACGGCGACCCGATGACCAAGGGCAACTTGCCCACCTTGGCCAAGGTGTTGAAGGACGTCGACGTGGTGGACGCCGCCGGCGACGGCGACGAGAAGGACGGTGCGGCGCACAAGGCCAAGAACCCGAAGCAGAAGGGCTCGTGGTCGCCGCGCATCCCGTTCGTGTGGGAGCTCTTGCTCCAGCACTTTGCCGGCGACGCGGCCGGCGCCGGCGACGACTTTGAGGACGCCGCCGGCGGCCCGCTGAAGAAGCGCAAGAAGGCGGCCGCCGCGGGCGCCAAGAAGCGGCTGCGCGCGGAGCCCGCGGTGGAGACGGTGCAGCTCAAGGAGTTCTGGCAGGTGGTGGTGGACCAGACGTTGTTTGCCGAGACCAGCTCGCCCGAGCGCAAGTTCTGGGGCTTCGAGATCTTCATGAAGTTCTACCGGCCGTTGCCGCACGACAAGGTGGAGTTCCTCTTCACGCCCAACATGATCCGGTGCCTCATCAACCAGTCCGCCAAGGCCGACCGGCTCTTGAACAAGCTCTCGAACAAGGCGCTCGGCACCGTGCTCGACACATGCCAGAAGGACTTGGCCAAGGTGGTGCCGTCGTTGAACGCGCTCATCGACGAGCGCAAGGGCGGCGTGTGGAACTTTGACCAGTTGTCGCGCACCAAGACCGCCGACTCGCTCATTGGCATCTTGGGCCAGCTCGAGCGCCCGGAGGCGGTGCCCGCCGCGGTGGTGGAGCACAACGTGTCGCAGATTGGCTCGTTCTTGCTCGCCAAGTTCGACACGTGCTTGCAGATGCAGATGGAGATCCCGCCGGTGGACGAGGACGCCATCACCAAGTACTCCAACGACAACGTGTTGCGCTGGATCATGGACAAGTTGCTGGTGCTCTTCCGCAGCACCAAGCGCTACGACGCGCCCTTGACCAAGCAGATTGAGGAGGTGCTCAAGTTCCTCATCCAGCATGCATACTTCAAGGGCGGCGCCGGCCGCAACGTGTCGCAGACGCTCGTGAAGGTGTCGCAGGAGCGCCTCAACGCGCTTCTCGCGGAGTTTATTGGCAAGAGAAGAAAGGACCACTCGTGGTCGCTCTACTGCATCCGCCAGGTGGAGAAGATGGAGCAGAAGGAGGGCCTCTCGCTCATCTTGGACCTCTCCGACGACTTGAAGTCGGTCAAGAACGAGGCCTTGGAGGTGTTGGACCGCATCAAGGCCGCCATGAAGAAAAACAAGGCCACGCGCAACCAGCAGTTCTGCTTCGAGCTCTTGTTCTCCATGGTGTTGCTCCAGTTGTACGAGGGCGAGACCGAGACCTTTGGCGTGCTCGAGGACTTGAAGACCACCTACATGGCCGTCTTCGACGGCGCCGCCGACGACGACGTGGACGCGTCCGTGACGCTCACCGAGATCTTGCTCTCCTTCGTGGCGAAGAAGTCCGCGCTCTTGAAGAAGATGTCCGGCATTGTGTGGGAGTCCTTCATGTGCGTCGAGAACGCCGACGGCACGTTGAACGTCAACGAAAAGTGCTTCGACCTCTTGTTCAACGTGTTGAAGTCCAGAGAGAACGAGGAGGGCCAGAAGAGCCTCTTCGAAGGCGAGGAGGAGTTTGGCGAAGACGCCGAGGACGCCGAAGATGCCGAAGATGCCGAGGACGGCGAGGACGGCGAGGACGCCGACGGCGCCAGCGAAAGCGGCAGCGACGGCAGCGACAGCGACGCCGACGAGGAGCCCCAGGCCGGCGGCAAGCGCTCCACGGACCAGATCGAGGAGGAAACCACGAAAAAACTCGCCAGTGCGTTGGGCATCCCCGCGAACCACAACGGCGAGGTCAAGTACGAGGACCTAGACTCGTACGGCGAGGACGACGACGAGTACGAGTCCGAGTCCATGGACGACGAGCAGATGATGGCCATCGACGAGGAGCTCTCCAAGATCTTCCAGGACCGGCGCAGCGCGCTCACGGCCAACAGCACCAGCAAGAAGAACAGCGACAACGCGCAGGCCAAAGAGCAGATGCTCTTGTTCAAGAACAGGGTGTTGGACTTGTTGGACGCGTTCGCCAAGGTGCAGCCCAGCTCGGTGTACAACTTGGCGTTGATCCGCCCCATCGTGCACTTGATCAACACCACGTCGGACAAGAACTTGGGCGTCAAGGCGCACAAGATCCTCAAGACGCGCATCAGCAAGTTGAAGGTGACGCCCGCGGACGTGGCCAAGGTCTACAAGTCCGACGCCGACGTGGCGGCCTACGTGGGCTCGCTTTTGGACCTCATCAGGTGGTTGCAGGAACAGGCCGCGCAGTACTCGTCCAACCAGAGCCACTCCGCGGCCTGCGGCCAGGGCTGCATCATCGTGTCGAAGTGCTTGATCTCCATCGACGCCGACAACTTGCCCAAAATCATCGCCGTGTACAGCGAGGCGCTCACCAAGTGGGCCTGCGAGCCCAAGAACAGGATCCACGCCAGCATGTTCTTTGACTTCATCAACTGGCTCAACACCAAGAGAGGCGGCAGCCAGTAGCCCATAGATTAATACCACACCAGCCAAACGAACAAAAAAAAAAAAAGAAAAATAAAGAAGACGGCCGGGTTGTAGACTGGCCCCAGCTGCAAACGGTTGTGCAGTTACGCGCGCGCGGCGTACATCTGGTCACCAATTACGTGCCGCGCCTCCACCGAGCCCGATCATCGAAACTACAGCAGTCTTCTCCAGCCAAAAAAAAAACCATCCCAAATGTCCTACAAGCAAGCTGGTATCTCGTTGAACAAAGCCATGGCCATTGCCGCGCAGACCGTGAGAAACTCCTTGAAGGCGGAATTCAAGGTTGCTGCTGAGAAGAGAGGCATCACCGAGGTCAAGGCCGCCAGATTCGAAAACGGCGTTGCCCAAGAGGCCAAGCCTTTGGGCCAGTAAGCGCAATCGCTGCAGACGCAACACTCGTGATATAGTCGGAATTCAACATAACATGGACCAGCACCCCGTCCCCACGGACAACGCACACCGTAGAGTCACCACCGTGGCCCCCCCGCGTACACCAGCAGATAAAAAACCGTGTCCTTACTATATACATGCGACTAGAGCTTGGCGGCGGCCGCCTGCTCGTTGCCGCGCTTCTCCTTGTCGAGCTCCTTGGAGAAACGCTCCAAGATCTCGGCCCTCAACTTGTACGGCAACTGCTCCATCATCGACTGGATCTCCTCCAACCGCTGGCCCTCGATCTGGAGCCGCTCGAGCTCCGCGGCCTCGTGGTCGAGCTGCTCCTGCTTCTGCACCTCGCCCTCGCTCACGCGGTCCGTTTGCTCTTTGTAGACGTTCTCGTCAAGCAACTTGGAGAGCTCCGAGTCCGGGTCGTTGATGAGCGTCACGAACTTGCCCTGCTCCACCACCTTGCCGTTCTTGCCAAGCACAATCACGTTCTCGGACTTGGAGATGGTCAGGAGGCGGTGCGCAATGGAAATGATCGTCATTTTGCCCTGCAGCGTCAAGTCCTTCAACGTGTCGTTGATGAGCGACTCCAGCTTGGAGTCGAGGGCAGACGTGGCCTCGTCGAGAATCAAGATGGACGGCTCCTTCACCAATGCCCTCGCGATGGCGATTCTCTGTTTCTGGCCGCCGGATAGCGACGCACCCCGCCCACCAATGATGGTGTCGTAGCCGTCGGGGAGGTTTTGGATAAAGTCGTGGCAATTGGCTTGGATGGCGACTTTCTCAATGTCTTTCATGGTCAATGTGCTGGTCTCTTTCGCAGACAACCCGTAGACAATGTTTTCCAAAATACTGCCCGTAAGGAGAATCGGTTCTTGCTGCACAATGCCAATCACCTTCTTTCTGAGCTCGCGCACCTGCAAATCGTTGATGTTCTTCCCGTTGATCTCAATGCAACCGCTGTTGATGTTGTACGACCTGAGGAGCAAAGTTGCAACTGTGGATTTGCCTGCGCCCGAGGGGGCGACGAAGCAGGTGCTCGAGCCAGCAGGGATATCAAACGAGCACCCGTTGAAGATCAAGTCGTTGGGGCGCGACGGGTAGCTGAACACAACGTCTTTGAACTTGATGTCGTTGCCCAAGTCCTTGGGCACTTTCTCGCCAATGACAGGCGAGACTTTGTCCTTGAAGTCAATCAACTCAAAGAGCTTCACACCCGCTCCCGCGCCCTTCATCAATTCCATGTAGGTGGTGGTGAGCGCGTAGAGCGCCATGTTGAAGAACTCCGAGTACATGGTGAAGGAAACAACGTCACCCGTACTCATCTGGCCCCGAAGAATGAGGTAAACTCCGAGGGCCATACACGACAAGTAGCCTGTGTGGTAAAGCGAGTAGATGGACACCGAGTAGTTGGACTGGGCAAACGCTTCTTTCTTGGCCACGTCGATGACGCTGCGGAGCTGGTTCGAGTATTTTCGCAATTCCTTGTGCTCGCCCGTGAACGCCTGGATGAGCTTCACCGAGTTCAACGTCTCCTCGCTGGCCTTGGTGAGCCCCGCAGTCGCGTTCTGCAATTTCGTCGACAAGGATCTGATTTTCTCACCGTACCAAACGGAGCCAAGCGTGATCGGGGGCGATATGAGCATCATCACACCGAACAAGATCGGGTTGATGGAGTACATCATGTAGGCACTGACCAAGCCAAAGAGCGCGTTCTTGAGCCCGTCGGGCAAGTTGCCCGTGATCGAGCGCGACACCACGTACGCGTCACTGGAGAGCCTGGAAATCAAGTCGCCGGCCTTGTGCTTCTCGTTGTCGTAGAAGGCGGCGTCGTGCCTGACCAAGTTCTTCATGACGCGGAGTCTAAGCCGGGCCACCAACCGCTCGCCGAGCATCTTGAGGAGCCAGATTCTGGCCCAGAAGCAAACGGCGCTGGCCACCATGAAGGGCACCATCACGCCAAACACCGTCGAGTACGGGTAGCCGAAAATGAGCAACGTGCCGTTTTCGTCCTTGAAGTCGTTGTTGAAGGCGTCGATGGCGGCGCCAATCACCTTCACGGACGCCGTCGGGTACAACACAGCAAAGATGATGAACACCAACGCGTAGAGAAATAGCTTCAAGTCCGGCCTCCCGAGCTTGAGGATGCGGCCGATCGTCTGGAAGTTCTTACGGAAGTCGACCTTCTGCTTGTCCTCCACGGTGATCTCCTCCTCCTTGATCTCGGAGCACTTGAGTTTCACAAGCTCCAAGTGCTTCAACACGGACTCCGACTCCGCCAACATCTTCTTGACGTCCTCGTTCTTCGCCTTGCCGCCGTGATTGTCTGCGGCGCTTGACAAAGCCCGGAAAGCGGCCTTGCACGCAAGCATTCTGCTCGGCGTGGTGGTGCCAGTATGTAGCGGGACCGGGGGGTTCGGGCCCCGGCAGAGGAGGCCGGGCGCCGCTTTTTGCACGGAATATAGCCTTTTATATAGGCTGGGGAGCGTGGCCGAGCCCTGGAGCAGGCGGAGCCGTGCGGCGTGGCGTATTAACCCCGGGCAAAACATTCTGGGTGTGGTTCGCAGTTGACCGTATCTTCGTTGAGATGGTGTACCTACTGCATACAGGCGTTGCCGGCCATATCCACCTTCACTGAACACCGGGAAATTAGGCTTTTAGGCTCGTGTCAAATGTGTCAGGAGAGATAAGCTTTTGCGGGTTTTTCTTGCCGGCGTGAAGGTGCTTCAGAGCGCAAATGTCCGGGAGTCTACAGTCCTGTAGTATGGGGTGCCAGATGCGAGATCGTTAAGCGTAAATCTGATCAGCTGCGCAGTTTCGGTGCCAAGTGTGGCGAGTATTGAAGAGCTTCAATGTCTTCTCCTGAAAAACCCACCAAGCCGCTCAAACCTTTCTGTCGGCAAAACTCTGGATCATGGCGGCCTCGGTTTCGTCGTACTCAACAATGTCAACCACCCCGTCCTTCTCCACCGTGTTGGCCTGGATAAGCTGCTTTCTGGGGAGCTTCTTCTTGAGCACAACGTCTCTGAACTGCGCGTAGTCGTCGGTCACCCCGGTGATCTCGTTGTAGAATGCAAGGCCTTCTTTGACGTTTGCCGTGGTCTTGAAGATGTGCAAGTTGTGCAAGAAGTCACGCAAGGCGGCCACGGCATCCGTGTCGAGTTTGGACGCGTCGGTGACCAACTCCAAGTCGCTGTAGTCGGGCTCTGTGTGCTTGAAGGACACCACTCCGGCGCGGTGCAAGCACTTGAAGATTCCAAACCGCGCTTGCATGTGTGCCTGGCCCCACTTTTTGGACGAAGGGTCCCAGAACTCGAGACCGATCAAGCCCGCCCTGGCCATGAGAACCGTTGCAATCAACTTCACGTCCTCCTGGCTCTGAGAGTCGCTGATTCCAAAGATTGGAAGAACTTTGGTGGGCTGCGACAAAATGAGATAGAGGGCCACCAACTCGGCACGGCACTCCTCAAAAGATCCCGCAGAGGCGCCAAACAAAGAGCCCCAGGTCTGGCCCGGGGCGTAGTACGTGGCTATCTCGGGGTGTGCGTCCTTGTCAAAATTGAACACGCCCTCGGAGGTCTCCTGCAACAATTTGCCGGTGCCGTGGCCCAAAAGCTCGTGCAAGCCGACCTGGACCTCGAACGCGTCGTCTCTCCACTTGCGGAACTTCTGCTGCAACTCCTCGTTGAGGAAACTCACCACCTCCTCCTTTTTGGGCTTCTTTGGGTTGGCGCTCAAAACGTTGCCGAGGGAAACGTTCTTGAAGCCGATGTTGATCCGCACGTCGTCGTAGTTGGGGATGTTGATGCCGGCGGGGACGCCCGAACCGGCAAACGTCAACACCTCCAACGACGTGAAGTCGGGCGGGGTGAAGGTGTCCTTTTCGTAGAGCTTGTCCCAGGGCAAGAACGGAATCAACGACGAGGCGTTTTGCACCAAGTCGGCGAACTTGGCCGTGCGGTCCTGGTTCACCATGGCCACCAACCCCTCCCACTCTCCGCGGACACCCGAGGGGTCCCTGTAAGTCTCGATGAAGCCGATGTTGGACTCGACAAGCGGCCCAATGTCCTTCACCCAGTGGATCTGCGACTCCTTGTGCGCGTTCATGGAGCCGGTCTGGAAGGATTCGGCGTACAGCGCCATGATCTTCTTCTGGGTGTCGTTTGCAGCAAACTCTCCGGCTTTTTGGATGTGGTGGGCAATGTGAGCAAACTCTTTGGCGTGGTCGCCGAAGCGGAGCTCAACGGAGGCTCCGTTGTCCAAAGCGAGTGCGTCGCTGGGGTAGTAGCTGGTGGTGTTGGACTCGTCTGCACTGGCCACCAAAACCACGAACGACGAGTCGGACTTCTTGGTCACGCGGGTGTTTTCCGGCATGATGCCCTTGGCAGCCAACGCGCTGTTGATCTGCTCCACCTCCTGCTTGGTGATGGGCGAGGCGCAGTCCGGGTAGTAGTTGGACAAATGGCCCTTTTCGGGCCAGCCCAACAAAGCCACATCGGTGGAGAACAACGGCTCCTCGATGGACTTGTAGAGTGACAGCAAGCGGCTGGAGCCCGTCGCCTCGACCAAGTTGGCAAACTTGTGCTTCTCCAACTTGGGCACGAACTTCTTGTCGCCAAACGACTTGAAGTTGCCCAAGTTGGACAAGAACTGGGAGGCGTACTCCAAGTACAAAACCACGTCGGGGCCCTCGAGCGTGCCCGCCAACCGGGAAACATATTCCTCGTTCGACGAGGGGCTCAGAAGAGCCTCGTGGACGCCGAGAATCAAGTCGTAGATGGCTTCACTTTCGGGAGACACCGATCTCAAAACAGCACGGGTGCCCCAGTGGGAGGCCCTGGACAAGTGGTGGGCATAAAGCTTTTCCTTCTCCGAGGGCAATTGCAAAAAGTGCTTCTTGGCAGAAAGCAAGATGATGGGCGCTTCCGAGTCGGCTAAAAAGGTGGACATGGTGGTGGGTTGCCACAGTGCGGTGGATTGTGGAGAAGTGCGTGGGGAAGCCAGTGAGGTGGCTGTACTCGGGGATTTTCTTTTAGATTGCAGAGGTGGTGGGGGCACGGGCAGCCTTTATAAATGTAATATATTTTTATCAAGATGATCTGTGATAAATTCCGCTTTCTGGCCATTGGCGGGTTTGCATTTGCAGTCGGGCCACACGCTGGAGAGGCGCACCACTACCTCCCAAGCCATACAACTAAAGCTGTGGTTTTTTTTTCTGGACAAAACGGCGAAGGTCCCGTTTACGGCTTCTGACTCCATTTTCGTCATTTCCAACGCCTCACTCCGAAAAGCCGACTTCAGGTGCAACCTTGTGGCGTGCCGGCACTGTGTAGTGCGCCCTCCGAACTCACCACTCTCCACCATGGCCCGCAAACAAACCAAGGCCAAGGCGACCAAACCCGCTCCGGCTGTGAAGGCCGAGCAAGCCAAAACCATAGAAAACACAGACGCCAAAGAAAACACAGGCGCCAAAGAAAACACAGCGCCGGAAAACCAGCCAAGGGCGTCCGACGACGACTACGATGAGGACGAAGACGACGACTACGACCCCACCAAGAAAGCCGACGACGACGACGCTCCCGACAGCGAGCCCTCGGACAACGAGCCGGAGCCCGACTACTCGGCCATCAACACCGGCGTGAGCCAGGTCCGCACGCGCAACCAGCGGTACCGAGGCGACCTAGAGGCGTCGCAGGGCCACAAAAACAGCGGCAGTCTCGTGGAGGACACGTCGCTGCTCGACGTGGACGCGGTGTTCCGGTCGATGCAGCAGCGCAGCTCCGACGACTGGAAGCTGCTCGTGTCGGAGATCGGCCCCGAGACCGAGGCGCCCGCCAAAGAAACGCTGCTTGTGGAGGAGAAGATCCGCATCGTGACCACGTACACGTTTGCCGGCAAGCTCGTGCGCGAGTCGAAGATTGTGGACGCCAACTCGGCGGAGGCCAAGGCGTACTTGACGTCCACCAACGGGCTCATGGACGCCGAGGCGGACCCCGCGTCCAAGAAGGGCTCGGTGACGGTGGTGCGCAAGGTGGCCGGCACGGACGAGGAGCGCCCGTTGCGCATCAAGCTCAAGCGGCCGTCGCTCATCGACAAGTTCTTGGCGGGCGACAAGAAGAACAAGTTGACCACGCTCGAAAAGTCCCGTCTCGACTGGGCGTCGTTCGTCGACAAGAAGAGCATCAAGGACGACTTGGCGTTGCACAACAAGGGCGGCTACTTGGAGAAACAGGACTTCTTGGGCCGCATGGAGGCCAAGCGGGACGAGCAGTACCAGCACGCGCGGGAGGCCGACCGCCAGCGGCAGTGGCAGCAGCAGCAGAAGACGGCCTGATGCGGCCTCTTGGCGGCTCGCAACCGCGGCGGCTCGCAACCGCAGCGGCGGCCCGTTCCCAGCGCTGCCCGCTCGCCGGTTTCCCCACCCTCGCGCTCCGGGACTCGCTCGGGTTTCGCCAGTTCCCCTCACTTTACGACTTTACGACTAGATAACCGGCGGCAGCCGAAGCTTGCGGTTGGCCAGCACAGCGCTGCAGCCCAAAATAAATCAGCCATCGCAAACCCCCCAGCACTAGACGGTAGAAGTATTTCCACGTTGGTGTGCCCGGAGTGGAAATCGGTGGGCCGCGCACGTGACCACAGCAAAAGTTTTCGACCCACTCCAGACACGAGTGCCATCGGACCTCTCTACCTCTGCCTCCTGAACAGCCCCCCGCCACCTTCTCTTAGCGCCCTCTTTCTGCACCAAATCCCGGCCTCTACCGCTCTCCCTCTCGCCCAATGTCCAACCTTTTAAAGCGGAAAAACGAAGACCTGGAGCCGTCCACCGATGACCAATGGAACAAGCGCGTAGCTCTAGATAGCGAGCAATTGGAGCTCACGGAGAAGCAGGAGGACACGGCCCAGACCGCGCCCAAGATCTACGACCCGGAGGCCGACGTGCCGGCGCCCGACGCCGGCGCCTTTTCTCCTCCGCCGAGCGACACGCCCCACGACGCAGCGCTCCCGCCCGCCAACGGCGCCAGGCCCGACGACGACCTGCCCGCGGACGCCTACGCCTCCAAGCCCGTGTCCACCCACCGCGAAAAAGACGACAGCTCCGACGTGTCGGTGCGGATGTTCTGCCCCGTGAAGGAGGCAGGCGTGATTGTGGGCAAGAAGGGCGAGAAGATCAGCCACATCCGGGAAAAGGCCAACGTGCGCATCTACGTGTCGGAGAACTTGAAGAACGTGCCCGAGCGCGTCATCACGGTGAAGGGCTCCGCGGAAAACGTGGCCCGTGCGTTTGGCTTGATCACGCGCACCATCTTGGAGGAGCCGGAGGACGAGCCGGCGTCCATCATGAGCAAGCAGTACATCTTGAAGTTGTTGGTGCCGCACCCGATGGTGGGCTACATCATCGGCAAGTCCGGGTCCAAGTTCCGCGAGATTGAGGAGAACTCGGCTGCAAAACTCAAGGCCGCGGAGCAGCCGTTGCCTTACTCCACCGACAGAGTGTTGTCGGTGTCCGGCGTCGGCGACGCCATCCACATTGCCTTGTACTACATCTCGCAGGTGATGTTGGAGCACCGCGACGTGTTGAAGAAGCACAAGATTGTGTTCTACAACCCGGCCAACTTCCGGCTGCAGCCCATGGCCAACCCCATGATGAACATGCCCCTCGCGCCGCAGCAGAACCCCATGTCGTACATGGCGCCCAACCCGATGCAGATGCCGCACATGGGCGTGAACCCGGTGCTCGACGACCTCAACGCGCCGCCCTACCAGCAGAAGCCGTACAACTTCCAGATGATGTTCCAGCCGGCGGTGCGCCCGCAGTACAACGGCCCGCTGAACCTCGCCGCCAACCCGGTGCCCCCGCAAACTCTGTACACCGACGAGCACGGGAACAACATTGTCGGCGAGGTCATCACCAACATGCCTGTGCAGATCAGCACCGCCCCGGACAAGTTCACGCAAGACGTCTTTGTCGCCAACACGAACATTGGCTCGGTGATTGGCAAGGGCGGAAACAACATCAAGCAGATCCGCGAGAGCAGCGGGTGCACGTACGTCAAGATCGAGCCGGACCAGAACCAGTCCATCCTATTAGGAGGCGGCAAAGGCTTGACGAACATCCGCAGATTGACGTTGACGGGCAACTACAACTCCATCCAGAACGCGATTTTCCTCATCAACCAGAGAATCAGCGCCGACAAGGAGAGAAACGGCATCCAGTAGGGACGACGCACGCTATATGTACATTATAACCATAGATTTCACGTGAGAACTTCCAACAACCTTCCGCCCACTGTAACACAACTGATTGTGAAGATGCTGAGTAGAAGTGCAGTTAGGGACGAATCGGTGCTACTTTTATAGTTGTAAAAATTTCAAAGTCGCTCATGTCAGAAATGTTCGGGCTGTAGGCGCATCAAATAAGGTACGTGAGGCAGGCAATGCCTTGGATATCTAATTATGTATCTCAACAATTGCCACCCAGTCAACACCGGGCGACCTGGCAAATCTAGCCACGTGTTCCATCAAAAATGTCTGACGCCCATACTGGTCAATAACATTGTAAACCCACTCAAAAGGCCCTCGCCGAGAACCAACCCACTGCTGATGATCACCATTCTGACCTTTTGGTCCGCAGTGCCCTTTTTGGCGTACCTGATCCACAAGTAAGCCAGCAACCCGCCCAAGAACCGTGCAATCGAGAAGTTGGGGGTGTTGTAAATGCCAATGCCCACAGCCACCCCGTTGGGGAGGTACACCATGTACTTCTGGTACTTTGAGGTCTTCGGGAGGAGGTTTTTCGCCAAGGAAATGGCGCCAAACACCAAGCCAAAGAGAATGCAGAACTGGAACGCGTTGGGCGGCAAGCCCTCGCCGGTCACCAAGCGCGAGCAGTCGATCCACACCACGGCGGTTGGGATGCGGAACGTTTTGCTGGGAATCTCGTACACCGAGTTGTACACCTTGTACATGATGCTGCTGAAAAACACCGAGTACACCGTTCCGATGATTTGCGCCACGAACTGGGCCCGGGGCGAGGCGCCAATGAGAAAGCCGGTCTTCAAGTCTTGCATCAAGTCGCCTGCTTGCTGTGCGCCGGCCTCGGCGATTCCGCCGGCGACCAAGTTGATCAAGATGCGGGCCGGGTGGTTCCGCGGCACAATCACGGCCATGATCAACTGCGACAACTTGCCGATGCCGCTGACCGGGTTCAAGTCGGTTTCGCCCAACGCACGCACGCCCAACACGGAGAAGAAGAGCGCGAGGATGATGGCGCACACAATCGAGTAGTACGGGATCAACAGGCCGAACACGGAGCGGATGGTGAACACGCACACGAGCGAGGAGGCGGCGATGCCGATGACGGTGGTGCGGGTGCTGATCAAGTGTTTCGGCGCCACGTCGAGGAACGACGACGTGTCGGACCGCGTGGTGGCTTCGTCCGGGCCGTCGTAGTCCGCCAAGAGCGGCTGCCGCTGCGGGCGCTCGCGCACAAGGCTGGTGAGCGACTTGGCGGTGACCACCACAAACGACACCAACGAGTCGGCGATCATGACGCTCAAGCTGAGCCAGAGGATCCACCCCTGGCCCCCCGTGACCCAGTCGTCGATGGGGCCCGGCGCCCACCCGAGGTACTTGGAGAGAGGCGCGAGAACGCCCCAGCCCAACACCGCGCCGAACATCATGTACGACACCGACGGGAGGCCCATGATGATGCCCTGGCCGATGTACGCGGGCGACAACTGCGCGTTCCACTGGTAGACCAGGGACATGCGGTGGCCCAACACGGGCAACTGCTTGAGCACCGGCACAAAGTAGGAGAGGAGCGTGTACGCAGCCGAGATGGCAAACGTCACGAAGAGCGAGCGGATGTTGGACTGGTACGCGTTGTGTTTCTGCAACTGCTTCACCTTGCGCGAGTCGTGCGGGCAGATGACGCCGCCGTGGGGGATCTCGTCGTCCGTGGAGGCCGAGTCCCGGCTCTCGGGCGCCGCCTTCTCGTCGTGGAGCTCGGTGCCGTGGAGCACAGAAATGAGCGTGGCGGTCGCGGCGCCCGACGGGAACGGGAGCTTCTCCTTGATGATGACCTGTTTCCGGAGCGTGACGGCGAAGAACACGCCAAAGAGCGCCAAGCCCGCGGACCACACAATGAGCTGCAGCAAGCTGAGGGAGATCAACTCGCCCGTGCCGGTCTCGTCCTTGGTCAAGAACTTCTCGACCGCCGGAATGATGCCCACGAGCCCGTACGCGAGCGGGCCCGTGCCCACGGCCACCGCCACGCTCTGGATGTACACGTTTTCCACGTCGGTGAAGGTGGCGCCCATGGGCGAGAGCCGGAACACGGTGAAGCCGAGCAACGCCGACGGGAGCGACATCATGGACACCCAGCCGGTCTGGAGGCCGAACTGGAAGTTGGAGATGAGCACCACGCTGCCGATGGCGAGCCCGACCACGGTGGCTCGGAACGTGACTTGCGGCAAGTCGACTTTGTCTTGCCAAAGCATCAAATCCCCGGACGGCCCCGGGTCCTGCGGAGGCATTTTTCTGGGGGCAGGGGGGCGGGAGGCGGGCGCAGGCGATTGGACTCCAGGTGGCTCTGGAGAGTGAAAAGTGTCGAAATGTGTGGAGGCCAATCTGTATGAGTAATGCTCAGATGCGCGGCAAGATATGCCCTATGCGGCCCGAGAACCCGAAGTTGCGCACGCACTGGGCACACACCAAAACCACCAAAAGACGATGCCTAGGTTTTTTTTTTTTCTTTTCTTTCTCCTTGGTGTTTTTTTTGCTGGCGGTGCTCTAGCCGCCTCGCGCCTCGCGATGCCGCAGGCCCACGCTACATCCTCAGCTCTCGCGAGCTTGCTCTTTCTTGCTGGTCTCATTTACTATGTAGGCAGATCCACTGCCATCAGTTCTCTCCGTAGAGAATGTAGTGCAAGATGTCGCTCAAGGTGATGACGTTGAGCAACTTGCCCTCCTCGTCCACCACGAAAAGTCTATGGAGCCGGGACTTGCGCACGGTGTCCATGATGGTGCTCAAGCGGTCGTTGACCGTGCATGTGTGGACGCCCTCAAAGTCCTCTGCTCTTCTCAAAAGCGCATCGCCCACACTCAAGTCCAAGTCCGTGTACATGCCGCCCTTGACGAGCGCCAACACGTCCACGGCCTCGTACACGTTGATCAACTTGTTGTGTTCGTCCACGATGGGCACCGACGACACCGAGTTCTCGGTCAAGAGGTGGATCACCTCAATCACAGGCGTGTTCATCGTGCACTTGGAGATGTGCTTCTGCTGGCTCAACGCGGCAATGTCTCTCAACGGCTTCAACAACATCTTGGTTTCCTTGCAGTTCAAGGCGACAAACTTCAAGATCCGGTACTGCGTCAACACCGACACCACAATCTCGCGGTGGGTCTTCTCGTCCTCGTCGATCAACGGGATTCTCCGGGCACGCGACTCCAACATCTTGACGCACGCCTCGTAGAGCGACTTGAAGGGGTGGATGTGCCCCGTCTCGATCGGGCTCGCGCCGATGGCCTTCTCAATGTCCCGCAACCCGTCCAACGTGAGCTGGTCCACCAACTCGAATTTCTCCGGGAACTGGAAGTAGTACTGGATCACGTTGATGAAGTCGGACGACGTCAACAAGCCGGCAAACCGCGACGTCTTGTTGTTCCACAACGGCGCACTCACCACGTTGTTCTGTAGCAAGATGTTCAACGACTTCTTGACGAGGAGCGACGTGTCCAACACAATCAACCGGTAGCTCACGGGCAACACGTCGTAGGAGGTTTTGCTCTGTAGGAAAAGGCGGATGGCTTTCAAGCCGATTTTCTGGTCGTGCTCAATCTGTTCCGCGGACAAGCTCTCGATGTAGTCGTTGGGCGTTGCGGCGGGAGAAGGGGCGGAGACTTCGGCCATTTTTGTAGCGATGTGGAGGAGGCGGCGGGTAGTCTCGGAGGCTCTATTGTCTGTAGTAGCAGCTGAGTGTTCTCAGTTGGGCGCAGGGTGGGGCGGTGTGTGCAGGACGTATTTCTTGAGAGTGAGGCAGACCCAGATCAACAGCCTGTGGCTGGAAGTTAAAATCTGGTGATTGGCGAGAGTTTATTCTTTTTGGCAAGCAGCGATTTCTGCACGAGGTGTCCGTAGATCAGAAAAAGATTAGGAAATTTAAGCCAAGGAGATCAAGGAAAGTAGACCAGAAGAGGATAAAGACATTAGGATCAAAGAGAGAATGGTAGTCCAAAAAAAGGTCAGGATGTAAAGACCAGAAGAAGATCAGAAAAGCATATCGACAGAAGATCAAGAAGAGCAAACCGAAGAAAATCAAGAATCATAGATCAACACAAGCTCAATAATTGAAGATGAAAAGTAGATTAACTGTGTAAGATCAAGAGACGCAGTTCAGAGAAATATCAGAAATTGAAAAGCTGATTTAAACAATGTAGTCCTAAAAAGATCCGGACACTTAGACCAGAGGATGATGACACTAAACAGTTCATAGATGATCAAGAATTGTGGATCACAAGAAGTGGGTCTTATGTGAGGGGGTTCTATTGGGTGCTCTATTATTATTGTATTAGTGTGAAATCTATGGCGAAGTCGATTAAATCCATTTGCCCAACAAGCACATGAGCGCAGCGCCAGCAATCATGATGCCAAAGGCGATAAGCTTCTTCTGGAAGCCCTTGGGGCCGCTGAAGGTGTTGGAGAACAAGAACTCGTGGGCCATCAATTCAATGAGACCGGTGTAGATCAAAATACCGGCCGAGACGGCGTCAAAGATACCGTTGGTGATCAAGGTTCTTGGCGAGTTTGGTGGGTAGGTGGATCTCACACCCAAGCCAATGGCAATGGAGATTGGGGTCACCAAGCCGTAGGCCAAGGCCAAGAGCCATGGGGTGGCTCTCTTGTCCTTAGGCCATGGGGTCTCGGCGATACGGGAACCCAAACCCAAGCCCTCGAACATCTGGTGGAAGATCACCACAATGTACAAGGTGGTGAACTCCTCGCCGGACACGGCCAAAGACAAACCAAGGAACACAGAGTGGAACAACACACCGAACTCCAACACGAAAACAGCAAGCAACTGCGCGTAGTAGTTGTCGTCGGTCTCGACGGTGGTGACGCCAACGTCGCCCTCCTTGTCCTCCAAGACGGGGGTGTGCTCGTGCTCGTGCTCCTCGTCCTCCTCGGACTCGTTCTTCTTCACGTAGGCGGCCTCGCTGCCAAAGTGGGAGTGGCCGTGCGCGTCGGCCTTCTCGCCGCGGACCAGGGCGATCTTCTTCTCGACAATGTGGTAGGTGATAATCTCAAAGAAGAACAAGGTGAACAAGGAAAGAAGCATGATGGCGTAAGCGTAAGGGTAGTCGCCCCAGGCGCTGGCCAAGCAGTCGTCGGTGAGGGCGTCGCTGGCGGGCTCCAAAAGGTGGATGAAGGACGTGGCGACAATGACACCAGAACCGAAGAACTTGGTGATGAAGAAGACCCAGCTGGGCAATCTGATGAAGGAGAACTTGGACGCCAACACGGGGAAAAAGGCGCCGAAGGAGGAAGTGACAAGCACGACGAACACGGCCGAGATTCTGAGGCCCATTCTGCCGTCGTAGTCGTTGCCCAGGCACTCGCCGGCGTCGTCATCTCTCTGCGTCAACTGCACGAAGACCTTGTCCATCACGGTACTCATAATGTCGGTGGAATAGTTGTGGGAAAGGAAGATTCGGGGGTTCGGTGCATTTAAATAAGCCTCACAAGGCTTCGCTATCTGCGTATAGCCGTGACGTGCGTCCTGCAATATAATTGAGGTTATGGAAATGCCGACCGATTTGTATCCACGCTTGCAGTACTTATTCGCGATAACCACCAGGGTCCCGATGGGGAGCGGCCGCTTCCGCCAGAGCACAAACACACTTTTTGCCCGTCGACCACGGTGCTGTCAAAATCTGCACGCTGTGCCTCTGACAGGTCAAGAAAAAAAATTCTGACAGCTTCGTACAGCGCTGTCAAACGGACTTCTTGGCTTAGCTCGCCAACATCCGTGCGATGAGCCGGACTGCATGCGCGCGATATGGTGGTTATGGCGTGCGTCAGCCGTCTTCTGCACTGGAAACGGTCATCGGGCATCTCGAAAAAACTCCAGTGCCCAATGACAGGACTTCCAAAGCCTCGCTCTGCGGCGGCCGATGCTGCGACGATTCCACTCGTAAACGCTTGTCTGAGTGTGGTTTTGATGGAAAACGTCTGTATATAATTCCCGAGCTGCATCGCATTTTGTGCAAGCTCCCCACATCGCGGACGGATTCGGAGTAGGATGTAGAGAGGTGCTGCCAAGACAAGCGACCACCAGTTTGCATAAGCGAGAGTTGAGTCTGTTACGGCGACCGCCTTTAAAAATTTCGCAACGATATACGAACCCTGGTTGTCAGGGGGGCCATGTGCAGATGCGGCGCCTAGGGCTTATGGAGTGCAAATTGTCACTTGAATGTCACTCTGCTACTACTCGTATAACTTGACAACTGCTGGTGATCACCGTTGTCATAACCACCGGTTGGCCGGTACCCATTCTACTGAAGCCCACGTACGAAAGAAACCAAAACAGTAAAATAATTTAATTGGAACCGGGGCACGGTTGTGGTCAAGAACCTGTACTGAGGCCAGAAATTCACAATGGCCCCAAAGTCCAAGAAACCGATTTTTCGAAACCCCTGCAGTCGGACTAAAATTTGCAAAGCCGAAATTTGACGTTGCACCACCGGGTGGCCACCCAGGCAAGCACACACAGCGCAGCGACGCAGCCTTCAAAGACAATCCACATCTGGTAATCGTGCTGGGAACCCGAGTTGATCACCAAGGTACTGCAGTACATTCCCAAAACAATCAAAAAAGCCATGCAGAAGTAGAGAACGCCGTAGTACTTCCCAAACTCGCTTGCAGGACAGATTTGGCCCAAGCATGCGGCTACCAAACTGAGCACTGCAGAACTCAGAATGCCAAACAAAATCGAAAAGGCGTAAAGAAACCCCAAGCGGCCGTTGGACGGAAGGAGAATCGCCCAGACAAACACCATCGAGAAACTAGACGTCACCATCATCACGTTGAACCGCCCGTATCGATCGGCCAAAAAGCCCGTGGTCAACCTGGAGGGAATCCCAAAGATATTGATGAGGGTGAGGAGAAGATAGGCCCTGGGCTGCAGCACGCCGCTTTTCAACGCATAGGAGGCCAAGTACGTGAGAACCGTCATGGCAAGTAGCTCTGCAAGGAACACGGCAAGGGTCAAGGTCACGAACCGCACGTCTCGCAATGGCGAAAGACTCAAAATCAGTTCCTTTTTGACGGGCGCTTCGGGCTTGGGCACAATCTCGCTGGCCGTCGACACGGCGGTCAAGTCCTGTAGCTCCGAGTTCTGCGTTTCGGTCTCGGCCTGCGATTCCACGTCTTGCAACCGGCGCTCTTTCACAAGAATGATGGACGCCAGCAAGAAAAACAAGCACAAAAACGCCAAGACACGGATGGCCCACTTGTACCCCACCTTGGTGTACAACGCTTGGAGCAGGCTAGTGAAGACCGAGGAGCCAACAAGCCCGCCCACTGTGGCGGTGGACGCAGCCATGGCTCTTTTCTTGAGAAACCAGTGGGAGTTGACGCTAATCAAGGGCACCATGGCCAAGGAGGTCCCTGTGGCCGTGACGACGCTGAAGGACAAAATAAACTGGTAGAGCTTCGTCAGCTCGGCGGTGAACATGAGGCCCAAGAAGGTCAAAAGGGCCCCCACCGCCAAGAGTTTGCGGGCACCGTACTTGTCGAAAAGCCCCCCGAAAAACACGCCGCCAAAGTACATGACGCCCAAGTGAAGCGAAAAGATCCACGACACGGTGCTGGACTTGAGGTGCTTGAGCTGGTGGGTGGAGATGTACGCCTCAATTGCACCCAACGAGTTGGGGATTCCGAAGTCGGCCACCAACCCCAAAAACAGGCCGAAGAGCACCAAGTACGCCTCCCGCCCGCCGTCGGGAAAGCTTTCGGGGCTGCTTTCCAGCGAGTACATGATGTTGACCCGCACATCCTTCTCTTGGTCGGTGGACATTGTGTTTCGCCGGTACGAAATTTGCTGGTCTCGCAGGAAGGTGCTGGGAACGGGGCTGTTGGGGTGTGCCGAGGACGCCCCGTCCATAGCAAGGTCCCCACGGCCCATTTTATAGAAACGCCAAGTCGAACGGAGTTCGAACTCCGCTTCTCCACACTTCGCTGTTGTATCTCCAGCCGCGAAATCTGCGCATTGCCTTCGGCAGCCGTCACGCACCCAACATTGGACGTCTGGCGGGGTAAGGGGGCAGACAGCGAGATCCAGGGGCTTTGCAATGTAACAGTTGGCGTTTTGCGGGCCGCAAATGATCCGCCCACCGACACGTTGTTCCGGCCTCTTTTGCAGACGGGCTCGGTGCAGGAGACACGCATTGACCGAACCCACTCACCTCTTCACCATGGCCGAGCCAGCACCCACACCCATGGAAGAGAGACTACAGGCGGCCCGCAGAAAGGTGGAGGAGTTGAAGAAACGCAAGAAAATTGCTTTTCCAGGGGCGCCCGGCCCTGCGTGCAGCGACAGCGCCCAGAAGCCGCCCACGCCCGCCGAGACCGCCCGGCTCCAGGAGCAAATCACAGAGCTCAGCGCCGTCGTCGAGCAGCAGCGCAGCACCATCAAGAAGCTCCGCGGCGAGAACACCGACTTGAAGTTGGAGAAGATCGACTTGGGCGACAAGGTGGCCGAGTTGCAAGAGGCGCTCCGGAAGGCAACAGCGGGCGGCGCACCCGCCGAGTCCGCCAGCCCCGCCAAGGAGCAGCGGCCGGAGGGCCTGCGCAGCGCTCATAGTCCGGCGGCGCACCGCCCGGCGCAGAATCAAGGCGCCACGACCGATTTCCGCGAACGGCTCTTGCAGTGGAAAGGGTGGCAGGTGGACATGCGGGAGTGGGGCGACACGACGGCACAGGTTGCTCTCTAGAACGGCGCCCGCCAAGGCACGCTCGCGCCACCCGGACACCCGGGCGCCCGCGCACGGTCTCTTGTATGTCTGTTGTTCTCTATTTACACTACTTGACACGGCACAACACCATCCCCTCCAAGTCTCTCTTCGCCGCCTCCTGGATCTCAACCACCTCGTTGGCGGGCGTCCGCAAGAACATGATCTCCGCCGGCTGCAATGGCTTGACGAACCGGACAGGGAAGCCCGACGCCAAGGCCTTGATTTCGGTCGAGGTCATGTTCACCTTCCTGCCGGGCTTCAGCACCATGGAGATGTCTCTGATCACGGGCATGTTCTTTCTGTACTTCAAGCCGACCCACAACCGACGCGTGGAGATGTTGTCGGGGGTGACCTCCACCGGCACCTGGTCGGGGCCGGACGTGGAGCCCTTCTGGATCGACGAAATGAAGCCCTCTTTGTACAAGCCCAAGGCAACCTGTAGATGCAAGCGAGAAAACGGGATCGATGTGGTGGCAATGTGCACATTGGTGCAGTTCTTGATGTGGGCACAGAGGTTGGACAAGTGTACCAACGACATGATGCTGTGGATATATGACGGGGCGCTTTCGCTTTTTTTGGGGGGTTTGCCGGGTGTTTGCGGTGTCGGGACGGAAAGTCGTTTCTTTTCTGGCGAGTTGGGTCAGCACTTGGTGGGGCCTGACTTCAGTGGGTGCTTGACTTTTCGTTCTTTTTTTTCTGGTGCTTGTGTGCAGAAGATCACCGGTTGCACCACTGACACCACCAACATAATCGCCTGGCGCATCCACCCGCCACCCCAAAAACTTATTTTTTTACGCAAAACCTGCTGGCAATGTTTTCAGTCTTGAGACGTGGGTTCCAACCCGGCATCCGTCGGGCCAACACGCCCATCGCCAATGCGCTACGCACACCAAAAGCGGGCCCGCTCCAGGCTCGCCTCTACTCCAAAAAACACTCCGTCAGACCCGAAAACATGCCCCGTGTGCGCTACCTCGTGATGATGGTGGTGGTTTCCTTCGGCTGTCTCCACTTTGTCACCACGAAAATCGACCGCAAAATGCCCAAAAACTCCTTCTCGGAACGTGAGTTTGAGCAGTACGAGCAGGAGACCGGCTTGAAAAGAAGAACGCGGCTCGTGGGCCCCGAGAAAGCGTCGCAGTACGCCTTCTACGCGGTGCCCTTCACCCACGACCCGCGCGAGGCCGAGAAGTTGGTGAAGCAGTCGCTTTCGGAGGGAAGAGAGGCAAAAGTGATTGTCCCCTCTGACTTGATCCAGAAGGAGTTGGCCGACGAGGGAAGATACTCGTACTTGCTCCAGGAAATCACGCAGACGGGCAGGCTGTTCCCCGTGGGGTTGATCACTGCGCTTGTCAAGCAAGAGATCAAGTTGTTCATGAACACCACCAAGGGACAGTTCGACACCGACATCATCTTGATGAACTACCCGCAAAGCACCGAGGAGGCCATCAAATTCGAGAACGACATTTCGGACATCAGCTCGTGCACCGTTTTGCTGAAGGATTTCGAGGACTTTGCCTCGGCAGATTTGGGAGAGGAAGGGTACCGCCGCATCAACAACGTCATTGGGTACTTCGATCTTGTTGACAAGGTGAAGAAGTTGTGATTGTAAATAGTATATAAGCCGTGAGGGCAAACTTCGTCATGTACCGTGGTTGTAGGGGTCTGGTTGTAGGGGTTTGGTTGTGGGGGTCCGATGCAGACAAATGGCCGTTGTGGCTACGACCCAAAGTACTCCTCGGGCAACAAAAACCTGATCCCGGCGGTTTCCGCAAACTCCTTGTCCACCGCCAGATGGTCGCCTTCGCGGCCCGCGGCGTCCCCCACGAAGAAACTGCCCTCTTTGTCAATCGTGTACTCGTCGCCAAGAGCGCGAGCGATGTATGCCTCGAGCGCCTCCCACATGCCGCTGTTGGGCTTTCGCATGTGGAGGTGCTCTTCCTCGGAGCTGCGCAGCTTCTGCGTTTTCGCCGGCCTGCCCGAAGCCGCAAACACGAGAGGTGTGCTGAGCGTGGTCGATTTTTCAAGCGACAGCACCATGAGCCCCACCTTCACCGTGAGATTCTGGTACGACTTGGACGTGGACGTCAGCTGCGCCGTCACCGACACCAGCGCCTGGTTGGTGAAGATCACCAACACGTGGCCCGAGCCTTTCAACGTCTTCTCCAACACCGGAACCACCGAGTCGGTTCTCCACTTCCAGTCGCGCGGGCCGCGGCCAAACCGCAAGCCCGACCGCAGGCATATAAGCGTGTCGTCCATGTCGAAGGCGGCCACCTTCACCCTTTTGTCGTTGGCGGCGGCCTTGGTCATGTACGTTTCCTTGAAGGCAGAGGCACTGGGCGCGTTGGACACCAAATGGGAGCCGGTGACTTTCCAGCGGCTCAGAAAACCGAGGCCTTCTTTTTTGACGGCTGCGCTTGCGCCGCCGTTTCCTTGTAGCATTTGCGTGATGTCCATCGTAGCCCTCAACCGAGCGGAAACACGCTGAAGAATGGTAATGGCGCCGATGTTCAAAGCGTGCACCAGTGTTCGCGCTCGGTCTGGGGTACAACACAGGCACCGGCTCAGACCTTGCACTCGCGACCCAGATACCGCAAATGGCCGAAAAAACCTCCACTGACCAGTACGGGCGCAAGACTTGGAATGTCGAGGTGTACGAGGAAGAGGCCAGGCGCGGCCCGAAGGACGAAGGGCCATCGGACGGCACCCTTTCCACAATCCAGAAGCTCAAGGGCCAAACCCTCCTAGCGCAGAGGGCCCAGCTCCTCGACACTTCCGTCCTGGCGGTCGGGAAACACACGCTCATCAACGGCGGCAAGTCCGCCACCTCGGTTTTCGGCAAGAACAAGCGGTTCGGGTTCTACTGCTCCATCTGCGACCTCTCTTTCAGAGATACGCTTGCGTTGATCGACCACTTCAACTCGCCGCAGCACGTTGCCAACGTGACGAAGCTCACGGGGACGGCGGAAAACGGCGAGAGCCTCGAAAACGGCATTCGCCGAGCCACCGTGGAGGAGGTGGTGAGCACGCTCGAGCACTTGGTGCAGCAGCTGCTTCGGGCCAACAAATCGTCCGCAGAGAGTCTACAGTTGCGGATCCAGAAACGCCAGGAGTTTGAGGAGAAGCGAGCGCTTGCGCGGCGCCAGAAGGCGAAACAGCGGCGGGGGAGCGCAGAGCCAGCGACCGAGATTGGCAAGATCATGGGTTTCGACGGCTTTGGCACCAAGCGATGAGCCAGGCGCTCCTGGAAAGCCGACCTCCACTCTCCAAGACTTCGCCAATACACGGGAAGCTGCCGACGTACAGCCAATCAATGTCGTTGCAGAAGCTTACGCCAGCATTAATTTGTTGTAGGTGCTGGCTTAATGCTGCAAAACTGGAATTGCTGCGATTGGGCAGTGTCCAAGTCGTGAGTAATCGGCGCAGCGTGCCAGCAGCGCCTACCCGACAAAAGAAACGACGCAACACCATCAAATCATATTATTATTTTTTCAAATCCACTATTTTGAGCTTCACAGTCGTCGCCCGACCTGGCTTGCACTGAGGCCGGCGAGAAATGCGCACCCTGCAGTACGCGCTCTAACCAATGAAAAGTATGTAAAAACACTTTATACCAACGACTCACCGCTTCATTTAGGCCCGTCGCTCCACACAAACGCACGCCCAGTCTACGATGGTCAAATTCACCTTCAACGTGCCCTTCGGCAGCTTGTTCAAGTTCAAGCCCGGCAAGTTCAACTTCCCGCTCGAGCAAGAAATCAGAGCCCAGTTGGACACTCTTCCCTCCGTCACAAAAATCTACTCCAACCCGGACGGAACGCCAAGAGTGCCCAGCGACAAGGAGTTCAAGACCATCGCCGCGTTGCAGAACTTGTACTACCAAAGAAACCACTCCGAGTGGAACTTCATACTCCCCGGAATCCCCAAGGAGCAGTTGGAGTTGTTCAAGGACAACACCCAGGACTTGAAGAACTTCCAGTTCGTCACCAAGGACTCGGGCAAGATCATCGACAAGATCCCATACAAGGACGAGACCACGGGCGAGCTAAAATGGCGTGTCGTGCGGGAGACCGAGAAGGCCGAGGGCTGGGAGTTGCCCTACTTCTACATTGTGTTGCCCGTGTTCCTATACATGGTGTACGCCAAGTACACGTCGCAGATGAGAAAGAGAGAGCTCGAGGGCCCCGAGTGGGCGCAGAAGGAGTTGCGCTTGAGAGCCATGGAGGACTACTTCCACGGCGACACCGACAAGGCCAAGGAGTTCTTGTCCAACGAGGGCAAGTCCGAGCGCGAGCTCAGAGACAGAGACGACTTGGTGGTGGCCAGGATCTTGGCCGGCGACTACGACAAGTTGGCCTCGTTGAAGAAGAAGCAGCCCGCCGGCTTGGTGCCCACGCCCGAAGTCAACGACAAGCTCCACATCTAAACCACATTCCACTACGTTGTTCAATGCATCTCACCCGCCGCGTGCCCTACTACTGTAGCCCACTAGTTCGTTTATTCTGCAATCTCGCCGCACTCCTCGATCACCACCGGCGCTCTGAGAGAGCCGCTGTTGGAGCCCTGGGCCTCGATGGCCTTGATCACGTCCATGCCCTCCGTCACCTCGCCAAACACAACGTGCGCGCCGTCCAACCAGGGGCAAGGAACCGTGGTGATGAAGAACTGCGACCCGTTGGTGTTGGGGCCGGCGTTGGCCATGGACAACAACCCGGGCTTCTCGTGCTTCTTGGCAAAGTTCTCGTCGGCAAACTTCTCGCCGTAGATGGACTTACCGCCGGTGCCGTTGCCGCGGGTGAAGTCGCCGCCCTGCAACATGAAGTTGGGGATCACTCTGTGGAAGGCGCTCTTGGCGTAGCCAAAGCCCTTCTCGCCGGTGCACAACGCTCTGAAGTTCTCGGCGGTCTTGGGCACGGTCTCGTCGTACAACTCGAATTTGATGGGCGACTGCTTGACGCCGTTGATGGACGTGGTGAGGTACACCTTGGAGCCGAGGGCCTTGGTGGTGCTGGAGAATTGTCTGACGGTGTTTCTAAGCATGGTGGTTGTTCGAATTTCTTCGGTGAGTATACAGTCCTGGGGTATATGCTCGGGCTTTGCCACAAAAATGGACAAATGTTGTGGAAGCGAATTATGGAAGATGATTGGGCAAGATTTGACACCTATCTTGCTTTTCTTCTTTTACATTGATTTCTTCAGCCAGCTCTAAGTTTTGAGTCTCAGTGACTCACATGGTGCAGTGCCTAGTCAAGTCTGAATGCAAAGAGCTTGCTGAAATTAGGTCCGTTTTTTTTTATTTTTTTTTTTTTTGCACTAGCTTTCTAGTCCTTTTCGATGCTGAGATCTCCACGTAACCTTGTTACTTTTCAATACTACTTCTTGCCACTCTTCATCTTGTCCCTCGCTTCCGACTTTTCCAACTTTTAGCCTCGTACATCCTGTCGTCGGGCATTTCAAATGACCAATTGTTAAATGTAGAATCAGTACACACAACTATACCATTTCACCTCTGTCTCCTCGCACCGTTTGTCTACTCCTGCGCTGTATTCAAGCGTATTTAGAAACTCAACAAGTCCACCTCGCCGGACTGCTTCTGCACAGGCGCGGGTTTGCTGTTGGAGGAAAAGTCCCCGAAAAGATCGTCGTCGGCCTTGGCCGGCGCGCGTCCACTGCTAGCCGTGGCGTGCGTTCCGGACGTGGACCTGGTCTTTGCACTGGAAAACAACGACGAGAATGCATCGTTCGACGACTTGGCAGGCCCGCTAGAGACGCCGCCGCTGGGCTGCACCGGTGCATGCGCCTGTGCCTGGCTCGGCGCGACGGGTTGCGACACGTAGAGATTGGCCAAGTTGTTGCTCAAGTTCCCGGCGTTGGCCGACAGCGACGGTGCGCTCTGGAAGTCGTCAAAGTCGTCGTCGTCGTCTTCCTCCGCCGCGGGCGCCGCCTGCGTCTGCGAGCCCTCGAAATTCATCAAGTCGCCAAGCAAGTCCTGCGCTGGCGCCTCGGGGTGCGCCTTGCTGTTCGAGGCCGACCCGGCATTGACAGTGGAGGAGCTGGTGGTGGGCTTTGCCGTGTGCGCGCTGCTGCCCTCCACGTCGTACTCCTCGAAGTTGTTGTCTCCGCCGGTGGCGCCGTTGTTGTATGCGCTCGCCGGGTCGTCGTAGCGGGCGCCGAAAACGCCGCCGTCGCCGTACACTCTGTTGGTGAAATCGTCGTCGGTGCCGTAGCTCTCGCCGCCAGTCACCAGGGAGGCGCCGCCGAACGCCGACGAGGCAACGCCGCCGAACTTCTTGGCGTTGGCGCGCGCCTTCTTGCGCTCCAGTCTGATCAAGGCATCGTCGTTCAACAACGCAATCAAGTTCTTGGCCCTGTTCCTCACGTTGATTCCCTGGTCGCGGTGCTTGGAGTCGATGTAGTGGAACGACTGCAACATCTTGATGAGCGACACGTTGGCACGGATGTCGTCAATGATCCGCTCGGACCCGTTCTTGATCAAGTACTCGCAAAGCTGCAACGACTTGTAGATCTGCCGCCACTCGTTGGCGGCCTTTTCTGTAAACCGCCGGAAAATGAAGCTGAGGATCTCCTCCCGCTCCCGGTAGTTGTATGTGCCGGCGGCGATCTGCGCCATGAGCGAGGTCTTGGCACCCCACGGTTCGTTGTTGGTGGCTTCCCGGACCTTGGTCTCCATCTCCGACAAATTCAAGGCAACTGGCTGTTAGTATTTGGACGAATGAACGCAAACGTTATCATGCCAGCGGGGGAGCTGGGCCCGCTATCTTGTGTAACCGCTAGCAATTACGCTCCGTTTTCGGATCCGGTGGAGTAGCCGGATTCTCGTGCATGCCAATGCCGGCAGCGGTACGTACCATTCTGGGCTTTCCGGATGTAAGCCTTCACCTCGTACAAGTTGATGTTCTTTGAAGCCTCCTTGAGCAAATCCATGATGATTGGCCTGCGGTACTTGTTAACAGATGTGAGGCTTGACTGGGTGATCGCGCTCTGTGCAGGGCCGGGTGGACGAGGCACACATTCGCCTACAATTGACAATTTCTATATACATTATTCGGCTATTTTTTGTAGCGGGCGCGGATGGACGCGGCCAAGCTCTTGAGCTCTTGCACTTTCTTCGGAAGCGCAGGTTTCGAGAAGCTCGGTCTGGGCGAACCCCAGGGGGTGCTTTCCTCGAGGAAACTGGCGTTGCCGAACGACTTCAAAAAGGAGGTGTCTCTGGCATTGACGCTGGTGTTTGCCACAAACGAATTGTTGCCAACTAGCGTGTTGTAGTTCGTGGTGTTGTAGTTGATGCTGGTGTTGAAGCTGCCGTTGGGTGTGCGGAATGCCATGGATTGGTCGGAGAGATCCACACTCTGATTGCCGGTGACGTGCTCCGAAAGATACCTTCTTTTTTGCAACTCCCGCGCCCTCCGCAAAATCTCCTCTTCTTTGGCTTTGAGCTTCCTTTCGCTGGCCCGCACGCCGTCGGTGATTCTGCTAGCATCCAATTTCCGTGACTCTTCCTCTTTCTGCTGCAAAAACTTGATTTTTTTCGCCTGGCCCCGCCTGGAGAGCTGCCCAGTGAAATTTGCAGCCAACTTTTGCATCCCCGTGTCCAAGACTTTGGCCACGTTTGTCTCGGTGCGAGACATATCGCACATGACAATTGAGTCTTCACTTGCGCCCTTAACAGAAAGTCTCGCTTTCATTTCAGCGGCGGGCATACCGCAGTTGGTGATATCCCATACTAGGAGAATGACCTGGTACTTGTACAAGCAAAAGCGGTCGCATATCTTGAGAATCTTTTCAAGAATTCCTCTGTCCCTGTTGAGTTTGACCCCTAAGTTCTTGTATGCGGCAACCTGTTGTTCCTCGTGCAAGCCGCACTCAAAGACAACAAAAGCTGTATTTTGAAACGACTTTTGGTCAATTGAGTTTGCTTTCGGAAGACTTTGAAAACAAAGATTGAGGTTCTCACCTCCAACAGTATTTTCGTAGTGTGTTTTGTCGGTGCTAATGTTGAGCAGAAACTTGGTGTTTAGCCACTTGGAATAGGGAGATGCCCAGTTCTCAACAATGAGCAAGCATTTGAGCTCTGACGGTTTTTTGTCCGTGAGCGTTTCCGCCTTATCGGAGCACTTATTCGTAAGCGCTTGAAGATCCAATGGCTCCCATAGCTTTTGGATCTCCTCGCGTCTATCGTGAATCTCCTCGTAGGTCATATCGGCTTGTGTTGTTTTCGCTTGCTTCTTCGTGAACGACTCATTTGAAGTATCAGCATGTTTTCTCTTCAAACTTGGTACCTTGAAAGAAGCTGCTTGCAATTCCTCCAACCTGATCTTTCTGATACTGTTGTTGGCCTTGCGCTCTCCGCTTGCACGACGTATCTGCTCAAAAGCTTTCCTTTTGAGTTTCTTCTCGTACATGACCTTAGCGACACTGCGGAGCGTGGTTTGGTATGTGACCTCAGACAAGAAAGCACTAAAAAGCTCAGACGCCAAAGCGTCGATAACTCGACTCCGTTCTTGGCTCTTGTTTCTTTGCTGCACCATGCGAGGAAGAATCTTCTGAAGTTCTTCTTCAACACATTTGGTGACAAGTGAAGATGCCACCTTTCCGCTCGCGTTTGCAAAATGGCAGTGACTCGATAGTTTAGCAGCCGGTTTCGACGGAATAGGTATTTTCTCAATCTTGGCTGGTTGTGGTGTGGTCTGGAAACTGAATGATGTGTTAGTACTCGACACAGATTTTTGCACTGTGCCAATTTTATTTTCTTTCCCCTCTGATTTTTTCTCATCGGGTGTTTTCTCTTTTTCTTTTTCTTTATAATCATTCGTTAACTTGAAATCGGTCTGAGGAGCTATGGCAGGAGCTCTGAAATTGATGCTTTCAGTAGGCTTGCGAACTTGTGACGCAAAGTTGAAAGTGGGTGTAGCTGCACTCGGTTCGGCAGCTTCTGGCAATCCAAAACCGGTCGAAGCAGGATTCGGAACGGTGGGCGCGGTCCCAAGACTCGCGTCATTTGATGGCTGTTTTCCCTGTGATTTGAAGTCAAATGCAGGCGCTGGCAGAAATCCAGCCGGTTGGCCAAAGGGTGCAGTGGTTTGAGCTGCAGTAATAGAGCCAAATGGCGCTTGATTTGAGCTGGTGGCATTTGTAAATGACGGGGCGGTTTTACCAAAGCCTATCAGCTGGGTGCTTGAGCCGAACGGCGGGTTTTGAGTGGGTCCGCTTGGGGTCGCGAACGGCTGAGGGGCATTGAAAGGTTGTCCAAAAGCGCTGGGTTTCGCAGCCGGCTGGCTCGATCGGTTTGATAACGCTGGAATCTGAACTACCTCACCACTGGTGTGTTTCAAACGAAGATCGGAGTTTGAAAGCCCGCTGTTCACCACGCTGGATAGAGACTGGCGGTTTCTCCTCTCCTCAAGTTGCAAGGAAAAAGCCTGTGCCAACTTGGGTTTGTCTCTCAAGGAATTGAGTTTGTACTGCGCTTCAAGCTTTTCCTTATTGCACAAATCAACGAGAAGCTGGCCGTCTTCTTCGAAAGTGTCCACTTCGTAGTAGGAAACAAATCTGACAAGCTTTTCCATGGAGTCGAAACCGAGCATTTTTCTCAAGGACTCGCCCAGAAACGCTTTGCCCTTGGTGTGATATGAGCGGGATAAAGACTTCAACGCGTAGAAGCGAATCTCGTTGAAGTGTGTTTCGAGAAGGCACGCTAGCAAGAGCGGCGTTTCCTCGTGGTACGTGAGCCGGAAGAACTCAACGAAAAGATTGGCAGCACCGATGGTATTGATGTACCCTCTTTCCACAATGTTGTTCTGTGACATGATGTTTCTGAAGCGCAACGCAAGCTGCACAATGTGGCTCTTGTAAATGGCGTCTGGAAGCGTCTGGATCTCACGCTCCAATTCAGGGTCGCGGAAATGACTGATGAGGTGGTACGCACGGAACTCGGCCTCGTTCGGGCTTATTCCTCCGTGGTTGCGCACGTCCTGATAACTCTCCGTCAATGTCTGGAGCGCCTTGTTGAACTGCTCGAGTTCCTGCTGTTGCGAGTACTCGACATCGCAGCCAGCCATGACGTGCAACGAGATCAAGTGTATGCGCACGATTCTCTCGTTGCAGTCAATGGCCTCTGGCCCGTAGTAGTTTTGGTAAATGAAGTCCTGTCTGATCGATCGCGTGCGGTCCCAGATGAAAGAATGTGCCTCGGGAAGCTGCGGCAAGATGTGGTCCACGATGTAGTCGAGGGTTTTCATGAGCACATGCGGTGGGCGCACATCCGAGGGCATGGGTGGCGGCTGACCAGCAGCAGGCCGCGAAAACGCCTTGACGGCTCTCTCCCGGGCGATTCTTTGTGTTGCGGGGTCTTTCTCGAACGACTTGACGTTGTTTTCGAGCGATCTGCGCACGCGCTCAAAAGACGGGCACATGTCCAAGCACGTGCCCTGGAAGAAAATGGCGTCGTTGAGGTCCTTGGTGATGTTCTCGGCGTCGACGAGCCCGAGCTCCTCCATTTTCTTTCTCTCCACCTCCCGCATGCGCTGGAACTCCTCGTAGATTCCCTGGAAGTCCGAGCCGTTGTTGGCCTCTTCCATGGCGATCATCTTCTGCTGGTTTTCCTTGTCCCAAACGTCTTGCTTGAAGCCGGGCGCCGATAAAAGCCGCGGCTGGTTGAGCATGTACCGCGGGACGGGCCGCGGCTTCCTTTGCTGGGCCTTCATGAAGCCTAGCCTCGCCGGGTCGGGAAAGATGGTGCCCGTGGCGCTGAGCTCCTTGGCCAGATACTGCGGAAGCGCGTCGGCGGCGACCTTTGCCATGCGCTTGGGCTGCACAAAGCCGTCTTCCTCCATGGCGTCCGTCACCGGCGCCGGCTGTTTCGATGCTCGGGCGGTTTTCTCCTTGTTGAACGGCGCCTTGGTGTGGTTCTTTGCGCCCTTATCATTCCCTTTCTGCTGGCTGCGCCGAGGGTTTGGCTGCGATGTGGCGGAGGGCTTGCTTCGGGGTGCGTTGCCGCTGTTTTGAGGGCCCTTTGCTGCGTTGGGCGCTTTCTTCCGTCCGCGGCGTGGGTCGGGGTTTTGCTGCGATGTGCTTCGCTGGAGCGACTGGGGGCCGCCAGGGGCAGACATGACGCTTAGCAATTCCTGAGCCTGGGGTGTGGGGGCCTTTGTGGATGCTGGAAACCGGGCTGGAGTGGTGGTTTGGTTGGTGTTGGTGATGCGAGGTGCCAGCCGTGTGTGCAGGTGGCCCAGCAGAGAGTGGCATTTCATCGACTTACTAGATGTTTGGTTTGGAAATGGAGCAATTGCTCTTTGGGAATTTTTGTTTGCTCCAGTAGCTGTTCTATTTTGCGTTTCTTTTCCACCGCCCATGTGTGAGTGTTTCTGGGGGGGCATGGTCTCCTCTGTCTACATTAGGTATGCCCGCGTAGTCCAAGTTGAAATACCAGAGGAACTATAAGCATTGAAACTCATCGGTTGAATCCTTGTTTTTTTTTATTCAAAAAGGCTTATTCAGGATCGCTTCTCAAACAAAAATGACGTATGGGCTTGTCCCTCTGCCAGATACATGGTCTCCTCTCACTGTATTTTACTGCAACAACGTACTAGCTGCAAATTGGTGTATTGTGGCATTTCTCAGATTCTTGGGTCTATTGCTGCCTCTTTTCGGGGCCGCTGATACAGTACACCACAAAGCCCTTTTGGAGATTCTCCAGAAGCAGTTCCCTCGGAATAGCAAATAGACGAAGCTCAGCATCGATCACAGCCTCCACAAACTCCTCCGTGACATTCTGCTCGCGCAACTGCATAGCCACAACGGCGACGGTGCTCTCGCCCATTGTCGCCTTCAAGGTGTCAACAAAAAACGGGATGAGGTAACTGTTGTAGATGGTGTCACAGGCCAAGACCACGTCCGGGTACTCCGCCGACGTGAGCTCGCGAAACTCGGCGATGCCACGCGTGTTGTTTTCCCAGTCCAACTCCAAAAAGTCGATGGCCGGCCATGGCTGATGCCTTCTCTTTGGCCCTGCTTCTGGGCGTTCGAGCGTGCGGCTGGTGAATCTCTGCGTGGTGACGTTGTCCTCGAAGTTGCGTTTCAAAAGCCGTAGAATGTGTTTCTGGTCGGTCGCCACGTACTTGGACGCCAAAGGCCCAAGGGCAGAAGCCAACAAACTGCTCACCCCAGCACCCAACTCCAATCCCACCTTTCCCAGTAGAAAGCCCCGGACCGGGCACCGGGGGTCACTCAAAATCCAGTCCAAGAAGAACAGCGCCGTCTGCCAGCAAATAAACCCCGTGCTTGAGGTTTGGACGGTGGAGGAGAGCGCAGTCAACGATTGAGTGATGGTGAAGTCCACACGGGCCGCTGGGAGGGAAACCTCAATCACGTCCTGCGATTTGTCCACATATCCGAGATGCTGTCCTTCTGCGTGTCTATGCTCGGTATATAGCTCGTAGATGTGCTCGTAGATGTCGTCCTTGTGTATTTGAACGAGCGAGCCGAAGTCCATATTGATGAGCATCGCGCTGCACCGCCATGCTTATTACTCAAACCCACAAATATATATTGTCAATTTATCTTGAGCTTGATGTTGGACATGCTAGAATTCTAGTGACACATTGTCGTGTTAGTGTTTATATACCAATACAGTTGTGCTGGCTGGCACCAGTCACCTAGAAGACGTTCTTGGCCTTCAAGAACTCGGCAATCAAGATACCGGCACCGGCGGCGCCGATCACGGTGTTGTGCGACAAGACCACCATCTTGAAGTCAAACACAGGGTCCTCTCTGACTCTGCCCACGGAAACGCCGTAGCCCGCGTCTCTGTCCCTGTCCAATCTGGGCTGGGGTCTGTCCTGCTCCTCCAAAACGTGGATGGTCTGCTTGGGCGCAGAGGCACATCCCAACTTGTAGGCGTCGCACTGGTACTTTCTCATGGACTCCTTGATCTGCTCGAGGGATGGGGCCGGTCTCTGCGCAAATCTGAAGGAGATGCACTCGGTGTGGCCGTCGCTGACGGCAACACGGTTGCATTGCGCCGACACCTTCATCTTGTCCTCGGGTATGAGCGAGAAGCCGTTGCCGTCGGCGGAGACGTCGCCCAAGATCTTTCTGGTTTCCCACTCCATCTTCTCCTCCTCGCCACTGATGAATGGCACAATGTTGTCCAACACGTCGATGCCCGAAACACCGGGGGAAAACCCAGCGCCGGAGATGGCCTGCAAGGTGGTGGCGGTGAGAGCGTCGATGGCGCCGAAGTCGTCCACCAAGGGCTTCAAGGGCGCCACCAAGCCGGCAGTGGAGCAGTTGGAGATGCACACAATGAACCCGGGTCTCTCCTTTCCGGCGGCCTTGGCGTCGGCGACTCTCTTCTCCACCACCGACAAGTGGTCGGTGTTGACAATGGGGACAATCAACGGGACGTCCGGCTCTCTTCTGTAGTTCTTGGCGTTGGAGACCACGATCTTGCCTGCGGCAGCGAAAGCCTTCTCGATCTCGCCGGCAAAGTCAGAGTCCAAGCCGGAGAAGACGAGGTCGCACTCGGCGAACTTGCCCTCGGGCTTGCACTCCTCCACGACGATGTTTTTGGACGATTCGGGCATCAAGGCGGTTTGTTTCCAGGTGACTGCGTCCTTGTAAGCCTTACCGGCGGAGCGGGCAGAGGCTCCCAAGGCGTAGAGCTCGAAGTCTGGGTGGTTGTTCAAGAGCAAGATGAAGCGTTGGCCGACCGAGCCGGTCGCGCCGAGAACTCCGACTTTTTTCAATGCCATGATCGTTGAGGAAGTAGTTGTTGAGAAAAAGCCTGAAAAGTCGCAGTATCTGACTCATTACTATATGCACAGAAGCATTTCTTGGTGTTCGGAGAAATCAGCCCGGGAAGCTGGAAATATGGGGAGTTTGGAGTGCTTTATTGTTTCGGCTCTTTGTTTCTTCACACCCATCAAATTCACAGCCAAAACGCCCAACGGCAGAGGCTGTTCAACCATTGACACTACTTGACTTGCACTGGGTGCGAAACTACGTCACTGCTCATACCGAGACTGTGTGGATCAAGTTGAAAAAAGAAAAACAACTTATGAAGAAAGGGACTTATATAGCGTTTGGGCAAAGGCGGCCATGGAATCAAGGAACAAACCGATCTCATCAACACATACCGCAGCGTGTGAATGTGCCTGAAATATAGTACCCAATTCCGCCAACTCACACCAGAGCGGCGCCCATCAAACACAACCGCCAAATTAGGGGCCAAAAAATTACTCAGAAGACGGCCAAAGGCGATTCGCCCGCCCCTCACACCGGTATTCTGCCCAGGCCTCGCCCGCCATTTTCCCTGGCGGGGTCCATCAGTGCTGGTGTACCGCCGCGAAAAAACGCCCACGTCTTACGCGCAACTACAACCCACCAACATGGTTAACACAGATTTCGAGAAAATCTACCTCAATCAATCCAGGTTGAATGGGCGCATGCGTATTGCGGACTCGGGGCTTGGCTGGAAGGCCGCGTCCGCGTCCGGCACGCCCAGCGCCCCGTTCTTGTTGCCCTCGGAAGAGATCTTGGCCACGTCGTGGTCCAGAGGGTCCAGGGGCTACGAATTGCGCGTGCAGACGAAAAACCAGGGCGTGTTGCGGCTCGACGGGTTTGAGACCGAAGACTTCTCCAAGTTGAAGCAGGAGTTGCAGAGAAACTTCCACTTGACGTTGGAGCACAAGGAACACTCGTTGAGAGGATGGAACTGGGGCACCACGGACTTGGCGCGGAACGAGTTGGTGTTCCAGATCCACAACAAGCCCGACTTCGAGATCCCGTACCGCGACATCACCAACTCCAACTTGACCGGCAAGAACGAGGTTGCGGTGGAGCTCAACTTGAACAACGACGACAAGGCGGGCGACGAGCTCGTGGAGATGCGGCTCTACATCCCTGGAACGATAGAAAACGAGACCACGAAAACCGTCAAGACCGAGGACGGCGAGGAGAAGCAGGAGGAGGAGGTGGAAGAGCTCAGTGCCGCGTCTGTCTTCTACGACCAGCTCAAGGACAAGGCCGACATTGGCCAGGTGGCCGGCGAGGCCATCGTCTCCTTCAGCGATGTGTTGTTCTTGACGCCAAGAGGCCGCTACGACATCGACATGTACCCCGGCTCCTTGAGATTGAGAGGCAAGACCTACGACTACAAGATCCAGTACAAGCAGATTGAGAGAATCTTCTCGTTGCCCAAGCCCGACGACGCCAACCACTTGACCGTGTTGCAGATCGACCCGCCGTTGAGACAGGGCCAGACCAGATACCCGTTCTTGGTGTTGCAGACGTCCCGCGAGGAGGAAACCGAGTTGACGTTGAACTTGTCCGACGAGGCTTTCGAGCTGAAGTACAAGGACCGTTTGAAGAAGCACTACGAGTCGCAGACGCACATTGTCATGACCCACTGCTTGAAGGGCTTGACGGAGCGCCGCTTGATCCTGCCTGGCTCGTTCCAGTCGAGGTTCTTGCAGGCCGGTGTTTCGTGTTCGTTGAAGGCGTCCGAGGGCTACTTGTACCCGCTTGACCGCTGTTTCTTGTTTGTCACCAAGCCAACGGTCTACATTCCGTTTTCCGAGATCAGCAGCGTGACCATGTCGCGGACCTCCAGCGGCGTTTCCGCCTCGCGCACGTTTGACTTGGAGGTCAACTTGAGGGGAAGCAACCAGGCGCACGTGTTTGGCAACATTGACAAAGAAGAACAGGAAACGATCGAAAACTACTGTCTGGACAAGGGCTTGAGAATCAAGAACGAGGACAAGATCGCCAAGGCCATGTTGGCCAAGGCCATGACCGGAGACGACGACGACGACGATGATGACGCCGATGTTGACATGGGAAGCGCGGCGGAAGACGAAAGTGACGACGATGACTTTGGCTCGGGCTCGGGCTCCGATGTCGCCGAGGAGTTTGACTCCAACGCCTCTGCGTCTGACTCGGACGAAGAAATGGCACCAGCTGCCGAGGACGACCGTCCTCCGAAGAAGAAGGCCAAGAACTAGGCAAGTTGTATATTAGAATTAAATGACGCGATTGTTGTCAATGGGACGATTCACGTACTTCACATTAAACCGGAACAAGACGCCTCACCTCAGATTGTCGCTCGGCGAGAGTTGTCCTGGCAACCGCGCCCACCAAGCGCACATATGGCAGCACGCCTGGAATCTGGTTGCCCAACTGATTTGCTCTGTCCGCCCACTTTTTGCAGCCCCGCCGAGTCAGCCGAGAAAAATCACGAAAGGCAGGCCTTCAAAATCAGCCAACGGCACCCGGAAAAATGAAAATAGCCAGCCCCCTCATGCAGTGTGCAGGGATTTTGCGGCCAGCGCGCAGCAGCGCCGCGACACATGACTACCGCAGCCACATTACTCTACCAAATGCGGGAATTTCCTCGCGTGGACCAGACTTTAAAGGGCAGTGAGAACCAGCACCAGAGTGCATAATTCTTTCCGTGTTATATAGCCACGGGGTTCGGCTACTCCGCCGTCAAGACTTCCGTCGCAAATTTCTTCCAGAATTTCCCCTCGACTTCAATTCAACCGTGCCCCCGCAGTTTTGCTGTTGAGCCATTGAGACGCTCCCTGAAACGCATCTCAATCTATTTCCAGATCTGACAAATTGCCTGCCTATCCGAAACACCCTCTGATATAAAGGTCTATTCCGGGAAACCCCAGGAACACAAAGAAAGAAAACCGAAACACAGATTTCATAAGCAATGGACATCGACTACAGTCTCAAGGAAGACTTCCGTCAGTGCATGGAGTACCTCAACGTCTTCAACGAGCCCGTGCCTGAACGATCACCACGCCGGCCCAGACCGGATAAGCAAATTGTCCCCAAGTACCACGCCGACGAGGAAAACTTCAGCGAAAACTCGTCAGACGAGTACGTCTTGGCGGGAGACAACTCCGCGCAAAGCTCGCTCTTCTCCAACACACCCAGAACGACGCACACCGAGCAGTACTGCCCAGATTTGGAACAGTATCTCGAGGAGGTGTCAGCGTCGGACGAGATCGGCGTCGTTGACGGCGTGGTCACGATTGTCCGGAACCACGACCGCTGGGACCCCAAGAAAGTCTCCCTCATATCCTACTAGGACACTTATGATTAACGACTCTATGATACCACTTCTGCGCTCATGCTTACCGGCGAGCTTGTACCACAGGGAGACTTTATTCAGGACTGGCAATTAGCTAGAGGCTAGAGCTAGAATAAACATCTCTAACCAGGATGACCTGGCTGTAAAAACTAAAAATAGGCAGTTCTTCGAATAAGCGATAACCGAAGGATTCTGACGTGCCCAGTGCCTTATCGGCGCTTCACCTCTATTTATGACGCACCATTGAGTGCCCACATGACTCATTGCATTCTGCCACGCCAAAACCGTTGTCACGAGCGGAATGAACGTGTCAACAGCATCTATGTCAGATTTATAGATTGCATTTTTTTCGGAGATAGCATAAAGCGGGAACTTCCTAATCCACGTCGTTTTTCCGGGCTTAGTTCCGCACCGAAAAAAGATAACCGCCGGTCACACATACTACAAAGGCGGCAAGAAGTGGTACAAACCGAACACCGCCCCGTTCCTCAGTTTCGCTACGGATCCTCGCTCTGCTGTGCTCACAGCCCCATGTATATACAAATCCCCGAAAGCCAGCAACCATGAGCGCTCCTTTGGGTCTCATCATCTATGCGGCTGTCAAGCCCATCTTCAAGATCTACTTCATCATCGGGTTGGGCTTTTTCATGGCCAAACGCAACATCTTGACCGTCACCACCTCGCGGGACATCTCCGATCTCATCGTCACGGCCATCATGCCGTGCTTGATTTTCAACAACGTGGTTTCGAACTTGGTCAGTTCCGACATCAAGTTCCTCGGCATCATTTTCTTCTTGGGCACTCTCTTGTTTGCCGTCGGTGCTCTTTTGGGGCTCCTAACCCACTACGTCTGCAAATCACCCAAAAAGTGGTTTGGCGGTCTCATCTCCGTGGGTCTTTTCCCAAACATCTCAGACCTCCCCATCGCATACTTGCAAACCCTCTCAAAGACGGGCTCGCTTTTCACCACCGAGGAAGGAAACAAGGGTGTCGCCTACGTCTGTATCTTCTTGGCCTCCCAGGTGTTTTACCAGTTTAGTCTTGGTTTGTTCAAGTTGGTGCGCTATGATTTCAGAGATCAACTAGCAGCAGCCGCAGCGGCTGAGGCCGACGCTGAAATACTCATACAGTCAGACAACTCGAGCTCTACGAGAGCCATTGATGACGACAAACACAACGCCCTGCCCTCCGATCATTCTCGAAGTAACGAGTCCCCATCTCCCGATGCTACAGGCTTCAATCGAAGAAACTCCGATCTCGGGTCCATCGACTCTGCAGATTTGGAACCTCGTCAGTTGTCTCAGCCCCAAAACCTATCTACTTCGCATCGCAGGGGCTCGGTCCAGTCAAGAGACACGGAGGCACTGAGATCTATTCATTCCGATGTCTCTGTACGCACGAAACACAGAAGAGGAACTCTTCTGTCCAGCGTCATAGACAATCCTCTACGGGCCACTGCCTCGCGTAACGGCGAGCTCAGATCCACAATGTCGCAGGACATCGATGATGTGATTAACGAATACTCCGAGTTCAACAGGCTTCGGTCAAGAGAAACCAGCCATTTGCCTAGTGGAGCAGAATGTGCCGTTGTGGACACTGAGGACGCCCTCGTGGCAAATTCGAAGCCGCCGGTGGGCCGAGAAATCAGGCGCCACGTCATCACCATGCTCAAAAACTTTTTGGCACCCAACTCCGTTTCCTTGATCACATCGTTGGCCATCGCCATGGCCCCGCCGTTGCGTGCGTTGTTTGTGAAGGGGAACTTTTCAATGCCAAGCGCGCCCGACAAACAGCCGCCTCTATCGTTCATGATAGATATTGCCAGTTACGTCGGTGCAGCCTCTGTGCCCTTGGGCCTACTCATTTTGGGTGCAACCATTGCCAGATTGAAGGTCAATGCGATCATACCTGGTTTCTGGAAAACTGCCCTAATGATCACGGCCTGCCGCTTGATCATTTTACCGATCTTTGGTGTTGGGGTGACGACGGGTCTACAAAACGCCGGCTGGTTTGGCGAGGACCGTTTGATCCGCTTTGTCAGTGTGTTGGAGTACGGGCTCCCAAACGCGACTGCGTTGGTGTACTTCACTGCGTTCTACACCGACCCCGACTCGCCAGACCACTTGCAAATGGACTGCTTGGCCATCTGCTTGATTGCGCAGTACTCGGTTTTATTCATCACTTTACCGTTTTTGGTGACGTTCTCATTGAAGGTGTCAATGGGATTCTAGCATCACTCTAATATAATGCATCTGGTAGATTTTGTGCTCCGCCGATTTAAACTTTGTTCCTCGCGTGCCCCAGATTTTACTTGCTGCCCGTGATTTCTCCAAGCCCCGAATCCTACATACTTGCCCGCGACGTTGCGGTGCCTCCGCACTATATATACCTCTAGCCGGCGTGTTGCTCGAACCAAAAATACCTCGTGCATTTTCGACTTTTCTCGGCTAAAGCATCATTAACATCCTCCATCACCCCAATTGAACCCACCATGGCTTTGTACTACAATTTAGTGTTCGGCCTCCTCGTCATTGAGATGGCTTTCTTCGCCATCTTGTCGTTGCCTTTCCCCCGGGCAATGAGAAAGTCCGTCTTGCGGACAGTTTCGGCGCCGTTCAAGTCCGAGCAGTTCCAGATTGCGCTCAAGTGCATATTTGGCTTCGTGCTCGTTCTCTTCATTGACTCGGTGAACAGGGTGTACAGCGTCACCAGCGAGTTGCATGCCATGTCGCCCAGCTCGTCGCCGCTGAGCATCATGAACGACCGCTCCGAGGTCCAGGCCAGAAGATTCTACGCGCAGAGAAACATGTATCTCTGCGGCTTCACCTTGTTCTTGACGCTCATTTTGACCAGAACCTACTCTTTGGTCAACGAGTTGATTGCAACCAAGGACAGATTGGACGACAACCGCAAGACGTCGCAGTTGAACGCTTCCCCGGAGCTGGAGAAGTTGAAGAAGTCGTTGAGTGAGAAGGATGCGGAGTTGGCTACTTTGAAGGAGCAGGCAGGCTCGCTTTCCAAGGACTACGACACCACCTCCCTCAAGAAGAGAAACTAATATTTTATATACGACTCATCCGCTACTTCGACTCGTAGGCGTTGCTTTTGTGCTTGGGCACGAACGAGAACCCGGCCGACGGCTTGCCGAGGAACATCTCGGTGATCTTGATCCAGTCCTTGTAGTCCCCAGAGCCCAACAACGTCTCCAAGTCATTTCTGCCCCTCCACTTGGGAGGTCTCTCGTTCAACTTCGGAGGCAATCTCTCGAGGATGCCCACCGGGATGTATCTGTGGGTGAAGCTGATGAACTCGCACATGTATCTTCTGGCCGTCTCGATGCCGTAGTCGTCCGAGCCCCAGTGTTCCACGGCGAAGTTGGCAAACTGGCGCATGTACTCGAGTCTTTCGGTGGCGCTCTTGTCCAAGTACTGCTGGGCGTCCACCTCCTCAAAGATCCACGGCTTGATCAACGCGCCTCTTGCAACCATGACGGAATCGATTCCCTCCGTGTTCACCGCATCATGCCACTGCTCGTAAGTGTAACAGTCGCCGTTGCCGACAAACCACGTAGGGGGTGCGTCCTGGAGGTCCTTGTTTTCCTGCTTCTCCTGGTTGAAGGTTTGCACCACCTTGGCCACCTCCGAAATGTATTGCCAGTCGGCCTCTCTGGTGTATCTCTGTTGTCTGGAGCGGCCGTGGAGCGTGATGGCTGCAACATGGGTCTCGGCCAACAACCGAGAAACCAAGGTGGAGGCGGTGTTCTTGTTGTCCTTGGTACCAGTTCTGATTTTGACGGTGACGGGTATATCGTCCGACACGGCGTTCATGCCGTTCAAGATGCGAACCATCTTCGACGGCTGGTCCAAAAGCGCAGAGCCCTGGCCCTGGCGGTAGAGCAAGTCGATCGGACACCCACAGTTCAAGTTGATTTCGGAAACATTTGTGGTTTCTCTGGCAATCGCCTCGGCGGCCTTGGTGGCTTGTTGGTGGTGGTTGGCGGCGATCTGGACTCCGAAACCGGGGTACTCCGAGGAGTGTGCTTTGGGCAACGCCCACTCGGGCTTGGTTCCCTGGAGAAGCGGAAGGGAAAGCGCCATCTCACTGTATGTGACATCGGCGCCCAACGTCTTCATAAGACGACGGTATGGAAGATTGCCGACTGTGGTCAACGGCGAAACAATTTTGGCGCCCTTGAGGTGGATGCGCTTCTTCTCCGCTGGCGTGAATGGCGGCTCCACGTACGTGGAGATGTTGTTCTTGATGTCTTCTTGACGCTTGGCCACATTTGCGTCGCTCTGCACAAATGTGTCCAAGTACTTGATGTACGGCGTAGCCTTCTCGAAAGTGTACTTGTTCTTCTGCAACGCGGTTCTGTGTGCCTGGTCGATCTTGTTGATCTCGGACCCGGTGGGGTTTGCCTCGGGATTTCTAGTCAACTGCTTCGTTTCCTTGTTGTAGTGGCTGCCCAACCATCTGCATTTCACCCCAGCGGGGCAGTATCCAATGGCAGTATAGACTGGGCATGGCCCTTCGATATCAGCCGGTTTCGTCTGCAAGTAGAAGTCAAGATCGTGGGTGTTTCTGCACTTGTCGCCAAATGGACACTCTTTCCCCGTGGAAGGGTCGACCAAGGTGGAGCACAACCGAATCTCGTCTTTTTGCTGCTTCAAGTCTCTCTTCTTGTTCTGTCCTCTTCCCTTCTTGCTTCTTTTGGAGCGGTCGTCTTTCTCCCGGTCTCCACCTTCAGCCTCTTCATCATTGAAACTCTCTTCCACTGCAGTTGATTCGATGACAAATTCTGGCTTAATCGGAGCGAATCCCTTTTGGCGGTCATCGACGTGAGTTCTCTTGGCCTCGGATGAGCCGTCGTTATCGGTGGTTCTTTTTTCAGCCTCGACCATGATGAAGAGCTGATGGTCTTTTTACCGCGCCGATGCCATCGCTGATGCCCGAGTTTATAGCGTATGAAATCAAATTATAGAATGGGCCGTGACAATATTCGAAACTAGTTTTTCCGTCTTTTTGCAGAATATCCTTTCGTTATTTTATACAAATTCTGATTTTTTCTATAATGTTGTAAGCTGCTTTCAGTATACTCTTTTTCACACAATTCAAGCCAAGATTGTGGAGAAGCGGAAAGTGCATGCTGCAAAATAAATCGACCGCTGCTCTGATTTTCACGAATTCTACACCACACATAATTTCGACAAGCCTTTAGAGAAAAATACAATCAGATTCATCAATTTCACTCATCTCCGTCACTTTGGGGCAATGTCTGGCTGCACTAGTTAACCTGTCCATCGCGACTTTCAACATGTACGCACACCTCATCGAATTTTTCAGTCACCACTTAACTCCCCATGACGGCCGATAAGAGAAGAAAAACCGAGACGGAGAATAAGCAAAAGGGCTCGCGCATCTTCAGCCCCTTCAGGGCTTTGGGCAATGTCACCAACGACGTGCCCTTTGCCATTGGAACATTGGGTGGCACTTTCTACTTGGTGACTTCAGTGGGTCGCAGTTTCCAGATCTACGACGCTGCCACCTTGCACCTCCTCTTCGTCTCGCAAACGCAGACGTCGTCCAAGATCACGACCTTGGCTGCCCACCACCACTACGTCTATGCTGGTTACGGCAACAAGGTCGGTATCTTTAGGAGAGGCCGCATGGAGGCAGAGATTGAGCTCGAGCTCTCCTCCGCCGCCGCCAGCGTCAGCCACATTACCACTTTCGGCGACTACTTGGTTGTGGCGTCGACAGATGGAGACTTGAACGTGTTGAAGAAGCCGGCCGGGTCCAAGTTGCCCACCGAACACTACACCACCATCAGAAGCATCAACCCTCAGTTCGATGGCAGCATCGTGGGCTTGATCCACCCTCCCACGTACTTGAACAAGATCGTGGTGGCCACCACAAACTCGATCTACATCATCAACGTCAGAACTGCCAAGACGTTGTTGAGAACCGACGAGAACTTTTTCGGGGAGCCCATTTCTTGTATCGAGCATGCGCCAGCATTGGACATCATCGCGGTGGGTACAAGCTCCGGAGGCGTGTTCCTCTACAACTTGAGACAAAATGTCAAGTTGGGCGAGAGAATTCTCGTGTCCCCGCGCGACGTGGCGGCCAAAGTGACCTCCGTCTCTTTCAGAACCGACGGCTCTCACCACTTGGTCGCTGCGCTCAGCACCGGTGACTTGTACTTCTACGACTTGGCCAAAAAGGCCCGCGTCCACGTGTACAGAGACTGCCACGCCGAAGCCAACGGCGGTGTTGCCAACGCCAAGTTCTTGAACGGCCAGCCAATTGTCGTGACCAATGGCGGAGACAACAACTTGAAGGAGCTCGTTTTCGACCCTCCGTTGTCGTCCACCAACTCGACCATCATCAGTCCGCCGCGTCACTTGCGTTCGCGCGGAGGCCACTCGGCGCCTCCCGTGGCGATCATCTTCCCCGACGAGGAGAAGTCTCACTTCATCTTTTCCGCTGCACAGGACAGATCTTTGTGGAGTTTCTCCATGAGAAAAGACGCCCAAGCACAGGAAATGTCCCAGAGACCGCCGAAGAGCGGCAACAAGGACAGAAAGGCCGGAATCGTTGCGCTGTTGCGGGAGAAGTTCCCAGAAATCACGGCGTTGTCCATGTCCGTTGCTCGCGAAGGCGAGTGGGAAAATGTCCTCACCACCCACAAGGGCGAGACGTTTGCCAGAACGTGGGACTCCAAGCACAAGCGTGTTGGCCGCCACGAGTTGGCCACCGTTGACGGCGGAATCGCAAAGAGCGTGTGTGTTTCTCACTGTGGTAACTTCGGCCTTGTCGGCTCCTCCGAGGGCGGGATCGGTGTGTTCAACTTGCAGTCCGGCTTGCTCAGAAGAAAGTACATGTTGCACAAGAAGAAGGCTGTCACCGGGCTTGCCATTGACGGCATGAACAGAAAAATGGTGAGTTGTGGCCTCGACGGAATCGTTGGGTTCTACAACTTCTCCGACCTGAAGTACCTCGGCAAGTTGGAGTTGGGCGAGCCAATCACCAAGATGGTTTACCACAAGGGCTCCGACTTGGTTGCCTGCGCCTTGGACGACTTGACAATCGTCGTGATTGACGTTGTCACGCAGAAGGTTGTCAGAATCTTGTACGGACACACCAACAGAATCACCGGCATGGACTTTTCGCCCGACGGCCGCTGGATCATCAGTGCTGCGCTCGACGGCACTCTCCGCACGTGGGACTTGCCCACCGGTGGATGCATCGATGGCATCAGACTTCCAAGCGTTGCCACAAACGTCAAGTTTTCTCCAGTCGGAGACTTCCTCGCAACCACACACGTCGCCGGTAACGGAATCTCGCTCTGGACTAACAGGGCTCAGTTCCACCCCGTCTCGACCAGACAGATTGAGGAGAGCGAGTTCTCCACCGCCCTCTTGCCGAATGTTTCCGGGGTGGGTTCTTCGTCTTTGATTGAGGGAGCATTGGAGGGCCCAGAGGAAGAGTTCGACCCAAGCCAGGTTTACGAGTCTGTGGACCAGATCGACAAGGAGCTCATCACTTTGAGTGTTGGCCCCAGAAGCCGGTACCAGACCATTTACCACGTCGACACCATCAAGCAGAGAAACAAGCCCAAGGAAGCACCCAAGAAACCGGAGCAGGCGCCGTTCTTCCTTTCTCTCTCGGGAGAAGCTGTGGGCGACAGAGCCATTGTTGCCGAGAACGGCACCTCCGCCGTCTCGCAGAAACCTGCCGGTGCTGAATCGGAGGAGTCCAGACTTCTTCAGTATAAGGGAGAGCTGCGTGGGTTTGAGTCCGAATTCACGCGCTTGCTCAGAGAGGGAGCCGAGAAGGAAGACTACAGCGAGTTTTTGGGTTTCTTGACCAAAGCATCTCCGGCCACCATCGACATGGAGGTGAGATCGTTGAACTCGTTCCCACCATTAACCGAGATGGCGTCGTTCGTCAGCGCTTTGTGCGCCGGCTTGGAGAGCAACACCAACTTCGACATCTTGCAGGCCATTTTCGGGTTGTTTTTGAAGAACCACGGAGACGTCATCTACGAGAACCCACAACCGGAGTTGCTTGCAGCGTTGGAGAAGTGGGGCGCCGCCAACGAGGAAAAAGGTGCCAATCTCGACGACTTGGTTAAGTTCTGCTCCGGTGTCATCGACTTTGTTTCCACCGCCTAAACGTAACATAGAATTTAAATACCACTCAACCTTGTTATAATTTCATCTGCATTGCAAACTCGCGAGGTACATGTTACACCGCGCTGGTACATTGTGCGCATATTCAGGCAAGCACCCCAATTCCCACAACCATGAACTCTACCGTCATAGAGCCATTGAACCGCCTCCACATACTGGGCGGAATAAAGGTGTCTGCCTTGTACGCCTCGGCAGACAGGCTCTATCTCGGCTTGTCCAACGGAGACTTGTCCATATTGAGACTCAGCACCCAAACCCAGCACACCAAGCCGGAGCAAAAGTCGCTTCGAAGCTTCCGCTCGCTCAGCGAGATCAAAAACCTCTTTGCCGACAATGAGCAGTCGCAAATGCTACTACCGGAGAAGACGTTCAAGAACGTCACCGGCAACCTGTCTCCAGTCTCATCGATTACATCCATCCCGCTATACAAGGACAGCAGCCGCGTGGTGCTCACCGTGGGCAGCGCGGATTTGCTTCAGGTTTTCGAGTGGGTCGGCTTGCATCTCAACTTGGTCCATTCGTTTGACGAAGTCCGGTCCTACTCGAACTACAACTACGTTGAGCTAGACGGCGCCCTCTCGGGCTCGGCGGGGCAGGAACACACCTCTTCCCGCCTTTTCATAATAGGCTCCCGCAAAAAGTTGCTCATCTACGACGTGAAGCAGAAGTCCAGAAACATCTTCAACTTCCTTCCAATCAAAGAGGTTGCGTTGAAGGACCGAGTCCGCAGTTTCCACGCATATCCCGAACATGGCAAAGCCATAATTTCCCTCAGCTCCAGTTTGTGGTCCCTAGATTTGCTCCATGACCATGCTTTACTAGAGGTGCCCACGAATGTCCCGGACATGTTCACACATGCACCTTCGTTTAATTATTTGGGACTTGCGAGTCCGGTTCCAGGCATCAAGTTCGTGCCATGCGAGAGGAAGTCGCTAGTCGTCCGTGGCTACAAAGCGGCATCGTTGGTTTTCGACGGAAACATGCCCCGCTTGGAGCCGGCCAACGTCACTTTTTCCGCTATACCATCGAGTGTGTCCTTCGTTTACCCATGCTATCTATTAATCGTCTACCCAAAGACACTCGAAATCGTCGACATGAAAGACGGAGAGGCAGTGCAAACATTCAAGCACCTGCTCAATATCGCGACCGACGAAGTTACTATAGATGGTTCCGTTGTCACTATTGCCGCGGGTAGCGATGTATTCCAATTCAGCATCTTACCATTCCAAAAGCAGATTGATCTGTTATTATCCCTCAAGGGTGTTGTGACCACCACAAAAAACAAGAAAGAAACGAAGAAAGATCTTCGATTGGCGGGGTTGGACATGGCCATCACTTTGGTGACATCGTTGAAAGACGACGACAAATACTTCGTCGACTCGGCGGATACAACCGTTGCAACAGAGAAGACAAAAGTCCTCTACTTACGCGATTTGTACAAGGAAAAAGCGTTTGCGGTGTTCCAAAACTACTCGCAGTTCCAATTATCAATGGTGGAGATTGGTTCAGAGTGGTTGATTTCATTTCTCGATATTCTATCCCTTTTCCCCGACTTCCTAAATGGAGCGGTGCAAATCAAAGAGTCGAGCTTCACAAATATCGTCCCCCCTGTTGACAGCCCGATCAGAAACATCACCTTAAAAGACTTGCAAAGCGACAATTCGTTCTTGGATGTCCCATCCAAAAAGGATTCACTGAGTGAAAAGAGTAACTCAGAGCCTCCCGAAGACCAGCAATTGAGAAGCTTTTACAGTGCTGTCCGGAGTTTGATCGTCTACTTGACTGATCAAAGAAGACTACACATGCTTTTCTTGCACAGCAAAGATGCTGTGCCAAAAGTTGACTGGAAAGGCGTTCAGCTTGGAGTGAACGAGCTATATCCTCAGTTTCCGAAATCTTCAGTGAGAGATAAACTTGAAGTCTTTGCTACGGCGATTGACACCACCTTGTTTCTCTGTTACTTTTATACAAAACCATTGATGTTGGGCCCCTTATTGCGTTTGCCTAACAACAAGTGCAGCGCTAAAGTGGTTAACGATTGCCTTCTCAAAAACCTCAAGAGAAATTCCAAGCAGCTGGAAATCTTGTTGGGCAAATTGATGGACTTCTACTTCGGGAGATCCTTGCACGACGATGCTTTGAAAATGCTATTCGAGTTGGCTCATGAACACAAGGGTGACGATAGTCGGTTGCGGATTCCTCAATTAACGATGCATTACTTGCAAAGGCTTTCGAACGATTACCTCGACTTGGTCTTCAAGTACTCCAAGTGGCTATTGAAAGACAAGAACGAAGATACAGACAGAAACTCCAAGCTCATCTTCATGAATGACACATATGAGTGTGAAAGCTACGATAACCTCAAAGTTCTTGAGTTCTTCAGCTCCACGATACAGAGCGAGAAACTCTGTGTGACTTACCTCGAATGGCTTCTCTTTGAAAGTGGCATCATGGAGATCCCTAGCAAAAGAAGGTTCGAGTCGAGGCTCGCAACTAGACTTTGTCTTTTGTACTTGAAGGCCTTGAAGGGCTTGGACGTCGATGAACTGGGATTCTACAAAGCTACAGCCTACACCAAATTATACAAAATGCTTGAAAGCAGGGGCGAATACGAGTCTTGGACGATCCTCAAGCACATTCCCACAGACCAGGACCGATTCTTGAGACTTGCCATTCTCATCTACAAACGCCTCGGTGAACATCAAAAGTCCATTGACATATTGTACAGTCAACTAGATGACTTGGACGGTGCAATGGATTATTGTGCTCAAGTGTTCAATTCTTCCAACGGCGAAACCCAAGGCCGAGAATTGTTACATAAGTTGTTTGAGGACTTGCTAATTCATTTCCATGAAAACGAGAAGTCAATTGCGAGACTTTTGAACATGCAAGGAACCAAAATGTCCACACTCCGAGCTTTGGCAACATTACCAGACACGTTCCCCGTGCACTTAATTAAGGGCTTTTTGGAGAATGTTGTTTATTTGCATGAAGAAAACGTGATGACTACGAAGACGAGAAGTCAGCTTTACAAAAGTGGGTGTGCCAAGGCGCGGTACGAATTAACATTGACCGAAACAGACTCCTACTCCATCAACGACGACACGCTGTTCTGCGAAAAATGCGGTAAACGATTGGGAACAGGAATAATCTGCGTCGATGCCCAAGAAAAAGTCGTGCATTACGGCTGCTCCGACGATAAGAGAAACGGCCACTAGCATTGCGGGGTTGCAATTTGAGCCATCTCAGTTCCCGTGGTGTGCATACACCGCTACGAAGTCTCCGCTCCCACGCATCAACCTGCGAGCAAAACAAGGGCCTTTTCGCAATTGGCATCCACTCCTTACGACCGACTCTCTTAAACTCCCGAATGCTGTCGGAAACCAACAATACTCAAAAGGGCGCCAACGAAGGTATCCGCCTTCCCCCAATCTCGTTCTTGGCCGGCGCTCACCCGACTCATACACAATTGGCTTCCATCGTGCTGCCCATCCACAAACCGAGCCCGGAAAAAGAGGACACTCATCAACATACCACGTACCCAATGGTTCAGGGGGACGAAGGTCGCGGCGAAGCAATGTCGGAGAAGAAGGAGCTGAAAGACTCAGAAGAAAATGCTGAGACCCGGGTGCGCTCAATCCACCAATTGCATCATCACCATCCTAACTCTGGCCATCTTCACCATCATCATCACCACCACCATCCTCCTCTACCTTATCCTCATCACCACCACCACCGCCACGAGCGAGAAAACGACTCGAGGTCTTCGAAACAAGAAAGTTCAGCACTGCCACAACCGCAGGCCGAAGATCAGAGAGTCACGAAGCGTATGCGCGAGGAAGAGCCCCGAGAATTTTCCGGCGCCATGAAGAAGAAGCAGGTGGATGCTTTGTTGAAAACTATAAAGGAGTTCCTCGCGGAAAGCGTCCCTGAAAGAAATCACTTGGGTTCCTTGACCTACAACCCCACGGCAACATGGGACTCTGTCACTTTACAGCAATTGCATGGTTTGGACAGCCACGAGCAGGCAGAATTGAAGCTGATTCAGGATAACTACATCTCCAGACGTGAGGAGGGAACCGACGAAAAGTACACCACGATACCCTGGCTCCCTAAGCTTTCAGCAGCCAACGTGAACAAAACCTTGCTGGTGAAAATCCAGTACAAGCACATCAAGGAGTTTGTGGAGAACTTCACACTTGGGAAAATTCAGCGCAAACGAGAACTTTGGGGAGGCCTCACAGGCTTGTACACTGATGACTCGGACTTATTGAGTGTTCTCTGTCATTTGGGGCTTTTTGACAATTGCCTCGACTTGCGCGAGTGGAACGAAGGGTGGGTGCCTGCTGACATTGTCAGGCCGCTCCAAGTGGAGCAGGATAGTGATGGAGTTGATCTCCTTGATCTAACCGTGACCATTCTCTTGTTGCCCGGGTTGAGCAGGTACCAGGGCTTTTTCAAGAACGGCATCAACTCCCGGACGTGGGCGAGCGAGTCTCGCCACGACGGTTTGTCGTTTGCAGTTTACAGTGTCAAATGGGAGACCTTTGTGCTGGATGTAGCAGCAAAGAGCAACGCCAAGTTGGCGCAGGCCGAGTTTGTTGCAGACAGAGAAGCGTCGAAAAAAAACTTCCAGGAAAGCAAAGGCTGGGTCTTTGACTATGCGGCTGCAAAATGTGGAGGAGAGCGGAATGCTCGGAAGCAATTCAATTAGAGCAATTCCACCTGACCCGTACACGTAGATCCCCGACATTCAGCCATACTGGATTTGTCGAAATGCAGAGCCATCGTAATCGGCCGGTAAACACCCTCTAAAAAATTACTCCCCCCCACTTTGTCTCCCCACTTTTCACAACGTCCGCCTTTTGACGTATTTGCGGAGGCGGCCGTCTGACGCACCGCGGTGCGGTCGCAAGAAAGCTTACTCTTTAAGGTTCGTCGTCCAACTCTCTCGCATAGACGCCAGGTCACCGAATCTGAGACGAACCGAAACCGGAGCTGTTGCGCCAGACCCCCCATCCCACGAAAGCGAAACTTTAGGCGAATGTCCCAGTGTCCGCACACGGTCGTATAATCCTATAAGAGTCATTGCTGCCACTGTCACAGCACGAACGACACAAACGTGCACGGCATGGAAGAATCGTCGTACAAAGAAAGCAGCCCCACCACCATCCGAGACAGTCTTTCGCCCCCGCTACGAGAGGCCAGCGCCAGCGGAGCACCCAGAAAGCCACGCAGACTACACACCTTCCTCCGCAAGATCGGCGACGAGTGGAGCGGGTTTCTCGGCAAGATCCGCGAGTCCACGCACATCAGCTACTCCGACGAAGAGGCCATCGACTCGTTGTTCGAGAGCAGCGACGAGGACATTTTTGAGCGCACCCGCAAGTGGAAACGGTTCGGCGCACTCACCGCAGCCGAGGTCGCATTCATGAACCAGCACAGCAAGGGCGCCGTTCCGGAACAGCCTGGCGCGGCGGAGGCCGCCGTGCTAGCCGCCGGCAACGCCACGCAGCCCGGCGTCCCCGCGTACCAGGACTTGAACATGACCGGGTTGCGCACGCAGTACGCAGACTCCGAAAAACCCGGCAGCAACATCGGTCAGTCGTTGTGGGAGATACGACGCGGGCGGTGGCTCACTCCGGCCGAGGCCGCGGAGCCGAAGACCGCCGAACCCAGCCGGCTTCCGCGGGAGCTCTACCCGCGAGTCTACAATGAGTTGATTGAAAAGGCAACGCCGTTGAGAAAGGGCAAGCGCATCGCGCTCCCGGACTTGGTCAATGTGATGAACGTCGGGTGGCACACGGAGAAGGTGTGGGAGCGGGCGTCCAAGGGATTGCCCTGATGGATGTGGCACGAGACCAGTCGTGTTGAGGAACGGAAAAGTAAGAGACGGACCGTGGCTGGCAGGGCCCGAGCACGCGTGAACAGTGGGGGTAGACGAAGCAGCAGCCGCCAGAACGAAGCTGGGCCTGCGAGCGCTGACGACGGAGCCCAGGCCTGCGAGAAGACAGGACGGTGCTGGCCACGGACTTAGACAGTAATGTATTACGTTGACGAGGACTCGGGCGCCCGGCCGCTTTTGATGAGCTTCACCGTGTTTTCCAACACGCGGAGATCAACGTCGATAAGCTCCGCCTGTCGCTGGAGGAGATCCAAGTACAGCTGGTGGGGCTCCACGGCCAATGCCCGACGGGTCTTTTTCACGCTGTGGGCGAGTCTTTCTTTGGCCTGGAGCAATTCGGCGTAGCCCCCGGCAATGTCCTCGTTGAGCTGGCGGTCGATCTCCTTGTCCAAGTCGTGGATCGTGGTGATTTTGTCCATCACGGGCGGACACGAAAGCGAGCCGTTGCTGGAGTTGGCTTTGATCACGGCAGCCACCGCCTTCACCAATTGGCTGGACGCCGCAGACGCCTCCTTGAGCTCCTCGAGCTGGTCCTGTTTCGCCGCCAAAAGAAGCTCCCGGTGGTCTTTAGTCATGGGGCACTTTGTGGGTTCTGTGGCTTCTCCACAACTGAGCGTGGGGCCGCACCAGTACCCCACCCTCACCCGGCCGCATATCCTACAATCAGCACTTATCCTGCTTGCAGCCAAAGATGATGGACCCCACGAGCTTGGTCCTGGACCTGATGTTTGCAGCTTTGCCAGATGCGGCAACCCGCAAGCCACCGATCCAAGAAATCGCCGACCTTGACGGCGCGCCGCTCGCAGACTTGGTCGACGGCACCTACCACGCTCTAAAACAGGACGGCTTGTCGCTCACAGATGCCCTCAGATTGTGGGAAATCCGCTTGACGCTTCTTCTCTTCAACGGCCAGCTCGCCGCGGCAAAGCGAGAGGGCTGCAACTTGAGCAACGCGCTCTATGTGGGCGAAAACCCCAATGCACAAGACCGCCCACTGCCCGTTCTGCTGCAGCCTTCGTCACGGGTCGGCTCGGGCCAGCTGGTGAACTCGCAGATCATCGCCGAGCCCACTCGTCTGCAAAGCCCCTCGGCGGCTGCTCCAATGCTTGCGCCGGGCCACAAACCCAGAACCCCACATTTGATGTACCCCATGCCAAAGAACAACTCCGGGTACATCCACCACGGCTTGTTCGTTCTAATCCTTCGATTGAGGTCCGCTCCAAACTTATCCTTGGTCAACGAACTCTACACGCTTTGTTACCAATCTCGCTTGAGGGAAGAGCCATCAGGCTATGAATCGCTCGAAGCGAGACTCATTCGCCTCGCTTACCAGGTGATTGCAGTCTTGGTCATCACAAAGAACTACCCCACGCTCTTGGACTTCATCACTTCTTTGCAAGCCGATCTTCAAGCGAAGATCAACAATGCTGAGGCCACGCCAGATATCAAACTATATCACTCCAACGTGTCGCTCATGTACATTGTGGCGAACGCTCTATCTGCAAAGGCACGCGGCGCAGGCCCAAGCACCTTGCAAAAATTAGAGCCCGCCTTCTCTCAAGTGAACGAAACATCGTTGCAGGCATTGGTTTACGTCTTGAACACATATTCTCCCGTTCTCGGAGGAGAAGTGACCATCACAGAACAACAGGCCAGCGACGTGAGTTTGGAGAAATTGCTCGGGATGGTTTTTGACGACAAATTATCCGTCAGAATAATATGCTGCACCCTCTCTGTGTGGGATTTAGCAGCCACCACTCAAACCGACCTCACCACAACCACAATGGCCGTGAAATTCCAAGACGGTCCCACCCCATTGGACAAAGTATACAGCAACATTGCGAGCAGATGGGGTGATTACGTGAACAAGCTCTATGCCATGGAATAATGTGAATGTTGTTCCAAGGGCTCCAACCCTAGACCAGCGCCGCGCACGTGACGGTACACGCTCGCCGAGACCATGGGCTCCAGTGCACCAACGAGCGCGCGCCTGCACACAAACGCCCAGATGCCTCAATCGGCGCTCGGTAACGTGACTTTCTCCTCATTTTGGGCCGGGCACGTCCAAATGCGAAAATTTTTGATGAAAATCTAATCTGTGTCCACTGTTCTCAGTTCCCTACAACTAGACTTCATCGACAAAATGGCTTCCACCGACGTTGTTACCCGTGAATACACCATTAACTTGCACAAGAGAGTATGTACCACCATGCACTGTTCAATACGCCCTTCGTTGTTCCTTGCAAGCATCAAGCTCCCATCTGTTCCGCCGTCCTGAAAATTTCTTCCTTGGCCGAAAGTCCAACTTCAACGGAACGAGCTTCCTTGAGTTCCCCAACAGCACACACCATGAATATCCCCACGACTGCAATGATGCTTTTCCAACTGTCATATTGAGCGTTTGACTTGTTACACGAGCTGGCCTTCCAACCCGAACCATATACTAACAATCTAGTTGCACGGTGTTCACTTCAAGAAGAGAGCCCCAAAGGCCGTCAAGGAGATCAGAAAGTTCGCCTCTAAGCACATGGGTACCACTGACATCAGATTAGATCCTAAGTTGAACACCCACTTGTGGCAAAGAGGTATCCAAGGTGTCCAATACAGAATGAGATTGAGAATCTCCAGAAAGAGAAACGACGAGGAGAACGCCAAGGAATCCATGTTCGCTTTCGTTGAGCCAGTTGTTGTCCCAAACACCAAGGGTTTGCAAACTGTTGTTGTTGAGGATGAGGCTTAAATTCTGTAATTACCATCTCATAATACATTAAATTTACGGAATCAAGTGTAGAACACAGTGTAGATGGACTCATGGACCTGGTGATGGAGCGAGAGGATTGCAATCTGGAGGGACTTGGGAATTCCAAGCCTGTGGGTTAGAGAGTTATCGTTCGAAGACGACTCTAAGGTGGCCGAAAGAGAGAGATCAAATTGAGTGGATTGACAGAAGAGAGGCGTGTAGAGAAGTAAAGAGAAAGGCGTATAGAGAAGTAAAGAGAATGGCGTATAGAGAAGTACGAAGTATGAGATTGACAGGATGACTGGATTGTTAGTAGATGTTCGGAGATGCATCAATCAGTGTAACTATGACAAGATACCAGGTCATTGCAAACGAGCCATGCGTAGCCAGAACGGCTACGACCCGAATAAGCTCAAATATGGTATAGAAAAAAGAGTTTTCATCATCTGATGTTCTCTGGTACATACGTTTAGGCAAGGTGTGGTTTAGGAAGGTCAAGACAGAATTTTTTATACCGCGAATGAGTAGCCTCGGTGCGGGTAACGCTGCTGACCCAAGCATATGGATGACGAGAGATGAACACCTAAAACATTGATGAGGATTGTGAGATGCTATCAAATTGATATCAAGATATCAAGAAGTATCTTGATTCTATCTCCTTTAATAATTGGGTGCGACATGCCAGCTGCTAGATTCACATCAGCCTGGACCACCATTTGGTAACAGCTGCCATTTGATATCTTCGGCAAGCAGTAAACTGAATTTGGGCAACAAGGGTAGGCAACGCAAGGGTCCACAGCCTTCATTTTCCCGTATTTTGATGTCCGGTGTTCGTCCAGTCCTTGCAGCTATTCTTTCATGTGGAGATGCACCATAGTGGGGTAGGCCGCGGCAGTTCCCCAGACTTTGTCCGAGGCCTATCATCAGACTCGCTTCCATACTTCTCCACCAATATCAGCAACACACCACAAAATGGTGACTGCGGTAGAGCCAAAAACACAGCCGTCCATCTCGACAACGGCCAATTTGCACGTGGTCAATGACCCGACCTCGCTCGCCGTGGGATCAGTCACGGTCGCCATGGAGCTTTTCGTCAGATTGTTCCCCAACACACAAACGGATCTCGCCGACAACCACGGGGCGTCGAGGTTCGTTTTGATCAAGTTCATTGGCGTCCCCGACTTCTTCCCGAAGCTCAATATCTACAAGATCTCTGCGATTGACTACGAAGCCCCGACCCCGAACTCTGTCACGGTCACAAACCACCCGAACTTGGTCAGATTTGAGTCCAACTTAACTGTGAGGGGCTGTGTGATCCAGAGCATTGACGAGGAGAGCATCCCATTCTTGGACGATGTGTTTGTGCTGGTTCCAGACACCATCTACGAGTTCTTGAACAATGCCCCATACGACGCAGTGAAGGAGAAGTTTCTCACAGAGTACACTTCTGCCAACGGCTGTGTGGTGGCACAGAATGATGTGGTTCGTGCCTTGAACGGAACGGTGTTGCTCACGAACCCGTTTCACCAGGGAAAAGTGGGCCCTTCTACAAACTTAGTGTTTGTCAAGAGGTCAGAGGCAGGGGAGGACGAGCCAGCCACGCCCGAGACAGACTCTGAGGATATTGACGTTGACTTGTCACAATACCTCTCGAAATCAGTTGTCTTGGGCGAAGGTGCAACCGCACCGCAGGCCCACCAATTCAAAATCAAGCCTTTGCCCCAGCGCATTTCCATTCTCCTGAGTCCGGTTTTAGCGGAAGACCCGGAACTCTTTGTTTTCACCAGCACAGACGATCTCTCCCGACTTGGGTTTCCCGTGTTCAATGGTGATCTAGTCGAGCTCAGCACGGGTCACGAAAACGTCATAGTGAAGGTTTTCACGGTCTTGGAGCCAAACAAGTCTTTCGAAAAGGGAACGCTCTATTTGTCGCCGTTGCTCCTAATCAACTTGAACCTGACTGAGCTGACAGCGGTCTTGAGGCCAATGCCATCAAATACACAAGACCTTCAAAATGCCATTCCTATTGCCAAGTCTGCTACAATCTCCAGAGTCGTCTCGCCAATCACTATGGACAAAACGTACCAGCAAAGCTTCTTCGCAGAGTTGAAATCTACTTTCCACTCGCAGATGAAATGTTTCCGCAAAGGTGACATGTTCCCAGTTTGCATCGACTCCTTGCTTGCCAGATGCTTGTTTGAGTCCTCGGCACACAACCAAAAACCCGAGGATGAGAGTTCCGATCCGGGAATAGTGCCTTCGGGAAACCCCGACTCTGTGGCATGGTTTAAAGTGGTGGATATAACTGGAGAGAATGGCGTGGGCGAGAAGTCCCAGTTCCGAATCGATCCGCTGAAAACATCGCTCACGTCTTCAGGCGTGGAGTTCACGAGATTGCCAAGAAACAAATTCAACAAGTGGTACGAATACTTGGAACTCCCTCCATTGTTCGACTACTTGCCAGCGATTGAAAGCTCACCCTCCACCTTCAAATACGCACAGGAGTTCTATCAAGTTATCACCACTGCCATTGAGTCGAATATGAGGATTGGCTCAAAAACTGCCATCATGCTTCACTCCATGACTCGCGGATTAGGCAAGTCTACATTGGTCAGAAGCGCCGCACTTCAGCTTGGTCTCAACTACATCGAGATTGACGCGTTTGAGATCATGAAGCCAGGCGCTGAACTCAAAACGATTGGTCTTTTGACGGGAAAAATCGAGAAACAGCTCAATGGCCAAAACGAGTCTTCCAATTGCACATCTCACCACATTCTTTTCATCAAGCATGCTGATCTTTTATGCGTGCAAGCCGATCCCAATGAGCAAGGTGCCTCGTCAGCAACGTCCCAATCGCTCAAGATCACACAGGCCTTGCGTGAAATTATGGACAGGTATGAAAACTTGATTCTCGTTGCTAGCTGCAATGATGCCGACAAAGTGAGTGATGCATTCAGACAAATGATGCTTTTCGAGATTGCCGTCACCGTGCCTACGGAGCAAGAGAGACTCGAGATTTTCAAGTTCTTGCTAGAGAATGAGATGAAGGTGTCTAACAACGAAGACCTCCCGAAACTGAACGAGGACAAGCGCGAGTTCACCGGAAAACCGCATATCCCGTCTTATCAGATTGACATACGCCGAGATGTCAAGTGCTCTTCATTGGCTCTACAATCTGCTGGTTTGACGCCACGCGATCTCATGTCCATCTTGAAAAAGGCCAAACAAATGGCCGTTAAAAGGCTTCTTTCGTACTCGAAGAACGCCAACACCTCGATTGACAAACTCATAAGAATAGGAAACGGAGGAAGCATTCTCGCCTTGCCCGCAGACTTTGACAGTGCAATCAACGAGGCGAGAAACCAATTCAGCGACTCCATCGGAGCCCCAAGAATTCCCAACGTCAAGTGGGAGGATATCGGAGGTCTTGATATGGTCAAGGACGAGATTCTCGACACCATCGACATGCCGCTCAAACACCCAGAGTTGTTCAGCAATGGGCTTAAAAAAAGATCTGGTATTTTGTTCTACGGCCCTCCAGGAACCGGCAAGACGTTGCTTGCCAAAGCGATTGCCACCAACTTTTCGTTGAACTTCTTCAGTGTTAAAGGCCCAGAGCTCTTGAACATGTACATCGGTGAGTCCGAAGCCAATGTGCGGAGGGTTTTCCAAAAGGCCAGGGATTCGAAGCCGTGTGTCATTTTCTTCGACGAGTTGGACTCGGTGGCACCCAAGCGTGGTAACCAGGGCGATTCCGGCGGAGTTATGGACAGAATCGTCTCTCAGCTTTTGGCCGAGTTGGACGGTATGAGTGGAGGTGAGAACAACGGAGACGGAGTTTTCGTTGTTGGCGCTACCAACAGGCCCGACTTGCTTGACGAGGCGTTGTTGAGACCCGGAAGGTTTGACAAGATGTTGTACCTTGGTATCTCAGACACCGACGAAAAACAAACCAAGATCCTCGAGGCTCTCACAAGAAAGTTTCGGCTCAGCGACGAGGTCGACTTGGCCGAAATCGCCAAGAAGTGCTCGTTCAACCTTACCGGCGCAGACTTCTATGCTTTGTGCAGCGATTCGATGTTGAACGCCATGACCAGAACAGCCAATGAAGTGGACCGCAAACTCAGCGAGTTCAATGCGCAGCGAGCAAAAGACTCGCAAGAGGAGGTTTCCAGCCGGTGGTGGTTCGACAACATCGCCACCGCAGAAGACATCACTGTGTTGGTGACCTTTGCGGACTTTGTCAAAGCGCAGGAGGAGCTTGTCCCTTCGGTCAGCATCGAGGAGCTCGGGCACTATTTGCGGGTCAAGGAGAACTTCGAGGGCGGGAAGAAGGCGGCGCAGAACGGCGCTGCCAACGGCCATTTGCAGAACGGCAATGGCCACTGATCAATATAGAATGGATTGCTATGTACATTTCGTGTCTTCGTAACTTGTGGGCTCTTGCGGCCGTCACTTCTTGACCAAGTAGCTCTTGTCCACCACGTCCTTCGCCTCGTTGATCTTCTGCGAGAGGTACACGCTCCCCGTGCGATCAGGGTGGTTCATGATCATGAGTTTTCTGTAGCGTTGCTTCACGACTTCCTTGGTAAGACTGGGGATGTCGGCGGCCTCTATGCCCAAGACCAAGAGCGCCTCTCGCTCGGTCATGGGGTTCCCGAAGCCGGCGTTGTTGAACCGGCCTTTCAAGTACCGGATGTGGGTGGCGTTCGAATCCAGCTTGGCTGGGCTTTCAGTGTGGGTGTCCAACCGGATTTTGTTGAGGGCAGCAATCATTTGCGGCGTGAGCCGGTTGAACCGGTGCACGGTTCCGGCAACCGCCTTGCCCGTCAAGGCAACGAACGTGACGCCCAATCCGACGAGAATCGGAAGGACCATATGGTTGGTATGTGGAGGCAACGCGCATCGCGCTGGGTGCAATGGGCCAGTGTCCAAGATCAATGATAATACTCTACGATGCAGAAGCAGCCGAAGTGGCTTTGCCTTTGCCCAATTTTATCCTAGTTGTTTGTTTGTGTGGTTAGTAGACGGAGCCCCCTGGCTGACGGAGGACGTGCCAGCCACGCTCCACCACATCCGTCTATAATTACCCAGTTTTTTCTTTCAAACTACTGAAGTGGCCCAAAACACAATTTGTCTGGAATCCACCTTCGTAGCCGTCGTCCCCTATACGACCTCATATCTCTGTCCTGGACCAAATGTCTCGATGAGGCTTTATTCCGCGCCCGCCGCGGGCACGGGCCGGAGAATTGGGCCCACGATGAGCCACGGCAAAAGCCCCAAATTTCGGAGCTGGAAAAAACCAAAAAGAGCTTGCTAAACCCGCCGGGCACAGGCGGCCGCCAGCGGCGGACGTCCCGCCCCGCCCCGCCGTTTGCCCCTCTCGACCCAAAAAGGCGCCAGTGCCGGAACCCCCCATGTTGTGGACGGCACACAGCGTCGGACCTTGCACAAAGCAAGTCCGGCCGACATCCAACCGGATCCAAACGCGCGGTTCATATATAAAGCGAAAATCCGAGCCAATTTTTTCGGGCCATCCCACACACTCACACCAAAAATGTCCCAAGCCTCTTTGTACTGGTTGACCCAGTTGAACACCGACGAGACCCCCGACAAGAACTTGCGTCGCTCGTCCATCATCGGCACCATTGGTCCTAAGACCAACAACGCCGAAGTGATGGTCAAGTTGAGAAAGGCCGGCTTGAACATTGTCCGTATGAACTTCTCCCACGGCTCGCACGAATACCACCAGTCTGTCATTGACAACGCCAGAAAGTCTGAGGAGCTCTATAAGGGCCGCCCCTTGGCCATTGCTTTGGACACCAAGGGCCCCGAGATCAGAACCGGTACCACCGTCAACGAGGAGGACTTCCCCATCCCTGCCGGCCACGAGATGACTTTCACCACCGACGAGGCCTACGCCAAGAAGTGTGACGACAAGATCATGTTCATTGACTACAAGAACATCACCAAGGTCATCGAGAAGGGCAGAATCATCTACATTGACGACGGTGTGTTGTCCTTCGAGGTGCTCGAGGTTGTCGACGACAACACCTTGAAGGTCAAGTCCGTCAACGCCGGTAAGGTCTGCTCGCACAAGGGTGTCAACTTGCCCGGCACCGACGTGGACTTGCCCGCTTTGTCCGAGAAGGACAAGAACGACATCAGATTCGGTGTCAAGAACGGTGTCCACATGATCTTCGCCTCTTTCATCAGATCCGGCGACGACATCAGAGAGATCAGAAAGGTCTTGGGCGAGGACGGCAAGGACGTGCAGATCATTGCCAAGATTGAGAACCAGCAGGGTGTCAACAACTTCGACGACATCTTGAAGGAGACCGACGGTGTCATGGTTGCCAGAGGTGACTTGGGTATCGAGATCCCCGCCCCCCAAGTGTTTGTTGTGCAAAAGCAGTTGATTGCCAAGTGTAACTTGGCCGCCAAGCCTGTCATTTGCGCCACCCAGATGTTGGAGTCCATGACCTACAACCCTAGACCAACCAGAGCCGAGGTCTCCGATGTCGGTAACGCCATCTTGGACGGTGCCGACTGTGTCATGTTGTCCGGCGAGACCGCCAAGGGTAACTACCCACTCGAGGCTGTGTCGATGATGCACAACACCGCCATCATTGCCGAGAAGGCCATCTCGTACACCTCGTTGTTCAACGAGCTCAGATCGTTGGTCAACAGACCTACCGGCACCACCGAGACCTGCGCCATTGCCGCCGTGTCTGCCGCCTACGAGCAAGACGCCAAGGCCATTATCGTCTTGTCCACTTCCGGTAAGACCTGTAGATTGGTGTCCAAGTACAAGCCCAACGTGCCAATCATGATGGTCACCAGAAACGGCAGAGCCGCCCGCTTCGCGCACTTGTACAGAGGCGTGTACCCCTTCATCTCGGAGCAGGAGAGAATCGAGAACTGGCAAGAGGATGTCGAGTCCAGATTGAGATGGGCTGTGCAGGAGGCCATTGACTTGGGTCTCTTGCAGAAGGGCGACTCCATCGTCACCATCCAGGGTTGGACCAGAGGCTCCGGCCACTCCAACACCGTCAGAATTGTCCAGGCTTAGTTTATTTCATAATGGTACGGATTTTAGACCACACCGCCTACAGTGTAGCGCCGCAGGACTGGCGCGGCCCGCGCACCGCAGGGCGCGCGCAACTCGCACTTCGCACTTCGCACCGCTCACCTTCTCGCCCTACCCGCCCCTCCTCCTCGCGACTCCACAATGAACACCCGTGGATTAAGGGCCTTCCAAGCGAGACCCAGTCTCTTGTTCACCCGGGCGTACGCCAAGCCCGCGTCCAAGCCCGCCGAGGACACCACCCACTTTGGCTTCAAAACGGTCAACACCGAGGACAAGGAGAAGATGGTGCGCGGCGTGTTTTCGTCGGTCGCCTCCAAGTACGACGTCATGAACGACGCCATGTCGTTCGGCGTGCACCGGCTCTGGAAGCACCACTTCATCAACCGGTTGGACGCCGGCATGCGGCCCGGCTCGTCGCGCCCGTTGGAGTTCCTCGATGTTGCTGGAGGCACCGGCGACATTGCCTTTGGCCTCTTGCAGCACGCGCAGGAGAAGTACGGCGACAGCGTGTCCAAGATGACCGTGGCCGACATCAACCCGGACATGTTGGCCGAGGGCAAGGTGAGGTACGAGAAGCTGAAGTGGAACGACGGCTCCGACAGAGTGTCGTTCCTCGAGCAGAACGGCGAGACCATGGACGCCATCCCCGACGAGTCCAAGGACGTGTACACGATTGCCTTCGGCATCAGAAACTTCACCAACGTGCAGGCCGGCTTGGACACCGCCTACCGCGTGTTGAAGCCCGGCGGCATCTTCGCGTGCCTTGAGTTCTCCCACGTCGACAACCCGGTCGTGGACTACATCTACCAGGCATACTCGTTCGGCGCCTTGCCGTTGATGGGGCAGCTCATTGCCGACGACAGAGACTCGTACCAGTACTTGGTGGAGAGCATCCGCCGCTTCCCAAAGCAGGAGGAGTTCCGCAACATGATCGAAAAGGCCGGTTTCTACGTGCCCGAGCAGGGCTACGAAAACTTGACGTTCGGTGTGGCCAGCATTCACATTGGTGTCAAGCTCTGATGATATGTATATAGTAACCAGTCTAATTTTCCACAGCTTGGACAGCAAGTAGCACGTCCTCGCAAATTCCAAGCGCCTTGACAAATCTCGTCACCCGGGGGTCGGAGTCCATGTCCACGTCGCTTTCGAGGCTTGATATCCGCCCGTTGCTGATTTTCAACTGGGCGCTCAATTGCGTCCCTTCCGAAATCTCTCCTTCCAAAGCAAGGACAAGGTCCATGTTGGGCGAGTCGTACACAATTTCCTTGAAAGTCAATACCAAGTCGTTGGGCTCCGTCTCTAGCAGATGCTCGTCCTCCATCACCTCGTCCACAGACTCCTCGCTCTTGATGAAGTCTCCCAAATTGGCGCCCCCGTTGAGCATTTGTACGCTCATGTAATCGTTCCCCAAGGTGCTCAACCCAACAAGCTCGTTGTCAGGAACGTCTTGGTTGAGTTTCAATGTGTCCTTCAACTTCTTGCTCGCTTCCGCGGATAGCTCGGTCGTCATACAGTCGGAAAGGGTGGACTCCGGAGACTCAACCACACTCTTGAAAAGCAGTGTGAAAACAATGAAGTTTCGAAGGGAAGGAATCAACGATGAGAGTTGCACCATACTTTCCAACGGCACAGCACGAACAAGAACGAACGGTGAGTTTTCCTCGAAAACAAACCGGACCACCTTCTTTGCCTCGCCAACAATGCATTTCGCCTGTCCGCTCTCCAAAACAGCGGAAAACACCCTGTCAAGCCCCGGGTCCTCGCTGACTGCAAAGGGCGTGATGTTCAAGTAGTCTAGGAGATTCTGGGGGAGGTACACTGGCGTATCTAGCGTGAGCACCCAGTCCCACGATTTGGAGCTGTCGAGTGCAGCGGCTAACAGAGGAAACCTCTCGGCCAACGTGAAGAAATATGTGCTGAACCCCGAGGACGAGTTCAGGATGGGCCACTGCTCCGAGTTGATGTCCTTGAAGAGGTCTCTTGCCGGAGAGCCAGACTCCTCCACGCTTATGACCGCCTTGTGATAGTGCAGGGAATCGGCCATGAGCCGCTGGTCCTTCCAGAACTGGAGAAACACCCCCACGCGCTGCGACGCTCTGTCGTTGAGTAGAACCTTGCCGAAGCGCGTGGTCAAGCCCTCGGCCGCCTCCTCGTCTTGCGCAAGCTGGCCGCACTCGAAGGTGTGGATGCAGCCCAAGTACGTTGCGATTGTGTTCAAGTAGACGATCAAGTCGCCGTCGGCGGGGGACATGCGGTCCAAGTTGGCAAGGTACTTGAGGTTGCACAGAAAGCTGCCCACGGTGCTCGCCGCAAGACTGGAGAGGAGAATCTGGTCCGCGTCCGTGCCGGGGCTCAGAATGAAGGACGCCAACTCGCTCTCGTTGAGGTGCACCTTGACGGTCTGGGGCCCGTCCGGCGACCGCACGAGCTCCAATTGCGTTTCCTTGGTGGCAGCGTCGGGAGGCGTGTGGCCGTTGTGGTGGCCCGACAGGAGCGTGACCTTTGCCACGGCGTGGTCGGAGGAAAAGTCGATTTCCAAAAGGAGGAGCGACCCGGCAATGGACAAGCGCTTGGCGACCGACCCCGCAGGCTCCGCGAGCTCGGTGTCCACAAACGTCTCGAGCCTGAGGTGCTTGGCCAACTTCTGGATGATGTCCACGGACACGGGGAAGCTTGTGGAGTTCTCGTACAAGCTTTGGAGCGCCTGATGTAGCGCCATGTTGGTGGAGGCCATGGTGTAGTAGCTGGCAGTGCGACTCGTGCAAGTTGCAACAGCGGAGGCCAAACGCACACGGGCGCCTCTGAGCGGCGGAAAAAAGCCGGCCACTCCCAGAAACACCGCCGGCGGGCCCCGAACCGCCGCCAGGAAAGAAAACGCCGGCGCCGGCCACGGGGCACAGTGGCCGGCCCAGGGCTCCTGCATACGCCGCCTACAAGAGAGAAAAAATCCAACCATTCATCTCCACACTATGAAACAGTTGTCCCCCGATATCCAGGCCGTCGTGGACCCGCTCGTGTCGGTGTTGAAGCGCCGGCAGCTCCAGGGCGACAAGCAGATCGCCCTCGAGGTTGCCCACGTGCTAATGAGAGTCATCTCCGCCGCCCGCTGGACGGACCCGAACGACCTAATCGCCCTCATCCGCCAGGTGGGCGTGGTGCTCCACAACGCCAACCCGCGCGAGTTCATCGCCGGCAACATCGTGCGGCGCGTGTTGGCGTTGATCCGCGACGAGATCGAGACGGAGAACGCCGGCGAGAACTCGCCCATGATCAGCTCCATGTTCAGCCTCCTCTCCACCTCGCACAGCACCAAGGACCAGCACAAGAAGCTATCCAAGAAGCAGTCCAGCGACATGCGCTCCATCATCATCCAGGGCATCCGCGACTTGATCGACGAGATCTCCAACGTGGAGGACGAGCTCGAGAACATGGCGGCGGACTTGATCCACGAGAACGAGTTGCTCTTGACCGCCACGCCGGGCTCCGTGACCGTGTTGCAGTTCTTGATCAAGGCCCGCTCCAAGAGAAAGTTCACCGTGTTGGTCACCGAGAGCTACCCCAACAACACCGAGGAGGCCCACGCGTTGGTCAAGACCTTGGCCGAAAACAAGATCGAGACGGTGCTCATCCCGGACTCGGCCGTGTTCGCCATCATGCCGCGCGTGGGCAAGGTCATCCTCGGCGCCAACACCGTGTTCGCCAACGGCGGCTGCATGTCCGACTCGGGCGTGGAGAGCATGGTGGAGTGTGCCAAGGAGCACAACACCCCGGTGTTTGGCGTGGCCGGCTTGTACAAGTTGTCGCCTCTCTACCCGTTCAACCGCGAGGACTTGATCGAGGTGGGCAACTCGGGCAAGGTGTTGCCGTACGCAGACTCCACGCTCTTGGAGAATGTCGATGTGGTGACCAACCCGTTGGGCGACTACGTCCCGCCCGAGCACATCGACATCTACATCACGAACGTCGGGGGCTTTGCGCCGTCCTTCATCTACAGAATTGTGCTCGACAACTACAAGCCCGAGGACAACATTCTCGAGTGACCACTGCATCCAATCTCCTAGAGGTTTTGTATACTACACTTTATCACATAAGTCATAGATTTTGCGTACAGCTCAACTGTAGCTTCTAGCTCGAGAGGATCTCCGCGGCCTCGTCCTCGCGCTCGCCTCTCTGTCTGCGCTCCATGCTTCCTCTGTTCAACATGGCCTCGAGCGCGGCCGAGTACGGCGCCTTGTGCTCTCTGGGCGGGTTGTTGGTGTTGACCGTTCTGAAGTAGTTCTCGTAAATGTCTCCGTTGTAGTATCCGATCGGGGCGTTGATCATCATGTCCGACATCATGAACGAGTCGGTCAAAGGAATCACGTGTGGTCTGACCTTGGCACACAACTCGGCAATGTGCTCGGTGGAGTTGAAGGCAATGGCCTCGGTGGTGGCAACCGAGAAGGTCAAGAACGTGCTCGAAAAGCCCTCCAAGATGATGGAGGCGCCGTACAACTGCGCCAAAAGGTCCAACACGGGGAGCAAGTCGGCCTGGTCCTTGGACGACTCGATCTTGTCGAGGAAAGCACTCAACAAGAAGAAGTGGGCCAACAACTTGGACAAATTGACGAGCTCGGCGCCGATGAAGTCGGTGTCGCCGTTCTTGGCGTCCAAGATCTCAGAGGCGCTGTGGCAGGCTCTGACAAGCGCAACTTCCACCGCGTGGAGCACCTTCTTAGGGCTGTTCAAGTCGGCCTTTTGCAACACCGGCTTGTCGCCCAAGACGTCCTTGTAGTTCGCCAAGAAGCTGAGAATGCCGGTGGCCTGCTCGCCCTTCTTCACCGCAGTGTACTTTTTGATCAACTGCTTGCCGACAGACATTCCCAAGATGTTGTTGTCACCCTCCCACGTGCACTGCACGGCAAAGTCGTTGTAGGCCTTTCCGAATCCGGAGTACGCCGAGTAGCCGTGGCCACCGCAAGCTTGTCTACACTCGTCGATGGTGCTCAAGGTCAACCAGGTGCAGGTGGACTTCAAGGAGCCGGAGGCCACGAAAAGCGACTTCATCTTCTCGACTCCCAATGTCAACTGCTCCTTGTCCTCGGAGTCCACGGCATCGTCCAACTCGTCCATGGTCTTGGACAGCGTCTCGGCCAAGACGTTGGCGCCATTGGAGAAGGCGTACGTGAGCGCCAAGAGCGGGATCAACCGGCGCTGGTGCAAGGGGTAGTCCAACAACTTGTTCTCCGGGTCCAGGTCCTTGGCCAATGCGGCGCGGAACTGTCTTCTGCCGACGGCATATCTGAGCGCAATTGTGAGGACACGGGCGGACCATCTGAAGGCGTCCTTGACCATCACCACTCTGCCCAACAACAAGGCCGAGTACGACAACTGGTTCAACGGTGGCTCGGTGACCTCGCCCTCTGGAGACACCTTGCAGTACTTCTGCAACATGAAGAACCGGGGGATTCTCACCAGCGAGAACTGGATCCAGCCGTTGTCAATGCCGTCGCGGCCCATTTTGGCGCCGATGTCGCCGATGGACACGCCCGGCATCAAGTTGTGGTCGGCGTCCCTCAAGGGCACCACAAACGTCTTGACTCCGTAGTCTTTGCCCTTGACGATCAATCTGGCGTAAACGGTACAGTGGGTGGCCGAGTGGGCGGCGCCTCCAATCCACCACTTTGTGGCGCCCAAGTGGGGCGTGTTGATGATGAACTCCTCCTCCTCCTCGTCGTAGGTTGCGGTGGTTTCCAACCCAGCCACGTTGGAGCCGTGGGCCAACTCGGTCATGCCGAAGCAGCCGTAGAGGTTCTTCACGTAGGCGGCCTCTTTCTTCAAGAGCCAGTATTGCATCTGGTTGGCTGAGCCGTTTCCCCGGATGCACCCGAGGAACAACCCCAAGTGGACACCCAATCTGGTGTGGAAAGATGGGTCAAACACCGACACGATGGACAACCTTCTCTCCAAGGCGTCAAACGTCTCCACCTCAATGTATCTGGAGATGCGGTCGATTTTCTGGAGCGTGAGCGCCCTGTGTTCGGCCTTTGTTGCGTCGTAATCTTTGGGCGACGCGGCGAGAACGGGGTCTCTTTCCATCTGGTGGATGAAGCGTCTTGTTTCCAAGGCCTTTTCCTTGGAGCCTTCCAAGAAATAGTTCATGCTGTCCAAGTCGAACGTGGCGCTTTCTCTCTCTTTCTGGATGGCAGACCGTGGGTCTGGGGGCAGGCTGTAGCTGACCGAGCCTTTGACATTTGAATACGCTTCCATCTTCGGATCGTGGTGAGTGTGTGTATTTTTGATAGCTTGTGAGCGGAAAAGCGTGTGCTGAGAAATACGATCAACTGGTGTATGCCGAAGGCGAACACTATATACTCCGCAGGTGATCACATGTGTGAGATGCGGGTCATGTGAAAGCCGCACCCCACATTTCGGGGAACCGAGCGGCCACTACATGTGCAAGAGCTGCGAAAAGACGGGCACGGAAAAACCGGTGGAACGTTTATTACTGGTTGAGTTCGTGACAAAGGCGGGCAAACGCCTGTGGAGACGCCGTTCGTCCAACAAGCGAGCCCGTAAAAATAAGAGGCCGGGCCCGTTTTTGGCGGAACTCCAGAGTCCGTCACGCAGCCAGCGTGGGAGTTTTTCGCTCGCCCAGGCCCACACCGAGGCCCGGTGGCCGCGCAGCCCGTCCGCGCAATTTCCGTCCGCGCAGTGCCGAGGTACCCCGCCACGGTGAGTTTTGGCACATTACGAAACAACGTACGTGGCGTCGATTTTGGTGAGGCTCTCGCCCAAGCACAACCGTAGCTTTCTTCTGTACGCCGTGGGGTTGGTGAGTTGCACGGGGTTGCCCTCGAAGTAGACGGTGTCCAACTGAGGGAGATGGCCCAACTGCTTTTCAATCTCTTCGAAGGACGACACCTGGTTGTACGAGCACCAGAAGTCGGTGAGGTTCTCGAGGTGCGCGAGCCCGTCCAAGCTGGTGAGCCGGTTGGAGGTCACGTCCAACACCGTGAGCTTGGTGTTCTGCTCCAAGTTCTCAATCTTTGAAATTCCGTTGTGCGAGAGGTACAACTCCTCCAAGTTGGTCAACTTCTCCAAGCCCTCGATCTTGACGATGCGGTTGGACTGGATTGAGAGCACGCGCAAGTTGCCCAAGTTCTGGAGGTTCTCGAAGCGCGCGATCTTGTTCTTGCCGAGCCACAACGTTTCGATGCTGGGCAACTCAAGCATGGTCTCCAGGATGTGCGTGATGCGGTTGCCGCCCAACTCGAGGTTCTTCAACTTCTTGAGCGTCTCCAAGTTCTTGATTTCCTTGATCTTGTTCTGCACGAAGTAGAGGCTCTCCAAGTCCACCAACCGGTCGATGTTCTTGATGTTTTTGATTTTGTTGAACGACAAGTCCAAGTTCTTGAGCTTGACGAGCTGGTTGACGGAGCTGCTGATGTGGTTGATGCGGTTGTCGTAGAAGTCCAACTCCTCCATGGTGTCGGCGGGAAGCTCGGAAACGGCGCTGATGGACTCAATGAGGTTCTGTCTCAAGCAAAGGGACTCCAACTTTTTGAACCGCGAGAGGTTCAATTCCTCCAACTCCCGGATTTTCAAGTGGATCAAGTCGATGTAGTCGGTGTCGTCTTCGTACTCGCGCGCCAAGTCGGCATCATTGTCAATCTCCACGACGTTTGGATCGGGCAACACGGTTCCCGGATACTCCACTGCGCCGTTGTCCTCTTCCTCCTCTTCCATATCCTCGGCCTCGTCTTCAGTTTCAGAGAGGGCCGTGTCGCGGAGCTTTCTCGTGGTTTCCTCGACGTCCTGTGTCGTTTTGTGCAGTGGCGTGGTGGAGCCGGACATGGTTGTAGTAGTGGTGATGACATCGCGCACTGGGTGCAAGTTGCTCGACTACTTCTACACTAAAAATTAGAGCCTCCGCGGGACAACATAGAGTTTTTTTTTTTGTGTCAATACGATGCTGACATGTTCATTTATCAAATCTGTAAACGATGTTTTTGGCTTCCAATATTGTGTAGATATCCTGCTACGTCTAGTGGCCAGATTTGCCATCTACTTCAGAACCTTGGCCATCATTTCTAGCCATCATTACCTCAGCTTGCAATCTCAACACACCATTACCTCCAATGAAAGATCCGTCACGCGGCTTCTTGTGGGCAAACTGATTCAGGCACAGAATCTCGCAATTGACCCAATCACTTCATCACCAAGCATTTGATCAATTCCTAGCATTGATGGAGTCTTGGTAATTGATACGTTTATCTTACAACTCTCCCAGATTCAGGTTCCATCATTGCAATAACAACATTGGCTGTAGGGAAGTGGGCACGAAATCATCAGCAGACATTGCCACGGAGATCAAGGGGGCAATTGTGTGCGTGAGCCTCCCCTATTGCTTCTTGGCCGTTGCCGCAGAATTGCTAAAATATAGCAATCCAAATTATCTCGGATCAATTTCAGTGCACGGCTCCCGGCGGATGATAAAGGATAAGGTTTGCGATTGGTGGCATTGAGGTCTGCACAGCAATGACTGCAAATCGAGCACCTGTGAAGTGTCACTTGACAAGAGGCAAGCTGCCTACTCTCCCTCTCGTAGTATTGAACTCTGCTTCTCGTAGTTATTGACAGCGGGTTTTTCTACGATTCCCTCGAACATTTTCCAGGATGGGATTCAAAAGAGGTGCCGTGGAATGTGAGTGAATCTGATAAGTGACACCCAGCGCACCTGCCTCGGGCGAAGGGAAAGGCTATCAGGACGCCTCCAATTCGCTGCGCTTCGCGGAGCCTCCAGTCGCAATGCCCTCGCCTTCACTAACCAAAACCGAACATACCCGTACAAATTATCGAACGACTCCAGAGTCACGAACATCACTCCATTAGCATCACACTCCAGACGACTGGTCGCACCACCAGAGCTCACTAAATTACCGTTCGGATCCTGCATGGTGCAAAGCCCAACATTTCTACCGGCCAGGCGCACATAACGCGCGATATATGCCTGAAACGGAAAAAGAAATGAAGGGCGGCAAAAGAAACGGCTCCTTTCACCGCCTCCGTGGCGACACTGAGGTCCGGAAATTTCACCCAAATTTTGTCAGCGGTACTCTGGGCTTTTTTTTCAAATCGTAGCATCTAGAGGCAACCGCACACTGCGAATTGCCCAAAATGGGTTTTCCGGCTCACTAATTGGCCCGTTCACTGCGTGGCACCTGCCAAGGCACCAGGAACTCCATAGACTTCCCGGTGCGCCCATCTGGCAGGACCCAACTTTCACCCTGTCCTGCAGAGAAGCACAGCCCATATATAGCTTTCGTCCCCCATCCAATCCGCCCTTCTCCTTATCTAGTATCCTCCAGATCAAACCACGTTATGTCTTCACAAGACGAATTGGATAGCGTTGATATCACTTCGCTAAACGCTCTCGCTGCAGGTGCTCACAAGAAGACGCCCAGAATCGTCGCTGCCGGTGTTGGCGGTAGATTGATGGGCACGAAGTCTTTGGTTGATGTCACTGCCGAGCAAATCACCAAGGACTCGGAGACCTTCATCGAGAAGGACGAGAGAGAGAGAGAGAAGTACTCCAGACAGATGCACATCTCTGACCAGCCTTGGACCCTCAGCAACTGGCACGACCACGTCAACTGGTTGAACTTCATCTTGGTGGTGGCCATTCCAGCTCTTGGGTTGTACCTTTCGACCGTGCACCCACCCCAAATCAAGACCTTGGCTCTTGGCTTCTTCTTCTACATCCTTTCGGGTCTCTCCATCACGGCTGGCTACCACAGACTTTTTGCGCACAAGGCCTACGACGCCCACTGGAGTGTCAGAGCTTTCTTTGCCTTCTTCGGTTCCGGCGCCGTGCAAGGTTCCATCAAGTGGTGGGGCCACAGCCACAGAGTTCACCACAGATACACTGATACCAACAGAGACCCTTACGATGCTAGAAACGGTTTCTGGTACTCGCACATGGGCTGGATGTTGACCAAGGCCAACCCAAAGAACAGAGCCAGAGCAGACATCTCTGACTTGACCAGCGACCCGATTGTGGTCTTCCAACACCGTCACTACTTGGTGTTGATGCTCTTGGTTGGTGTTTTCTTGCCATGCATCACTGCTGGCTTGTTGTGGGGCGACTACTTGGGAGGCTTCATCTACGGTGGTATCTTGAAGTACTTTTTCATCCAGCAAGCCACTTTCTGTGTCAACTCGTTGGCCCACTGGATTGGTGTGCAACCTTTTGACGACAGAAGAACCCCAAGAGACCACGTTCTCACTGCTTTTGTCACCTTTGGTGAGGGTTACCACAACTTCCACCACGAGTTCCCCTCGGACTACAGAAACGCCTTGAAGTGGTACCAATACGACCCCACCAAGATCACTATCTGGGCTTTGTCTAAGGTTGGATTGGCCTGGAACTTGAAGACGTTCTCCCAAAACGCCATTGAACAAGGTTTGTTCCAACAACAGCAAAAGAAGTTGAACAAGATGAAGGCCAACTTGAACTGGGGTGCCGACATTGTTTCCTTGCCTGTTTGGGACAGAACGTACTTCAACGAAATCGCCAAGAAGGAGGGTCTTTTGATCATCTCCGGTATTGTCCACAATGTCAAGAGCTTCATCAAGGAGCACCCAGGTGGACAAGCGTTGGTCAGAGCCTCGTTGGGCAAGGATGCCACCAAGGCTTTCAACGGTCATGTTTATGCACACTCTAATGCCGCTCACAATTTGCTAGCCACCATGAGAGTCGCAGTCCTCAAGGACACCGAAGTGAACGGTGACACCTTCGACTTGCAAGAGGACATGATGGCAAAAAAGGAAAATTAGGGAAGGTAAATGAGTATACATAATGAAATATCACAAACGTGTTTAGGAAGTACTTGTAGACGATGCAAAGCACTTGCTATGGACATGGATGCGAATTTGCAACTCGCAGTGTGTGACTCCGGAAACCTCCGCGCAGTGAGGTGATTTTCGTAAATTGAATCATCCCACCCGGAAAAATCGCACCACCAGGGGTGCAACCGGTAATTTCGGCAGAGGCACAGGCCATCACCCGATTTGCACCCATGCCAAAATGGGTCTATATAAGAAGCTTGTTCGTCGGTTTCTAGTATCCTCATTACTCTAAACATCCCAACACTAACATCTCCAACAACACTCGATTTAATATGATTGCAAAATTACTACCAAGAATCTCCTACGGCAAACTTCTTTCGACCCGCTCGGCGCCAGCACTCGCTGTTTGGGCAGGAGGACTCGGCTTTTTCTTGGGCTGGCCCCACGTTTGGATTGGGGCCTCCAACAAGATGCACGACGTCCCGAAGATCAACAGTGCTTACCTTTAGAGAGTACCTATTTATAATGCATGATACAGAAATACGATGTAGTTGATGTGTCACCTCTGTCAGGCGTGTCACTTCTATCGGGTGTGTCCATTCTGTCGGTCTGGCTGCAGTTTGATATTTGAAATGTGTTTTTTATTTTTCGACTGTTTAGCCAGTGTACCATTGTTTGTAAATCCACTCGTCTGTGCAATGAATGAGCAAAACCGGTCTCCCAAATTACAAAAAACGACACAACAAATCAAGAACTGAACAAAAGCACACAAAAAGCACACCAAAAGAGGCAAGCCATACGAAAAGCATACTGTCCAATTCACTGCCTTAATTTTGCCCCAGTTGGCGAAATGTGAATCCTAGTGAACAGAGTCCCCTAGGCATCCTGCAGGACGCTGAATCACTTATCACGTTAGCCAAGGCTCCAGAAACGCCTCGCCATGCCAAGCTCCTTCAAGCCCGTGAGCGAGATCCTCACCAGCAAGCATAAAGAACAGTCCTTCAATGACATCTACGGCGAGCCCGAGAACTTCCTAGAGATCGAGGTATGTATTCCATTCCGTGTCGTACGCTCCCACTAACATCAGGTGCGCAACCCAAGAACCTACTTTGGCGGGAAGGAGCAGTACACGGACTACGAGATCGTCTGCCGGACCAACATCCCGTCATTCAAGAAGAGGCAGAGCAAGGTGCGCCGCAGGTACAGCGATTTCGTGACGTTCCGGAAGGTGTTGGAGCAGGAACTGACCCGTGTGATCATCCCCCCTCTCCCGGGGAAGATTCTTCTCAGCCTGAACAAGTTCAACGACTTGAACATCGAAAGCAGACGGCAGGGGTTGGAGAAGTTTCTCACGGGCGTCAGCGGCCACCCCTTGTTGCAGACCGGAAGCAGCACGTTGTGTGACTTCATCCAAAACGAGAAATGGGTGGCTCCAAGCCACATCTACTGACCTGACACCACCTACACATAGCATCTCTGTCCGGACGCCACGCCACGCCGCCAGTGTCGAATAGTCATCACCACCAACTAACCATGAGTCATCAATCGTGAGAGCGTAGAACCTAGGCCCGAGACGCCGAACCTAGGCCTGACACGGCAGAATTTAGGCCTGAGACTGCAGAATTAAGGCCTTAGATCGTGCAAATTAAGCCTAGAAGCGAAAAATCTGGGCCTGGGGTTTTATCTTTTGACAGATGGCGAACAAGAAAAATCACCACGTGTAGAGTCAATTCCCGCATCACAAGGTCTGTGGAAGGCAGTTTTTACCGTTTGAGGCTTGGTGCACGCTATTTCTCACCAAGGCAATCTTTCGGACTTACAGCTAAAAGTCGAGCTGACGGCTCGGCCGAGGCTGGAAAATGTCCTGCTCAAAGCCAAATTCCGGACCCAGCACGAGCCCTCTTTGGGCCTCGACCCGGACATGGTCGACTTTCGGACCGTCATTGGGCTGCGCGCCCCAGAGCTACAAACCCGTCGCTCGGATTTTCGCACACCCCACATTTTCCTCTGCAGAGACTCATATCTTGAGTGTGCATCGAACATGTGAGGGGCTCGGGGATAACTGGCCGAACCCGCAAAACTGGACCATGGGTGGGGACTTCGGCTGTACAGCGCAGCTGAGCAGAATGTTGGTCCGGTCCGGCACCTCGCCCCACAGACGCTTGTCGTTGATTTTGCAGCAAACGCAAGAAGCGCTCGGCAGTAGCAAAAGGCAGCAGAAGCAGCAGGCGAAAAAGCCCACACCACGCCCGGGTCTCTATCAAGGCCGTAAAATGTTGTCACGAGCGTGTACAAAGTGCCCGGGGCTGCCGAGGCGACGCCTGCAAAAACCCCATGCTTCAGGTGCATTCTAGAGGACTAACTCCGAGCTCGGTGGGGCTCGCACCCGATCTAAACTCCGCAGCCATCATCCATGGCGGGGGACGTCCGTCAGCAAGTATAAATACCGCCGGCGGGCCCCTGTGGCAGCTTCAGTTTCCACCAAAACATCCATCCAGCAAGAAAAATGTCTATCCCCGCAACCCAAAAAGCCGTCATCTTCGAGACCCACGGCGGTCCTTTGCTCTACAAGGACATCGACGTCCCCAAGCCCAAGGCCAACGAGCTCTTGATCAACGTCAAGTACTCCGGCGTTTGCCACACGGACTTGCACGCCTGGAAAGGCGACTGGCCCTTGGAGACCAAGTTGCCATTGGTGGGCGGACACGAGGGTGCTGGAGTGGTGGTTGCAATGGGCGAGAACGTCACGGGGTGGGAGATTGGCGACTACGCCGGCGTCAAGTGGTTGAACTCGTCGTGCAACTCGTGTGAGTTCTGCCAGACCACCCACGAGTCCAACTGCGCCAAGGCCGACTTGTCCGGCTACACGCACGACGGCTCGTTCCAGCAATACGCCACTGCCGACGCCATCCACGCCGCCAAGATCCCCAAGGGCACCGACTTGGCCACCGTGTCGCCAATCTTGTGCGCAGGCATCACCGTGTACAAGGCCTTGAAAACCGCCGACTTGACTGCTGGCCAGTGGGTCGCCATTTCCGGTGCTGCCGGAGGCTTGGGTTCGTTGGCCGTGCAATACGCCAAGGCCATGGGCTACAGAGTCGTGGGCATTGACGGCGGCCAGGACAAGGCGGACTTTGCCAAGTCCTTGGGCGCCGAGGCCTTCGTGGACTTCCTCACCGTGAAGGACATTGCCGCAGAGGTGAAGAAAATCACCGACGGCGGGCCTCACGGTGTCATCAACGTGTCTGTCTCCGAGAGAGCCATGCAGCAGTCTCTTGACTACATCAGACCGGCCGGCACCGTTGTGTTGGTGGGCTTGCCACCAGATGCCAAGGTCACCGTGCCTGTCATCGAGTCTGTGGTGAAGTCGTACAGCGTCAAGGGCTCCTACGTGGGAAACAGAGCCGACTCTGCCGAGGCCATTGACTTTTTCGTCAGAGGCTTGATCAAGTGCCCAATCAAGATTGTTGGTTTGTCCGAGTTGCCCGATGTCTACAAGTTGATGGAGCAGGGCAAGATCTTGGGAAGATACGTGGTGGACACCTACAAGTAAAGGAAAAGCGGTATGACCAGTTATGACATGAATAAATGAAGTTGAGACTTGCCTGTAGTATGGTTTTTGTGCCTTGCATTGGCTTGCAGCAGAATCGCAACAAAGACTCTTATGCCTGGCGGTGGCTCTACAAAATATTGTACAAATATCTTTATTAAATCACCGTATTTCTGGAATACTCTTAGAAAGCTCTGTTCAAAGGAGAAACCAATGGCTTACCCTTGTAGAATTGAACAGTCTTGGAGGCTCTCTCAGCAACACCCTCTGGGGTGAACTCGAAGTACTTGAAAAGGTCATCTGCCTTACCGGAAGCACCGAATCTGTTCAAGCCGAATTGCTCGTGGGAGTACTTCGACCAGCCGAAAGAGGACATCACCTCAACGGACATGATTGGGACACCGTCTGGCAAGATCGACAATCTGTAGTCCTGGGGTTGCTTGTCGAAGGTCAAGAAGTCTGGCATGGAGACAACGTTGGCCTTGATACCTTGCTCAGACAACTTCTTGGCACTGTCGACGGAGAGAGAAACCTCGGAACCGGAAGAGACAATAATAATGTCTGGCTTGTCGTTAGGACCGTACACAGTGTAACCACCCTTGATGGCGTTCTCGATAGAAGAACCCTCCAATTGTGGCAAGTTTTGTCTGGTCAAAGCGATAATGTGTGGGGTCTTCTCGGACTCGATGGCAGACTTGTAGGCAGCGGAAACCTCGTTACCGTCAGCTGGTCTCCACACAGAGATGTTTGGAGTAGCTCTGAAGTGAGCCAAGGTCTCAATAGGCTGGTGAGTAGGACCGTCCTCACCCAAACCAATAGAGTCGTGGGTAGCGACCCAGATGACTGGCAACTGGGACAAGGCGGACAATCTGACGGCACCGGCAGCGTAGGACACAAAGTTCAAGAAAGTACCACCGTAGTTCTTGAAGTTGGCACCGAAACCGGCAATACCGTTCATGATGGCACCCATACCGTGCTCTCTGACACCGTATCTGATGTAGCGACCAGTGTAGTCACCCAATCCGGTGCTTGGAGGTTGGAAGTCAACCATGTCTGGGGCTCTGGTCAAGTTGGAACCGGTCAAGTCGGCGGAACCACCAATGAGCTCGGGAACCTCTGGCAAGATTTCGGTCAAGACCATCTCGGACAACTTTCTGGTGGCCAAAGCCTTGTCGTCCTTGGTGTATCTTGGCAAGACCTTGTCCCAGTTCTCTGGCAACTTACCGGCAAGTCTTCTGGCCAAAGTGGCACCCTCCTCAGGGTACTTGGACTTGTAGGTCTCGATGCTCTTTTGCCACTCTTGCTCAATCTCAGCGTTCTTCTTAGCCAACTCACCGTAGTAAGTGTAGACCTCGCTTGGGACAACAAAGGTCTCCTCTGGGTTGAAGCCCAACTTCTCCTTCATTTGCTTGATGTCGTCGGCCTTCAATGGGGCACCGTGGACACCGTGGGTGCCTTGTTGCAAGGAACCGTAACCAATGATGGTGGTCAATCTGATCAAGGTTGGCTTGTTGACGGTCTTGGCCTCCTTGATGGCGGCAGCAATGGCCTCCAAGTCGGTGTCACCGTTGGGGATCTCGATGGTGTGCCATCCGTAAGCCTTGTAACGGCCAATGACGTCCTCGGTGAAGGCGCAGTTGGTGGAGCCGTCGATGGAGATCTTGTTGTCGTCCCAGAAAGCAATCAAGTTGTTCAATTGCAAGTGGCCGGCCAACGAGGAAGCCTCAGAGGAGACACCCTCCATGAGACAACCGTCACCCAAGAAGGAGTAGACGTACGAGTCAGAGACGGTGATGTCCTCCTTGTTGTAGGTGGTGGCAAATTGCTTTTGGGCAATGGCCAAGCCGACGGCGTTGGAGATACCTTGACCCAATGGGCCGGTGGTGACCTCGACACCGGGGATACCGTGGTTGTTCTCAGGGTGGCCTGGGCACTTGGAGTTGAGCTGTCTGAATTGCTTCAAGTCGTCAAGAGACAAGTCAAAGCCGTACAAGTGCAACATGGCGTACAAGAGAGCACAGGCGTGACCGTTGGACAAGACGAATCTGTCTCTGTTGATCCAGTCTGGGTTCTTTGGGTTGAACTTCATTTCTCTCCAGACGGCGTGGGCGGCAGGGGCCAAACCAAGAGGGGCGCCGGGGTGACCGGAGTTGGCCTTGGCGACGGCGTCGACGGCCAACAAACGGATGGTGGAGATAGCCAATTGATCGATACTGGAAGACATATTGGGTGTTGTGCTAAAAAAAGCGGGAGGGAAAAAAGCGAGCAAGCGGGAGAAGATATAGGGCCGGCAAATAGGCGTGGGGTGGCAGTCTTTGCTCCGCGCCGCAAAGGGCCGGTGTAATCCAATCCGAGGGCACACTGTGCGCGCTGCACCGTTGGGCCGGAACAGTATATGCCCGCACGGCACGTGCCGCACTGTATATGGCCCAACAATTCCCTGTGGGCCCTTGAATTCCGAGGGGCACCTAGGCGCGCCGGGGGCCACTATTGTCTCGGAGCGGACTTGGGCCCGCTGCACAACCCACCCTCGGATCTCCGCCCATTTGTCATCTTCACTAAAGTGAAGTACTGCCCAAGTCTAGAACTCCGCTGACTTCCGTCGCCTTATCCTGTCACGGCGGGCCACACAATTACGTAATGCTACGATTCCAATTGCTTGATTTCTTGTGTTTCCGTCGTCTGTGAGCAACTGTGACCGGCTCATGTATAATGAGGTCAACTGTTGCCTACGCTCGCAGCATCCTCCAGACACGAGAAACACCAGGCAAAGTGTCACGATAATAGGAACCCCGTTGATACATATCTTGGAGGGGCGACAAACCTGGGCTTGCTGTCAATGAGAGAGTAAAATTGTCTATGCAACGGTCACTTACCATGTCCTATGTCAAGCACGAAAGAACCCGACTCGTCGTCACGAGTGACGTCTTCGTGGGAGCCCTGGCGACGGATCGAGTTGGCCCTGTGGATCTCGCCAATGTCTGAGTCAACGTCCGAGTCGGAGTCGAGCTCGTGCACGTGATCGCCCGCATCCGGGGTCCCTGTTCGCTCGGGTAGAGTCACCATTCTCACGCTGTTGCGCTTCTCCCAGCCCGCGCCGTCGTCCTCGTCCTCGTCCTCCTCGTCGATCGGAGCCACATTGACGAGCTTGGGCTGCGCCTTGACGGCCTGCGCCGTGTTCCGCGTCTGTCCATGCACAATCAGCGCATTGTCGATGCCGGCCATGTCCGAGAACACAGAGTCCGCGTCGTACGAGTAGATGGAGCGCGTGTTGTTTTTCGTCGGACGGATGGTCACGCCCGGGATGTAGGCGATCGGAAGAATGTTCGATGCGTTGGTGGTGGAGATGGTGGTGGCCACGGAGTGGCGCTTCACCGAGTCGTCGTCGCCGTACACTCGCTGGCCCCCCAGCTTCGGGTCGCCAGACGTGTTGCGTCTGGCGCCGCCCGCGCGGGTGGACCGCTTGTTGTAGCCCGGCGGCCTCATGAAGGACTCATACGACGAGAGGCGGTGGTTTTTCGTGAGCGAGTTGGACAGCTGCGACCGGGAGTTGGGCGGGCGCTCCATCTTCTCGCCCGACACGGCCGAGTCGTCGAAGCGGGTGCCCGTCTCGACGTCGTACTGGCTCTCGGCCTCGTCCATGTCGTCCGCGAGCCGCGGGTGTTTCTTGCGGTACACCAACTTGTAGTAGAGGAACAACGCGGCGAGAATCAAGACGGCCACGCCGCCCACGACGCCGCCGATGATGCCGCCCGTGTTGGTCGACAGCCGCGACCCGCCGGTGGACTTCACGCAGACGTACTCGGGACACGACGTGCACGTGATGGACTTCAAGTTGCACTCCTCGCCGTCGGGGCACACGGGGCAGCTGAGGGCTTCGGTGGGGCAAACCACACAGCCGTCCAGGCCGGTGGAGTACGACAGCGACGTTTCGGAGTCGCGGGGCCGTAGCGTTCTGGTGGGCGCTAGGAAAGCTTTGGCGGCTAGCGACGGAAGCACCATTGTGGAGACTTGTAAGGAGACAGCGGGGTGCTCAGCGGCAGAAAAGCTGGGCGTGCTTGAAGCGTCTGCTGGGGTTTGTCGGCAGCAAAGAAACAAGGATAAGAACCGGAGCCTGCTCGAGATTCTCGTGTAAAAAAAGAAGTGGAAAGATGATTCCGGGACGTGCCTTCATACTGCGCGCGTAGGGCGGTTTGAGCAGGACATGGCTAGACAGCTGCCACAGTGAGAAATCCGCCGCCTTTACGAGCGCTGCGGGGGTCGCTGAGAGCGCCTTTTTTTTATTTTTTCCCGAATTCCAGCAAATTAGCCTTCGCCACCTGCTGCCTTCGTCATTGCTGCTGCCTGGGCCCAGTGACGCCCAGCGCTTCGGCGTGGATCAGCGGCGTGGCGTATTCGCCGCAGTGCAGGATTATGCATCAGGGCCAGAAATAGACTACGGCTCGCAGCCTCCAGTGGTCAAATTGATCTACACAGAACTCGGCCCTCCGGGCGGCACCCAAAATTCAGGTGGATTAAAAAGTTCTCTGCATCTCCGCCGTGAGCTCGAAATTGTCCTTCCGGCGCACCAACCAGCTCGTCTGGTAGTCAAAGTACTTGTAGCTGGCGGCGTCGCTGTCCTCCGCGTAGCCCACCGCCGAGCGCGAGCGCGGGCGGTCGTCTTTGCAGAACCACTGCTTGGTCTCCACGTTGAACACCCACCCTCTTCTGCTCAACTCCCGCGCGGCGTTGTACTTGGAGAGACTGTCCTGAGTCTCGTTGTAGTAGAAACAGAAGAACAACGTGTCCGTGTCGAACTTCTTCATGATGGAGGCAGAGTTCAACTCGAACATCGGGTCCTGCGGGTAGTCCACCGACGACGGGTGCACGTTGGTGGGGTTGTACTGGCGCGGGCGCTCCAGGTCGAACGAGTCCGGGCAGTTGAGCAACGACGCCTCCAACTTCTGCTTGATGGCCGAGAACGGCAACGGGTTGCTCAACCGCGCCTGCGTGAGCGCGGCGAGCTTCAGGTTGCCCACAATCTTGGCGTCGTTCATGACGGGCAGCGGGGAGCTGGCGTGGCCACCGTGGCCGTTGGCGAGCCCCATGGACTGCGCAATGACCGCGGCGGCCGTCGGGGCCGGCGACGACGACGCGCTGGCGTTGGCGCTGGCCTGCGAGATGGCCTTCTTTTTCAACTCCTCCGCCACGGTCAACTTGGCGGGCACCTGCACCGGCGTGGCCGGCTTCGATTGCGCGTTCAAGCCCGGCGGCAACGTCTTGGGCACGGGGGCCGCCGTGGTGGCGGGCGCCGTGGACGGCGCCGCGGCCGAGAGCACGGCGGACAACGGCGCCGAGGGCGGCGCGTGGGGCGCGGCCGGCGGCGCGCCTGTGTTGGTGGCAGTGGAGGGCGCGGACGCCGACACGGGCTTTGTTTCCGTGGGCGCGGGCTTCTTGGGGCTGGCCGTGGAGCTGGCCAGCTCCACGTGCGGCTGGACCAACGTGGGGAGCACCTCTAGCGTCTCGTCGAGCTCCAACAAGTCGTAGAAGTCGTCGTACTCAACAAAGTCCGACGACAGGTTGTTCTCCACGTAGTAGTCCACGTCGTCGCGGATCTCGTCCACCTTCTCCGGCGCCAACGTGTAGTTCTCCAAGTTGCGCAACACGAGCTCCAACTTGGCGACGTGGGTGTTGTTGCGGTCCATTCTCTGCATCAAGTCGTCAATCACGGACTGGATGGCATGCAGCTTCTTCTTGTGCGAGTACTGGGCGGCCTCGGCGGACAAGAGCTCGTTCTGCCGCGCCAACTCGTCCAACACCTCGGTGATGTACTTGGAGGCCTCGTTCTTCTTGGCCTCGTCGGCGCCGCGGGCGCCCAACTTGGTCTGCAACTCCAAGCCCTCGTTGGAGAACTGCTTCATCTTGGACACCTTCTCCACCTCCTTGAAGCGCTCCATGGCGTTCTCGATGCGGCTTCGGCTGTCTTGCAACACGTTCTTGTCTAGCTTGTTGCCGCTGTCCCCGAGCCACTGCTTGACCTGGTCTCTGGACCGCTGCAACTTCTTGATCTCCTTCCGCAAGTCGCCCTCCAACTTCTCCTTCAAGCTCGGGTTTTCCGTGGTGGCCGCCTTGTCGTAGATCTCGTCAAACTGCTGCAATCCCTCTGCAACCTTCTTCTGGAGCTTGTCGAACTCCTGTTGTAGTTTCCTGGAACTCATGACTATGTGATGGTTCGATGCGGGCGGGTGGGTGAATAAGCTGCGGTACGGGCGTGAGGATGGTGGCTGGCGTGCCTAAGCAAGGTCGACTGGAGGATTGTGGTGCTCTAGTTTTTTACTAGGTGGTTTTGAGCGGTGCACTACAACAGAGACCCTCCACCACCGGATTCCACCATGGCCGGCCAAACAATTGAATTTCGTAAATTTTGGCTGATTTTATTTTCTTAGCTACACAGAGCACATGTGGTTTTTGCCGAAGTCCGTCGGCGAAGTTGGCAGCGTATCGCAAGTATCTAATTGCTGGCCAGTCTCAAGTACCTACCAGCAAACGACAGGTCCCATCAGCAAACCTGAATTATCTACAAATGATCCAGCTCGTAAACTGCAAAAGCCTTCATTAAGCTTTGTAAAATCAACATTGTCGAAACTGACGAGGGCCGGACGAATCGCCTTCCTGGAAGCCCTGCAAGCCGTGGCCCAGGCGCCCCTACTCAAGCTCCTGCTTGACAAACTCCTCGGAAAAGTGGCTCAACTGCTGGAAGTTGGTCTCGAACCCGTCTCTCCCGCCGTAGTAGGGATCCAGCACCACGGTGGCAAACAGACTGTCGGTTTTCCACTTCCCGAACATCTCCACTTTCGTGCTGCTGCCGCGTGGCTTCATGAACCGCAAGTCCTCCATGTTGGACTCGTCCATGCCAATCACGTAGTCAAAGCGGGAAAAGTCCTCGGGGCCGATCTGCTGTGCACGGTGGTTGACGGGCACGCCGTGTTTGCGGCAGCAGCTGGACGATCTGCTGTCGGGGCTGTCGCCCACGTGCCAGCCCGAGGTGCCGAACGAGTCGATGAGCTTGAACCGGTCGGCGTAGCCCAACTCCTGGACCTTGTGCTTGAAGACGGCCTCTGCCATTGGCGAGCGGCAACTGCTGGTCAGTACGGGGCGAAGGATTGGGGTCGGGGAGTGGGCAAACTTACATGTTGCCGAGGCAAACGAACGCAACGGAGATTTTCTTGTCGTCAGCCATTGGGGAAAGTCAATGAAAGCTGCGGGGAGCAAGGTGTTGCTGGGTGTAAAATGGATGTATGATATATCGCCAGGCCTATACAGTCGCGCGCCTCAGCTCTCTTGCTGCAAACCACTCAACCAGGATTTCCACTCGTCGTATTCAAGAGGCGCAAACTTGTTGTTTTCAATCTCAAGATCGACCTTGCTCTTCTTCTCCTCGAATAGGAAATCCATGTCGTCGTCGTCGTCGTCGATTTCCCTCTCCCGCTTGACGCCGCTCGCGCTGCTGTTCACGTACTCCCTCTCCACAAGCTCCCCGCATTCTTCCAACACGCTGGTGTTCTGGAGCTCTTCAAGAGCCCGCACCTGCTGGAACGAAGACGTGATGGCGTACGGCTTTATGAACGCAGTCCACTTGGAGCACACGGTCGGAGACAACGGCGACTGCAAGAAGCTCTTGGTTTCCTTTGTGTCGGTGATGTCCAGCGCGGACTTGGGGAGCTCGAGAAGGTTTGACAACGACGACAAGAAGAACGCTTCCGGGTTGGTGTTGGAGAGCTCGCGCCGCTTCACCAACTCGCTGTCTGCGCCTGGTGTGCCAAACACGTCTCCAGACAAAGGCGCACCTTCGCTGGATTTGTGGTCCACGGGTGGAGACGCCCCATTCGGCGTTCCCTTGTTGCTGTGGCCGACTTGAGGTGTGGATATGCTGTTGGGCGTTTTGATGGCGTTGGCAAGCGTGGCGGGAGTAGGCGCACTGGCGGGGGTTGGCATCGATGGCATCTGCTTCGACTTCCTGCGGCTGAGCGGCGCCTTCTTCTTGTCCGGCTGCATCTTTCCTTGCTTGGCCATTCCCTGTGAATTTGGAGGCGTAGAAGTAGGCACAATGGGGCTGGACCCCATAGCAGGCCCCACTCTTTGCGCATTTGCCATGTTGGGCATTCCCATGGCTGGTGCCACCTGGCCGCTTGTGTTGTTTCTCATGAACTGCTGCTGCCGAGCCATGTTCGCCGACATGTTGTCCGCATATGGCTGTGGTGCCTGTGTTTGCATCGGCATCGCCTGCTGGGAGAAGGCTTGCTGTGCCTGAGGAAGTGGAGCCTGTCCGCCTCTCTGGTTAGCGGCCTGCATAACTGGCGGCTGTCCCTGGCCCTGAGGGCGTGCTTGCTGCATTCTCCGGAACTGTAACTGCTCTTTAACATAGTCGAAATGCTTTTGATACTGCGAACGCATCTTCTCAAGCAAATCGGGGCCGGCAAGGTAAACGCCGCGCTGGAGGTTCTCCAAGATGTTCTTAGTCATGTTTTTCATCTGGATCAACCGTTTCGTGCCCTCAATGTTGCGAGTCAACACGTAGAAATAACTGAGAATGCTGTCAACGTTTTGATACTGCTGAGTGATTCTCACCATCGCCTCCTTCACCTGCGCCTTGTCCTTCTCTGACAACATCATCGTCACGTCCTTGAGCTGCACACCGTTCCGAGAGACTTCTTCGAACAAAGCCCTGAGCTTCATTTTCATCTCGTCTGTCAAAACGGGCATGGCCGAGTTCAAGGCCGCATTCGGCCGCGCCTGGGTGGCATTTGGAACCGGAACGGTGGACCCTTGCACAGACATGGGCCTTTGCTGCACAGCAGGTGAGTATGTCTGCTGGTTATTGTTGGCTGAAGCCTGTCCCATCATTGGCGTGAGATTAGGCTGTGGAATCTGCTGCATATTGGGCAGCTGCATCGGCAAAGCCGATCCGTTAGAGGAGCCCATGTGGCCCTGCTGTTGCGGTATACTCATTTTCGCCGGGGATCTATTTGGAGGTTGGTTTTGGTTGAGGTTCTGAGGAGCGGCCATTTGGGCTTTCTCCTGCATTTTCAAGGCGTTGAGTTTCTGGTGGTAGATGTACTTCCGGATGAAGTTTTGCTTCTGCGCCTGGTCCAAGTTGGGCTGGATCGAGCCGTTTTGTTGTAGCCTGTTGAGAAGAGCCATGGCGTCCGCGCTGTATTTTGCCAAATCCTGAGCCGTGATTTGCACGTTTGGCGTGGTGCCCGTGGCAGCAGCACCCATAGCAGGATTTTGCGGCTGCTTGTTCATGTTCATAGGCTGCTGCTTCTGCATTCCCATTGGGATCTGCATCTGTGCATCCTGGGAAGTTTGGGCCCGGTCACGGAAGTTGGCCTGGTTCATCTGCGGCGTCATGTTGTTTGCGGGCACGGACCTGTTGATGTTCATGTTGTGGTTGGTGTTCATGTTGCCCATCTTGTTCATGTTCATATTGACATTCATATTGGCGGTGTTGCCCATATGGTTCATACCCATGTTGTTCGGGTTCATGCTGCTCATGCCCATGTTGTTCATGCCCATGTTCACGCTGTTGCCGCTCATGTTCATGCCGAGGTTCATGTTGGAGTTGCCGCTGTCCTTCAAGCCGTCACTGTTGAGATTGCTCATGTTGAAGTTTTGCGCCATCATGTTCTGCTGCACCTGGTTGGACGGCGGGGCGTCCGAGTTCATGTTGTTGCTCATGCGGCGGAACTGGGCCATCTTCTGCTGCTGGTGCTGGCGCAACGCCAACTGGAAGTGCGCATTGTGGATTTCCTTGATAATGGGCATCGCCGTGCTGGGGATGATTTTCTTCTGGAAACAGTCGTAGATCTGCGTCCACGTGTTGACGTTGGCCGGCAAGTTGGGCACCTTCGACAACAACGTGGGCGGAATCGGCACGGTGCGGATCATGGTGCTGATTTGCTGGATCTGCTGCTGGGTCGGTTGGAACGACTGCGTCTGCAGCTGCGCTCCCAACGCCTGGTTGTGGTTGAGTTGCTGGTGCTGCTGGTGTTGTTGTTGTTGCTGCTGCTGCTGCTGTTGATGTGGTTGTTGCTGCTGCTGTTGCTGCTGCTGCGGGGCCGCCGCTCTCCCCTGCATTTGGGGTTGACGGTTCTGGGGGAAAAACGGCATTTGCTGGTTTGCCATCGGCTCTGCCGGGGCGGCGGCTGCGGCGGACGCCGGGCGCATGCCCGAGCGCAACTGGGTGACTTTCTGCTTGATCAAGCGCAAGTATTCCTCCCGAGACGACGACTTGACAAAGGTGTACTTCTCAAACTCCTGGGCCATGGCGGCGGCCTTTTGTTCGTCGAAGCTGCCGTTGATGTCCTTGAGGGTGGCCGCCAAGATCTGGATCACCTTTTGCCGGTCCGTGATGCTGTACGTGGAGTGCCAGGTGCCGCCCATCTGGGCGTTTTGCATGCCACTCATGGGTCACGATTGTAGGGAGCCTGGCGGGGGGAGTGGGAGGCGGTTGCGGTGGCGATGCAGAGTCGGTGGGTGGGACTGCGAGGGACTCGGCAACGGACGGGTTTTCCGTGGTCCGGTGTGGGGGTGTGCTTTTGGATCGCAAGCCTGACGAAAAGGTGAGGATGTGAGGGTGGAGGTACTAGTGAGCCCGAGCGCCCAAAGAGGAAGTGTCAACGAGCCGGATTCGGTGGGCGAAAAAACAGAAAAAAGTCGGGGGTAAGATCAAAAGGATTGACAAAGTTTGACTTAAATAGAAAAGCGAGCCAGGGCCCGGCCAGCACATGGAAGTGCCTGCAGCGGAATTCCCGTATTTACGAGCCTAAAGGCAGAAGCAGATGATCGAGATAGTGAAAAGACAAAAACCCGCCCGAAACAGAGGCGCTAGCGGGGGCACGGATGGGGAAAACGCAAACGCGGGTGCTTGCACGTCCTGGAGTGGTGCCGCCCCCGGCGCCCAAAAGCCATTGTCACGGTCCGTGCTGGCTGGCGCACCGGCTTGTCACCTCCTCCAGTTAGCCTTTGTCTCACGATCCGAAGCCTATCTTTTTTTTATATTTTTAGTTTACCCCTGAGACACTCTCCCCTTACATGAAACAGTCTTTCTCGAGGGATGCACTATACAGTGGCGAACGTTCTCTTGACCGCCTTCTTGTCCTCGTAGTCTCTCTGCTCGGCGTCGTCAATGAACTCCGTCTCGTGGGTCATTTTCCACTGCGCCTTCTTGAACTTCAAGCCCTGCGTGTTGTAGCCGAGCTGCGCGGACGCCTTGGCGAGCTCGCCTCGGAGCTGGGCCTTCACCTGGACCAAGTAGTTTCTGAGCTTCTCGTCCTCCTGGTGGATCAACTCCTTGGCGTTGACCTTGATCACAAAGAACAACACCTTGCAGATCATGGCGAGGTTGACCAAGTTGCCGCTGATGTTGGTCTTGTTGGTCCAGATCTCCACGAACCGCATCAACTTGACGGTGTACGAGAAGGGGAGCACCAAGAGGGCGTCCTCGAGCTGCGCGGCCCGGATCTTCAACATGGTGCGCAACACGTGCTCCTGGCCGGTGATGCCGTACGCAAGAAGAATGGTGTTCGGCGTGGGCTTCTGCGGCATGGCCGCGCCGGCCTTCTTGGCCTGGAAGTCCTGGAGCTCGAGCGCATACTGCTCCATCTGGTCCACGTCCGCGGTGCCAATGTCGAGCGCCTCCATCAACTTCTCGCCGGCCTTCAACGTCTCCATCGTCTGCTTGCTGACCCGGCCGGCCTCGTCCTGCGCGTCGTCGTCGTCGTCGCCGCGGGCGGTCGGGTCCGTGGCGTCCAACGAGTCCAAGAGCTCCGTCTCGTAGAGCTCGTCCATCTCCTTCTCGCGCTCCTCCTCCAAGAAAACCTGGTCGTTGGTGGCGCCCCACACGCGGATGGAGTGGTCGTGCGACGCCGACACCACAAAGGCGCCGCTTCTGCTCACGCTCAACGCCCACACCTCGCTCTGGTGCGCGCAGAGCTTCTGGATGCACTGGAACTTGTCGCCGTCCCAGTACTTGACCATGCCGTCTTTGCCCGCGCTGAAGAAGTGGTGCGACTCCGGGATGAAGCGCACGTTCATGATCGAGTCCTGGTGGCCGAAGATGGACTTGTGGCAGTCGCCAAAGTCCAAGCCCCAGATCTTGATGTTCTTGTCCGCCGACGACGTGATGATGAGCTTGGAGTCCGACGACATGTCGATCGAGAGCACGGGCAACTTGTGCCCGTAGAGCGTCAAGAACAACTTCAACGTGTCGAAGAACACCACCTGCACGTTGTTGTTGAGGAGCGAGATGGCCAAGAACCGGGCGTCCGCCGACACCCGCACGCACAACACCTCGTCCGAAAGCTCCAACGTCTGCGTGGGGCTGATGGTCAACGTCGACACCGCCGTCGTCGTGCCGGCCACCGTCTCCTGCACCACCTTGAACTCCCAGAACTTGACGCACTTGTCGTTTCCGCCGGTGATCAAGCGCTTGCCGTCCGGCGTGATGTCCATGGACCAGATGGCCGAGCCGTTGTCGTCGCTGGACGCCACGGCGTTGTGGTGCGCCCTCTCGACGCGGTCGATCATGGCCGACGACGCCAAGTCGTAGAGCTCCAAGTCGCCGTTCTTGAACCCCACCACCACCAACGTGCCTCCGGGCAAAAACCGGCAGCACAACGCGTAGCCGCCCTCCAACGCGAACGTGCGCAACACGTTCTTGGTCTTGATGTTCCACACCTTGAGCTCGCCGTTGGACGCCGTGGCCAAGAGCTTGTCGTCGTCGGAAATGTCCATGGCCCGCACGTCCGTGCGGTGGCCCAAGAGGTCAATGTAGTTGGTCCGCGCGCTGTGCACCTCGCCCGCCTGCGCCTTGCGGATCTGCTCCGGGAGCGGGAAGTGGTGGTACTCGATGCTGTTGTTGGTCAAGGACACCACGAGGTCGAGCTTCCTCTTGGACTTGGGCACCCACATGCACGACTTGATCTTGGCCATGGTTCTCATGGTGGAGAACGGCGTGATGAGCATGCTGATGTGCGACTCCCGGATCGACTGCACGATCTCGTCCTCCTCGAGGCCCTTGTCCTTCAACCGCTTGGTTCTCTTGGCAATGCCCTTCTTGATCTCCTCCGCAGAACGCACCCGGAACACCTCGCACGTGCGGTCGGTGTTCTGCAAGTAGAACATCTCGCACGTCTCGCTCGAGTCCTTCACCGTGGTGAAGGCAACCTCCGTGCAGCGCGCCTTGCTCTGCTTCTCGAACTCGCCCTTGCTGGCCATCTTCAGGCCGTCCTCCTGCGAAAAGTCAACCTCCCACACCTTCACCTGGTCCTTGCTGCCGCACGTGACAAGCATGTCCTTGGCGGCGTTGATGCCTAGCGACCAGCACTCGCCCGAGTGGGCCAAGTGGGTCTCGATGCACTGCTTGGCCCGCAAGTCCCACAACTTGATGAGGCCGTCTTTGGACACGGAAATGAGAAAGTCCTCGCTCTCGTCCTCGCCCAACACCGTGCCGGGCGCAGAGAGCAACGCCATGCCCGTGATCTGGCTCTTGTGGCCCTTGAGCTTGAACAAGCCCTCCTCGGAAACCAAGTCCCACATGATGATGGACGAGTCGTTGGAGCCCGAGAGCAACCGCGTGCCGTTGCGGTCAAACTGCAACGTGCTGACCGCGGACTTGTGGCCCGAGAACGTGAGCATCACCGACCCGGACGTCAAGTCCCACACCTTGATGGACCCGTCTGCTTGCCCTGTAGCTAGAATGTTGGAGAGCTCGTTGTACGCCAACACCACGATGGGCGACGGCGGCGAGGACGTCTTGGCGTCCGAGGCTCCGGGCGCCAACCCGTCTGAGAGCCGGGTCAAAAGCTCGCCGGTCTTGATGTCCCAAATCAACAAATCTTCGAGGGCGCCGGTGACGGCTCTGCCCATGGATTTGGCAGATTGCGTGGCCGACGCTGGAAGCCACACCACGTTGGATTGCGTGGAGATGACCCCGAACACGGCCTCTTGCTCGTAACGATCGTACGACTTTACCATATTTTGGGTGGAAAGGTCTGGTGATGCGGTGATGAGCGGTGATTTTTCAGTGCGATGAGGTTGTATGTAGGGCCAGCCTGGAAACGGAGCTCCCTAAACTTCGGGACTGATTCGGTGATTTCTGGACAATACGAAAATTCATTTTGGCTTTTCCTGCCAATGCCGGCTTGTACGCTAGTTTTTTTTTTTGTCCAGAGTCACTTGCACCCGTGGTGAACACGCAGGGCGCCGTAAAGGTGGAACACAGCTTTTACTGCGGAAGCATAATCAAATTCAGTTTGAAAAGCCTCAGCAACAGATTGAGTTTCGGACAAGTCCTTTTAGGTAGTCGACGGCTCACACTAATTTACGCTACGACTGTCGTGGAAATAGCTTGTGATGCAAGATATGGGTGCGAAAACGTTGTCTAGAATAGGAAGACCGATAAAGCGGGATACAATAGACCCAAGAGGGAAAACCCGAGTCTCGTGCCCATGTTGTCGCTCCGGGTCAGGCTCGTGGTGGTGCTCTCGGAATTCTTCACGGTCCCGCTCGTAGTGCTGCTTCCACCGGTGCTGGAAAGTGTTCCAGAGTGACTCTCAGTGGAGCTGGACCGGGTGCTGCTTAGGGTACTGGCTGAGCTGCCGCGTGAGCTGCTGCTCGAGCCGCTGCTTGAACTGCTGCTGGAACTGCTGCTGCTTCCGAAAATGTCAATTTGCGACAAGACAGTGCCCTCGGCACTGTCAGTGGCTCCACCCTGCCAACAGTAGTCTGCAAAACACTCTTTGCACTCGTCCGACTGTTCGGTCCCTGCCCGCTCCTGCTCTCTTCGGATGATTGCACACGCAACGCACTTGTGCCAGTTTTTGTCGTCGGTGCCGTTTCCTCGCGTGGAACTCTCGAACCCGTTTCTGATGACCGACCTGGACTCGTCGTTGTCGTAACTCATTTTGTAAGTGCTCACATTGGCTTCGTACAGATAGTACGAGTACGGCATGTAGACCACCAACGGGATGTCGGTTTCGTTGATGTCGGTGTGGTGGAATTCAATGAGTTCTGTGAGGTTCTGTGCATCACATCCGAAAAACACCGGTCTCTTGTTCAAGCCTTCCTCAACGAACGTGCTCACGTCTGGGACGTATGGAAACGGAGTGCCGTAGCCTTGGGCGGTGAACTGCCTCTTGAAAGAGTACACCAAAGACGAGCCGTTGGGCCAGTTGAGCGAGGTGTCGGCCGAGTTGTCAAATGCAAAGAGCACGTCCACGTCCCGAGTCTTTTGCACGAATGGGTACAACGGAACGTTCTGGTTGTCTTCGCCTCCGTCAACCAAATATAACGTGTCGTTGGTGCTTATCAGCTTCTGTGTGGCGTACGACGAGTTGTAGAACGGGTTGGGATTGTAGACTGCAATGTCAGTCTCCGACTTCAGGAACGGCAGCAAGATCAAATTCAAAACCTGCTGGAGCGCCCAGTTCAAGCTATCGCTGGTCTGCACCGACAAGATCATCTGGTTGAACAAAGAGGACGACGTGCCCATCAAGAACCCAGCATTATCGTAGTTGGTGACGCAGGTCCCATTCGGCTCGCCGTCGTTGAGCTCGGTGCCCAAGTATTTGATGTCAACGAAGGATTTCAAGCTCGGGTCCCACGACCCCAACTCGTAGGGCGTCATTTCAAACACCGTCGAGTTCAAGTTCACAATGGTGGTTCCGGGAGCCCTGCCGTTTGCAACAAAAATCGGAAACGGCATGGTGTGTTCTGTGAAGCTGCTGAGCTCGGCGACGCTAGACCAGGTGATGTTTTCGCCACCGTTGGGGAACTCGTCCTCGTTGAGAAATTGGTACGAGAGTGCACGGCCCCACACGTCGGTGATGGAGGTGTCGAACCCGGCGTCGCCTTTAGCACTGACCGCCTTTCTCATCTCGTTGTAGTAGGAAATCGTGCCCAAGAGGTTTATGCCGCTCGGATTGAAAATCAGGTTGTCGAGATCCCACAAGTCAAGGTCGTCTTTGTTGTTGACAATGTCAATCACCGACATCCAGTTGTTGAGCACGAGGGTGCCCACCATCCAGCTTCCGCCCGAAAGACCAGCAATGTACGTCGAGCTCTGGAGAATGCCGCCCAAGCCAGAGTCAACTGCATCGTCGTATCGGTTGTCAAGCGCCAAAAGCTGCCCGGCCCCGGAAAGCATGGCTCTGTAGCCCCCGCCACTGAAGGCCAATGCGATGGAGATGTTCTTGGAGGCGCCGTTGACGAACTCCTCGGCGTCGAACTTCGAGAGCTTGGCAACTTTATCTAGATATGTGATTAAGTTCTTGTTGGTCTCCACCTGCCGCTGACTCACAAACGCCTTCTCTTGGTCACTGATGTCTGACGCTTCTCGCAAAATATCGGTGTCTGGGCATGTCGTTGATCTTGGCGCATAAGCGGTTCCGTCTCCAGTGTAGGACTCGGAGGAAGTAGTGGAAGAGGCAGACGTAGTGTTCGTCACGCTGCTCAACGTCAGAGATGCAGAAGCCGTTGTGGATGTGGTTGTGGTGGTGTCGTCTTGCCAAAACCACTTGAAGCCGTGGGCGCCCGAAGCAAGAAAGCACGGAGCGAGCAAGAAGTACCGGAAGAGCATCGAGTGGAGTTTCCTTCCAAAATTCGGGGAATGCCTTTCATTTTCTACTTCTCACAGCCCAGGCACCATCTTCCCCACATATCTGCCATGCACTCCTGCGCAGCCATCAATATAAATGCCTAATTAGGCAAACGCCTTCGCCAATCTGAATAGGAAGCAACCATCAAGGCATCAGCGGATTACCGTTTCGTCACACGAGGCGCTTACGTCAAATACACAAGAAAGTTAATCACTATATACTTTTTTTTTTCTTTTTTCTTTTTCAATTGCAAACAGAGCCCCGAGAGGCATTTTTTTTTCGGTATTTTTTTCATCAGTTTTTTTTTTTATATCTTCAACTCAATTCACGAGGTGCCTTGCGTGGGCCGATACCGTTATCTGTTCCTGCTTTGAGGGTGCTACATCGAGTCGTATAGTCATCATGGCGGAGCCACTCTATTGTAATCGTAAACTCTAATGTACAGATGATCCCAACTAGGGGAAATAATGCAAGAAATGAACACATGGACGGGGTTTCGTCTGTAATTGTCTCCAATTACGACTCCATCTCGACGTCCGCGGTCTGGGCAACCTCGACGGGTTCAGCAGTCTCGGCCGATTCAATGCTCTTTTGTGGTTGAGGCTTGATGGAAACGGCGTAGTTGTTGAACTCATCGCCCTCGTTGGGGATGATCAATTCCAACTCGCCGTTCTCCAAAAACGAAGCCTGGATTTCTTGGAACTTCACGGTCTTGTCGAACTTGAAGCTCTTCTCGAACTGGATCTCGTGTTTCTTGAAGTCCTGGATCAACTGCTGGGCGTCCTCCTTGACTTCCTCCTCCTCGTCAGACTCAGACTCAGAGTCGGAGTCAGAGTCAGAGGAGGAGTCGGAGTCGGACTCAGAAGAAGACGAGGATGAGTCGGAGTCCGAGTCCGAGCTGGACTCGGAGTCGGAAGAGCTCGAAGACTCAGCTTCGGCCTCAGCCTCGGCGGTCTTGGCGGTCTCGGCGGACTCAGTGGCCTCAGCAGTCTCTTCACACTCACAAGCACATTCATCCTCGCAGTCAGACTCCTCGGCAGAGAAGTTGAACTTTCCGCTGATCACCAACTCGTTTTCGCCCTTCAAGAAGTTGATCTTGATGTCCTCTTGGTTGACGGATGGCAATCTGAGGTTCAACTTGTAGGTGTTGTCGTCGAGCTCAACAATCTCGCAGTCCTTGGAGTCCTTCAACTCCTCGCTGAGGTCAATGACGTCGAACTCATCGTCGGAGTCCTGGGCCATGAGCAAGTCCTCGTCTTCGGAGTACTCCAACTCGGGGTCGGTGGAGTCGTTGTCGCTGTCGTAACGGTCTGGCAAGTCGAAACGGTGCTTGTAGATGGTGACGCCCTCGTCGTCGGAAGACTCGGAGTCGGAGTCGTACTCCTCAACGACAATGTCGTCGTCGTCGGAGCTATAGAACTCGGAGTCGACCTCGATGAAGACGTCAGACTCGTCGCTGTCGGACTGCTCGGCAACGCCGTAAGCCTTGGCCAAAGCGTACTCGAGGTCCTCCAATTCCTCCTCAGTGTCCATTTCCAAGTCTGTGTTGGACTCGGAGTCGGAGCTAGAAGAGTCAGACGAGTCGGAAGAGTCAGACGAGTCGGATGAGTCGGAAGAGTCGGAAGAGTCGGAGGAGTCGGAAGAGTCAGACTCAGAACAGCTCGAGTCGCAACAAGAGTCGTCCGAGTCGGAGGGTCCGGCGAGAAGCAACTTCTCCTCGAGCTCGGATTCAGAAGCAGAAGAGTCGTACTCGTTCTCGAGCTCAGCAATGAGTCTCTCCTCGAGCTGGGCCTCGATCTCTCTCTCAATCTCTCTGTCAATCTCCTTCTCGATCTCGGCCTCGATCTCGGCCTCAATCTCAGCCTCAAGCTCAGAGTCCATCTCGGAGTCGGAATCAGAGTCAGAGGAGTCGGACTCGGAGTCGGACTCGGAGTCGTAGTATCTGACCAAGTCGTCGTTGACGTCTCTGAGGCCGCCTTGGGCCTCCAAAGCATCGTACAACTCGCTCTCCAAGACGTCGTTCAAGTCGACAGTGTCAAGGTCCTCTGGAATGACGAAAACCTCCTCAAAGTCGCCCTCGGGGGCGTCCTCAGAGTCGTAGTCGGAAGTGTCCTCGTCGGAGTACACGGGGTATTCGCCGGCGTACTCGGGGTAGTCGTCGGAGTCGTTCTCCTGCAAGTCAAAGTCGTACTCGCCATTGTCAGAGTGGGCGTAGCCGTCGTATTCGCTCTCGGAGTCGAAGCCCTCGCTCTCGGTGACAGGCTCCTCGATGTAGACCTCGCCAGAAGGTTGTGGATAGCGGTATTTGGCGTATCTCTTGTTTCTGGAGTTTTGGCGGCTGTCGTTGTAGTACCTGGAATCAAGATTCAGTCTGTGGGAACGAGAAGAGCTGTGGCGGCCAGGGGCGGGTGCCGCTCTTCTGTTGTGAGATCTGAACGATTTTCTGTTGTATCTAGGTCTGGTGAACGACATGGTGTGTAAAGAAAAGTTTCTTAGTGTGAGAAGATGGTGAGGATGAGCACCCTATTTAACGTGAAATTTTCCCCGTCAAGCACAGGTCCGCGATGAGGTCTGCGGCTCATTTGCAGTCCCAATGCGGGCCGCGGCCAGTGCTGCGTGCATACTCTGCGCGTCTTCCTGCGTGTGCGCGTGGCCGAAAATCCACCACAATCCATCGCCTTCGATGGAATCTGGAAGAATCGCATGGAGCTTTTGCCACCTGCACGCGGTGCGGCGCAGGCGGGAAAACCAATGAGATGGGGCGAGCGGGTGTCCCACCTATTTATAGGCGCCCGCAGTATCCCGGCAACGGCGCCTCTTCCCGAAATTGGATTTCCGCAGCCTTCTTTGGGGCCATCTGGTCGTCCCCTCCGCCGCTGCACTGCGAATTTTTGTTCCTGTAGGTTACCCGCAGCGGCGGCGACTATATAAGGCGCGGGTCCCCTTGCAACCCAGTTTTTTTTCGACCAAATCTCTTTGCCATTTGGCTTAGATCAAGTGTAGTATCTGTTCTTTTCAGTGTAACAACTGAAACATCATCATTGATGATATAACTTATTGCGATTTTTGGATCAACCGCTGCATTGCTTGATGGGCTTGCTCACACTTTGCAGCACAGTGTCGTTACCACTACACCTTCGGTTTCTGACGCAACTTTTAATTGCAGTCTGTGTGGCCATAGACTCCAGGTAAAAGTTGTTTCACGTAAATTAAGCCTACAATGCCGAGATGTGTCTAGTCTCATCGCCACTCTCTCATCGCCACTCTCATCTCACGGTCACGTGACCGATCACTCGCTATCAGACCAGCCACTTCTCCACCACTAATGGCAAATGGCGTCCGAGACCCTGGACGTACCATCGCTCGCCACGCTTTCCACGACGGGGATCGAGTTGTTTCCCCGGCGGAATAACGAGGACCGCCTGCCTTTCGATGCCGCAAACGGCTCCGACTGCTCCAGTGACCACCTCCACGATCTCTTCCACAAACCCACGCACGACGAGGCTGGCGACGGTGAAGCCTCATCCGCCGAAGAGGCGCCTCGGAACACACACGCCAACGTCAGCTCGTACTCATCGGCCTCCACCGACTATCGCAAGTACGACAATGATGTGGACGTAGACATCACAGACCTACCGTCTTCCTCGAGCTTGAAAGCCACGCCATCCTACAACTCGAGCGTCATGAATAGTATACGGGCGAAAGTGGCGCAATCGCCCGACATCAAGGGCAAACTCAAATATGTGGACTTGTACGAAAAGGCCATGCGAGAGCGCAATCCGGAGCTCCAAGGTACATCGGATGTATTCGGACTCGAGAAGCTCGACGATTTCTCGAGGTTCATGGAGCTCTCCAGAATAAACCATGACCTTGCGCTGCGGCTTCGACCCGCCAATGAGGAGCAGAATATGCTCACAGTGCTTGAGTCTCGCGACCTTGATCGCTACTATGACGAGGGACACTCCGATGCCGGGACCAAGACAGGGAAAAAGCGCACCTACAAGAAACTCTCTCGCTTTGCATTCTGGAAAAGATCCAAACCGGAAAATAAGGAGCATGGTTACGAGCCAGCCGCTTCCAAAGGCTACCTACAACGGCGGCTCGAAGTGAGACATTTGCAAATGATCTCTTTGGGCGGCACATTGGGTGTGGGGCTTTACCTCAATAGTGGGAAAGCATTCACCATCGCGGGCGGCTTTGGAGCCCTTTTGGCGTTCACGATTGTCGGCTTAATTGTTCTTGTCACTGTCAATCTGTTTTGCGAAATGGTGACTTTTGTTTCCGTTGTCGATGGAGTTTCGGGTCTCAGTTCTCGCTTTGTGGACGAGTCTTTCGGTTTTGCTACAGGATGGCTATATTTTCTAAGTTTCTCGTTTGGTTTGACCGGCGAAGTTGTGGCTTCCGTCATCATACTTGGCTACTTTCCCGAAACCGGCATCCTGGAAAGCGCTGGCGCTACAGCAGGATTCGTGACGTTGTTTCTAGTGGTGTGCATTGTCAGCAATATGATCAATGTTCGCATCTTTGGTGAGATTGAGTATCTCTGCAGTCTCGTGAAGGTGATCATCACACTCGGTGGAATCATTGTCATGATTGTCATCAACCGCGGTGCGTTGGGAAAGGAAGGCGCCGTTGGATTCAAATACTGGACTTATCTGAAATCGAACTTCGAGCACAGCATGATCTTTGGACTATTCCGGCCCACGTTTGATCTCGACAGCGACGGTTTGGACTCCACTAGCCGCGGAATCGGCGGAGCCCTCGGGCGCTTTCTTTCCATTCTCACTGCAATTGTCATTGCATCTTACGCCTACAGCGGAACCGAGATTGTGTGCATTGCAGCATGCGAAGCAAAAGACCCCAGAAAGGCCTTGCCCTCTGCAACAAAGCGCGTCTTCTGGAGAATTTTATTGTTCTACTGCTTGTCGTCTTTTGTGGTGTCGTTAAACATCTACGCCGGAGATCCCCGGCTCTTGAGATACTACAGTGGCAAAACGGGTATCAGCCCAGAAGACTTCAGCAACAATTTTGCCATTCAAGCGGTCGGAGGCAACAACTGCCACCACAACGTCAAATACCAGGATGGCGTGATTAGCGGCTCGCAAAGTCCGTGGGTCGTTGCATTTCAGAGCGTTGGATTATGTAAGTGGAGCGATGCAGCAACGGTTCTATTGTTCTTCGTTGCACTTTCCTGCGGAAACTCGCACCTCTATGTCTCATCCAGAACGTTGTACTCGTTAGCTTTGCAGAACAAAGCCCCGTCGTTTTTGAAGAGGTGCAACAGACATGGCATTCCGTACTGTTCTGTTTTGGTATCTGCATTGCCAGGGCTCGCAGCGTTTACGTGCGTTTCGCAGCAGGCGACGGTGGTTTTCCAGAACTTGACGAGCGTGATCTCGTCATCGGGCGTTTTCGTGTGGTTTGCCATGTGTGTGTCGTTTGTGAGGTTCTACTACGGCTTGACCAAGAGACCAGACATCATCGGAAGAGACGACAAGTCGTATCCCTACCGCTCGCCCTTACAGCCGTACAGCGCCATCTTTGGGGTGTTTGGAACGTCCGTGATCCTCATTTGCATGGGCTATGTGGTTTTTTTGAAAGGGCACTGGAACACAATGTTTTTTTTTGCAAGCTACGGAACTTTTTTCGTGTTCGCTATCCTCTACATGGGGCACCGTCTAGTGAAGGGCAGCACGATCTTGAGCTTGGAGGCGTTGGACTTTGACTCTGGGAAGAGAGAAAAGGACATGTATATATGGGACGGAGGCAAGGAGTACAATATCCGGAGCGTGAAAGACATCGCGCTGAAGGTGGTGGGCTTCATGGCCTGAAACTAGCGAAATACCCGTGAATTAAACGGCGTCTGATCTCAGTTCCGCATTAGGCAAAACGTTGTCGTAAAACGGTAATTTTTTGCGGCTGTTATCTGAAGAGGCGGAGATGCGCATTCCATACCTTAGAGCCGCATAAGCGAGGTTTCAGAATGTGCCCCACAAAGTAAAAAAAAATTAAGATTTCGAAGGCCTTTGATCCCAGACGACTCGATCATTGTTAATTGTGAAACAATAGAGTACGCAAACTAAATGGGCGCTCACAAACGCAGCGCTCATGATCATTCCCCGATGAGACAAGTGGGGATTATTCTTCCTACGCATCGAGCTGCCTCATTAGCCTCGGCGCACCACTAGAGCCGAAGCCACCACAGTGCAGGGCTACGCATTGTCGTTCAAAAATAGACCGCACGTCCGTAATCTCGGCACCCCAGGATTTAATTTTTCCAACCAACAGCCGTTAGCTTTTCCGTGCCGCCTTCTTCCAAAGCTCAGTTTCGGTACCTTTTTTTCCTGGTCCCTGCACTAACTCGAGGCTGAATTTCAGGTGGGGTTATTGACGTCAGATCTAAGCCATCGTTTAGGTATCTAGTCAACGCGGCTACACGAAACTTTCCCAACTACACATTCAATGACCTGGGCACCAACCGAGCAATTTCTCCACGGGAGATTGAGGAAGGCATTCCTCCCGTTCGACAAGCACCCGACCTTGAAGAACGACAACTTCAAGAACTTGTACCCCGGAGACGAGGTCTATGTCTTCGAGACCAACGACAAGAAGTGGGCCCGCGGCTACACGTTGACCCGCCCGTTCCCAAACGATTTTACCGTCACCTCGGTCAACTTGGACGATTTGCCGGGCTTAAACGTCAAGGTGGTGGTGTTCCCGTTGAGCTATGTGGAGGTCATCGAGACTCTTCCACTCAGACTGACTATCTCGATCAAACCAGCGTTGGCCGAAGCCACCGCCGGCAACTCTCTCGTGGTGGTTCCCACATTGAAGGAGCTGGAGGTCTCTCGAAAACTCTCCACCAGCATGGACGGCGAGAGCCAGATCATCGAGGCAAAGACCGTGATGCCGTCTTTGCCCTACGACACGTTCACGTTCGCCGACAACTTGGGCAGCGAGATCACGTACACCATGAACTTGTTGACGTCCCACATGTTCGCCTTGTACTCGATCGGCGAGTTCAAGCTCTTCCGGAAGCTCTACGACATCTACAACAATCTTGACGAGAACCGCATCAAGATCTCCCACGAGAACCTCACCCCGCACGAGTTCACCATCACAAGGCAGACCATCACGTGTCTCTTGAACGAGATCCCCAAGTTGTTGGCCTCCAGATCGGCTCGCTTGAACGAGAACTCGTACGATCTCGACACCAAGAGCTCCGACGTCTCGGCCTACAAGGCTGTCATGGCCCGACACACGTCGGACGGCCGCTTGCTCTCGTTGCAGAACTCGCTGCCGGCCGAGTTGGCCTACAACCAGCAGCTTTGCGCGTTGTTCCCCAAGTTCCCAATCAACACCCACTTGACCCCGGAGAACTTCGCCTTGACCCCGCTACCGAACAGAAAGCTCATGGACGAGGCGCCGTCCAACATCCTCGTCGACTTCAAGTCCGTGAGCGGGTCCTCGACCTACCAGCCCGAGGGTTTCGCCGGTATGATTGCCTACTTGTACATCCGGAACAGCAAGCGCAGACTCACCGAGGCGTTTGCGGTCCACACTAATTCCGTCGATGAGCTTTTGTTTGTCGAGAAGATCTCGGCGGCGCTCTTCCGCAACATCCCCGTGTCCGAGATCGAGAACCAGCGCGTCTACTTGGTGGCGGTCTTGACCGAGGAAATCGACATCCTGGCCGCCAAAACCGCTCTCCCACAGGTCGGCAGGATCAAGAAGGGCGTAGCGGCCGGTGTCGCCGACATCACCCGGGTGTTTTCCCGAAACCAAGGCTCGTTGAGCACGGGAATCGCCCACCAGTTCTCGATCCGGTTGTTTGGGTCTCACGTCAAGAAGACCGAAGGCCCTTCCACCAATAGAGGCTGGGGCGAGCTCGTGGACCGCATCATCAAGGGCTCCGACGACGGCGTGGTAATCAACCCGAGAGCCGAGAAGTTGGTTGTTTCCGTGAGGCAGTTTGAGCAGCAGATTATCGGAACCGACCTCGGGAACGAGGGCGTCTCGTCGCAAATCACCGAGGGCACCGCTGCTCCAATCGCCACGATCAAGCCCATCTTCTTTGACTTTCTCGCCGAGAACTACGAGCGTGTTTACTTGAAGCTTGGAAGAATCACCATGGCTGGCGATGTGAACCGCAAGGCACTCCTCACTGTTCTGGTGGACGCCCCCAACAACAAGCACATCACTTTCGCCAAAGCGTCGAACCAAATCACCAAGACGTCGTGGCAGTTCGTCTCCGTGAATCCGAACGAGGTGGTGGGCGAGATTGTCAAGGTCAACGGCATTGCTCACCCAGACACCGCCAGATCCGTTCCAAAGATCGATTTCATCACCTTGTACTTGTACATGAACGGTGTCTTGGCCGGTACTTGCGATGTCATGTACAAGAGCGATTCGCAAATGGTGGAGTTCAACGATAGAGACTACCACACATTCCAGTTCGTTGCTCCGGGAAGAGACACTGCGGTGGCACACATTGAGGTTCACACCGAGTACATCGGCAAAACGTTCAACAAGGCGGCCTCCATCGAGACGCTCCTTTCCTTTGGCAAGAACAAGGGCTTCAGCGACATCAAGGTTCTCAAGCAGGCTTTGGTGGACGGCTGGAGCTTGAGGTTCCAGCAAATCTTGGGCCACTTCCCCGAGGTGTTGAGCTCCGTGGTGAACATTGTGCACTTCAGCCTCAGAGACAGTGTCTACCAAGACACGGCGGACACCGCGTTTCGGTACACTGTGTTCTTGTTGGACACGATGTTCGGCAAGCACGACCAGTACTTGTACATGTTCAAGAGTTTTGTTGCCGGGCACCAGATCCCGCCGAAAGTCGGCATCTACTTCTTAAAGAAGATCTCGGAGATGTTTGTGCGGTCAGACACCGAGTGGGGCTCCATGTCCCGGTCCATCTGCCGTGTCCTTCCGTTGCTCATCAAAATTGCGTTGCAGCCCACAAAGACCATGGACGACTCCAAGCTCTTCACCGAATATTTGGGCGCATTGTTCAAATCGGTCTCCTTCTTCATCAGCTTGGAGCAGCCCGCCCTTGCCAACGACCAGGTGCTTTCCATGGAGCTCTGCGACTATGTTTTTGCACACGAAGACAGCCTCAACTCGCTCGACCTCGTGGATCTTGTGTTGAAATTCATCGACTCCATCGGAACGCGAGGCTTGGGCATTGACGAGGAGCACACCAATTTGGCAAAGGCCGCCTCAACGGCCAAGGAGCACAAGTTGGTCGTGACCAAGCTTCTTCTCGCCCAGAGGCTTTTCGCCTGCAAGGCGGCCCACAACCCCAAGACGTCGCGGCCCATCATCTCCAAGTGCGTCAAGTGGACGATGGAGATCTTCGATGGCCCGTTGGACGTGCCGGCAACGCGCTTGGCCTGTTCGGTCATGAACTGCGTCTGTGATCTTTTGCAAGAGCACTCGGGCACGGAAGACGCCCGGCTCATTGCCTTTTCGCTCGCCAAGCATTTGGGCTTGCTCTCGAGAACGTTTGTCAAGTACCACAAGTTCACCAGAGGCCACGAGTTTTTCAAGCCGAAAAAGGTGTTCACGCATCTCTTCCCGCGGGAGTTCCCCTTCAAGGAGATTATGGGCGACTTGGTTGTCCTGGAGGAAACGTCAGTGGAGGTGCTCATCGAGCTTGCGGTCATTTTCGGAGCGGTTGCAAAATTGGGCCAAACGGCTGCAGGCGAGCAAGGGTTGTTGGTCATCAACTCCACACTGAACAAGCACGACTTCTACGACGCGGTGAAGTACCTGGGTGGCCGCGAATTGCGGGACGAGCTCATCTCGATCTTGTACGGCATCCAGATTCTCCGCCAGGGCAAGTTTTTCCCCGGCCTTCGCTGGGTGTCGTTGTATTCGGTGATGGCCGAAGGCTGCTTGCTGGCCGTGGAGCTTGTCAAGCCCGTTTTGCTCGACAGCTTCATTCCGGACATGGACATGCCCGAGAAGTTCGACCGCCCACTCTGGGGCAATTTTCTCGCCACGCTCTTGCGTTTGGCAGTGCTCACGCCCGTGTCGATCGAGCACCTCTCCACGATTCCAAGAAAAGCGTGCCAGCAAATCACGGGCACGATGAGAGACCGCATCGCAAACATTCTCGACGAGTGTTGGGACGCCTTGGCGTGGGATGCCACCCCCGAGGATTCCTTGAGGTTCGGGCTTTCCAGATTTGGCGGATACCAGGTGGAGTTCATCAGTAACGACTACTCGATTGTCCAGGACTTGATGCTTTTTGCGTTGCAAAAGAACGAAGCATGCCAGGCTGTCAGTGTCAAGATTTTGTGGACTATTCTCGTGTCGGAGTACATTCTCAACGACTCTATCATCGAGGTGGAGAGAGACTGTCTCACCGGGTTGAACGACGTGTACAGCAGAGCTGCATACAAGCCGGCTGCAAATGAGCAGTTGGTGTTCATCGACCGGTTCAAGGAAGAGATCCGCCTCGACCGTGAAGACGAGGCGTACGGCACCATCACACGGTTCTTGAACAATTTGTCTGGGTTCATGGTGGTGCTCAACGACTACAGCGCCGTTCCTGTCGGTGCGGAGTTTGACGGCGACCGCACGTTCCACAAGTTGAACATCCGCTCGTACTTGAAAAACGCCGAGAAGCCCGAGTTGTTCAACTGCTTCGTCCACCAGATGTTCGAGGAGAACCTCAAAAAGCGCGATTTCATCCAGGCCGCCTTGAGTTTGGAGCTCTTGGCTGCCACCTACGAATGGGACCACCAATCGGTTCTTCCGGCGTCGTACCGGCCAAAGATGCCCCAGCAAACCGCGTTCGAACGGAAGGAGTACCTCTCGAGGCTCATTGCTCAGAACTTCATTCGAGGCAACAGCCTCGAAAAGGCGACGGACACCTACAACGAGTTGCTCGAGGCGTACAACGACCACACGTACGACCTCAAAGCGCTTTCCCACGTGCATCTGAAGTTGGCCAAGCTCTACTTGGATTTGGAGTCTTCGGACAAGTTGAGTCCCTCGTACTTCCGCGTGGCGTACATCGGTGCCGGGTTCCCTGCGAACATTAGAGGCAAAGAGCAGATCTTCGAGGGCCTTCCCTTTGAGCACATCACCTCTATCCACGAACGGTTGCTCAAGATGTACCCCGGCGCACGCATTGTCACCGATGATTCGGAAGCCGAGGAACTCAACAACAGAATGCAGACAGGCCGGTATCTCCACGTCAACGCATGCGAGCCGGTCACGGAGGTTTCGGACAAGATCATGAACGCATCCATTGGCCAGCGCCAGTACGCCAGAAACAAGAACTTGCGGTACTTCTCCGTCACAAAGAAGCTCACCGGGTCCACGTCCGTTTTCGATTTGTGGACGGAGGAAATCACGTACAAGACCCGGCTCTCGTTCCCCACGTTGATGAACCGGAGCGAGATCATCAGCACCACGGTGGTCAAGCTATCGCCGCTTGAGAATGCGGTGAGGACGATTCTCAAGAAGAACGGCGAGTTGATGCAGCTGGAGACTCTTTTGAACGCCGCCCATAAACAGAACGGCGACGTGTCGTCGCTTTTGAACGACTTGAGCCGGCACTTGTCCGGGACTGTGGACTCGCCGGTCAACGGTGGCGTCAACCAGTACCGCAGCTTCTTTGCAACCACGGACGAGGACTCGGACGAGTCGTACCACGTGCGCTTGCTCAAGAACGCCTTCAACGACTTGGCCACCGTTTTGAGCCGGTGTCTCCATTTGCACGGCAAGTTGGTGGGCAACAGCATGCGGCCTGCGCACGACGCCTTGGTGCAGTTGTTCAAGCAGAACTTCAAGACGGAGATTTCCCGGTTGAAGATCAACACCAACTACGAGACACTCGCTTACAGCCACACGCCTGTCGGCTCGGCCCAGTCGCAGTCGCTGCGGGACAAGAGAGCCAGCTCAACAAACGGCTCCACCATCAACAGCGACACGCTCCTGTCTCTGACCGGAAGCTCGTTGCTGCGCGTGCGCAGCCACAACTCGCTCGGCTCCGACTTGACGCACAACTCGGACCTGAGCCCCGCCGGCACCCTCAGCGGTGTCACGGGAGTCCGAGGCCAGCGGAGAACGGCCTCCAGCTGGAGACGTCTCGTGGCCTAGTGCGGCCGCCGCTGCGCCTCTGGCGCCCTATTTCTCACTCTTTTTTATATCACCTCAATATGACACTCTTTCTTTTCTCTGTCCCACAACCCCTTTTTTATTTTTGGAGGCCAATTTGAGGTTGTAGTCGGTTGCAATGTCTGCCATGTTCTATTGCGCGGTGTCCGGGTGTGCGCCTGCTGCGAATTACAGAAAAAACCACCGGAAAAAAGACAACACCACCACCATGTTCAGAATCGCTGCCCGCTCCATCCGCGCCCCACTCAGAGCGCCTCTCGCCAAGCTCGCCCAGCCCGTGCGCTTCTACGCCGCCGCCCCAATCAGCAGGGAGGAGGTCACCACCAGAGCGTTCGAGGCCTTGAAGACCGTCGCCGCTTTGCAAGAGTCCAAGATCACCTTGGAGGCCAACTTCCAGAAGGACTTGGGCTTGGACTCCTTGGACACCGTCGAGGCCTTGGTTGCCTTGGAGGAGGAGTTTGACTTGGAGATCCCAGACAAGATCTCGGACGAGATCAAGACCGTGGGCCAGGCCGTTGACTACATCTACGAAGAGGAGCAGAAGTTGTGATGGGCCAGATCCACTGTAAATACGAAATGAAGAATTGACAACCGCAAACAGCCGTGGACCAGAGGCTGTGGCAACCGCCTGCAGCGGGTGGTGCCACCCTTTGCTCCCGAGTAGTGCCTTCTAGCGCACGTTTCCTTCGGTAGCAGTGTAGGCGAATATTTTCCTGGCGCAGGCGAAACTAGCACGCCTTGTGAGACGACGTTTGCCTCTCTTGGAATGCCGTTTGCCAGCTGGAAACTCGAGTCGGGGTCGGCTCGATGAGATGGGCCAATGAACATGTTCACAGTAATCTCATTTGCCGCAGTGTTGCCACCGTCTCACGACACCTTGGTCGCCATTGACTTAACCCACACAGCCTGGGTAAAAGCCTCCGGTGGTTCCGTTGTCATGTAGCACCCCGGAATTTTGGTCCGGCGGGAGTCAGGCTGTCCCAAGCCACATTCCGGGCTTTTGTTTCTCCGCCGCAGCCTAAATCGTGATCATTACATCATCGCCAGACACCGGGGCCGACATGGCCACCCGACCCGAATTTCCCACCGCTTCTCGGACGAAACATCTCGTCGGGCATCGCCGTCTGCAAATTAAACATTTCTCTAAAGTTACCGGCTTGGGTACATGCCCGTGTGCACACCATCAACTGACTCCAGCTCTCTCCACTTTTCGACTGCGTCACTGCAGACTAGCTGGTCACCAATAGGAGTTCCAACAATCACCCGCACCCAGTCCAACCCACTACAACATCCGGAGTGCCGATCACAAAAACCGTTCTCCGCCCGCCCCCGCCCACCGCTTTTTTTATCAATTGACTCGGCAGAAGCAATCTCGAGCATCTCGCGCACCTGACACTGGAGAACCAACACGCCACTTTCTCCGCCCTCCGCCGCCCACACCCAAACGCAATTGCCCCGGATCATGTCCCACAACTCGTCGTTTCTGCGGTCGCCGCATTCGCCCGTCGCCAGCCACCAGCAGCTCCACCCCCACAAAAACCCGTCCTCCAGAAAACCGTCCATCGTGGAGTTGTTGTCGTCGCCGCCACCGTTGCCCGCCGAGCACCACGCTCCCGTAGATGACTTCAGCTTGTCCCGAAACGCCTCGGTTTCGTCCCGCTCGTCGTCGCTTTTCCCCACCTCGTCCACGGGGTTGGAGTGGCACGAGATCCCCTTGGGGGAGCTTATCGAGCCCAACAAGCTTGTGGCCATCAACTCGTCATACTCGATCCAGAGCGCGTTCGAGACGTTGGTGAACCACGACTTGACCTCGTTGCCCGTGTCGTTGTCGCAGTCCGATTTCGACTTGGCAAACTGCTTGTCCTTCGACTACTCCGACTTGAACACCTACCTTTTGATGGTGATGAACAAGATCCAGTTGGGCGAGTTGGCCATTGGCGAACTCCCCAACGAAAAGGGCGCCACCACGCTTCAGGAGAAGCAGGAGAAAGTCATGGCCATGATCAACAAGGCCAAGAAGGGCGAGGAGGTGCCCGTAGACTTCATCATCAGATTGCATCCAAAGAACCCGTTCATCAAATTGAGAGAGACCGACAATCTCTTGAAGGCCGTGGAAGCTTTCGGAAACGGCGTCCACAGAGTGGCCATCTTGAACAGCGAGAACAAAATCTCGGGTATACTTTCCCAGAGAAGAGCGCTCAAGTACTTGTGGGAGAACGCAAGAAGGTTTCCTTCTTTGGAACATCTCTTGAACTCCACCTTGAACGAGTTGAAGGTCGGCTCCTCGACCCCAATGACCATTTACGGTGACCAGCCATTGATTGATGCGTTGGAGAAGATGTTTGTCGAGCGAGTCTCCTCGCTTGCAGTCGTTGACAGAAACAAATGCTTGGTCGGGAACATCTCCATTGTGGACGTAAAGAACGTCTCCTCCACGAAAAACTCCCACTACTTGTTCAAGCCAGTCACCAACTTCATTTCCTACAATTTGTCGCAAAAGGGCATCGAAAGAGGGCAGGACCAGTTCCCCATTTTCCATGTCAACAAGCAGCTGTCGTTGTCGCGTGTCATTGCAAAGCTCGTCGCAACGCAGTCCCACCGTCTGTGGGTCGTGGAGTCGGCGAGAAGCTCGGTGCAATCAACGAGCTCATCAAGCTCGAGTGTTGCACCCAATGGGAACCCATTGGCAACCATTTCGCCAGTGGAAAGTGCGATGGCCGAGTCCACCGTTCAAGCCGACACCGGCCGGCCTGGAGCCTTGGTGGGAGTGGTTACGCTCACAGACATTCTCGGCCTTTTTGCCCAGCACAAGTCTGGAATCAAGGTTGACCCGCAGACGGCAAGGAACAACAGGAGAAGATCGTCTACATCGACCACCAGATCATCAATGGAAAGCATCCACAATGTCATTGGTGGTTCCACAGGCTCATCCACCCCGTCTACACCACAGTACCTGCATCCTTCGGGCCTGAATGCCCAAGATGTCTTCAGAAAGTCGTACAACTTTGGCAAAGACTGAACAGCCACGTGCGCATTTGCAACTTTATTTCGATCCCCAGAGGAGATAGACTTCAGTGCTGTCTTCTTCACAGCACAATACATCACAATCCAGCAATTGAGCTACGTCTGTAATCTGTCGAGAACTGCAATTGGCTTTCGCAGACTGTAGGCAAGACAAAATAGACTTGAGAATTATTCAATGTAGGGTAATCACTTCGGTGGTTGTGTCTGACGGAATGTTCTAGGGCACGCGCCCCACTGGCGCCGCGTCACGTGACCACAAATGTCGTTGCTGGGTGGCCATTTTCCGGCACCTTCTGTTACCATAATACACTGAACCAAACCGACAAAGCCACACCTTCCGGCTGGGATCCTCAAGAAAACGACTCAAGCCTCCACATCACAGCCCATGTCATGCAGGAGACAGTCAGGTGTCAAAGGCATGTAAGTAAGTCAGAGGCAGGGCAAAGTAAACGTCAGTCCGGGAGGCGGTTACCCGGCGCGGAGTGGCCAAATTCGGGCATGTGGGCATAGCGCGAAGTCGCACCCTTTAAAGAGTGACCTCGCCCTCGAGAAAAAAATTTTCCACATCTTTTATTTTCACTAACTAAAATGGGTAAGGATAAATCTCACGTTAACGTCGTTGTTATCGGTCACGTCGACTCCGGTAAGTCTACCACCACCGGTCACTTGATTTACAAGTGTGGTGGTATTGACAAGAGAACTATTGAGAAGTTCGAGAAGGAGGCCGCCGAGTTGGGTAAGGGTTCTTTCAAGTACGCTTGGGTGTTGGACAAG
>VATF01000016.1:0-147918 GCA_008065175.1 Metschnikowia caudata
TCATTACCTCCTAAGACATCATTACCTCCTAAGACATCATTACCTCCTAAGACATCATTACCTCCTAACTGACACATTATGATTAGAGTTTCGCATGTTTCAGTAGGCTATCTCGAAACTCTAAACCCTTGGCTCCCGCATGGAATTTCACTTGAGTTCGAATGGCTGCAAAATGAAACTATGCCGAGATAAGTGCACCGCCGTTCAAGACAATCACAAGCGCTGTCATGTGTCATCTGATTGTTCGAGCGGCCGCAAGAACTGCACACGGTGGAGCCGCACGGATAACGCTTGATAACGAATCCCTCCTGACAGTTTCCCCCACTCCCAGCACCACAATGGAAAAAGAAACAGCACCCAGGGCAAAACCACACCACCCACGGCGCAACTTTGCCCGGCTTTTGCTCGCGGCCGCGGGCGTGGCGGCGTACTTCGTCTTCACCCGCTCGGAACCAGCCGAAATCGACCCGTACGACTTTCTTTCTAGCGCCTTGCAAGAAAACTACGCCGGCAATTGGTCATACAAATACACCAGGGAGCCCCACTTGGCGGGAACCAACTACGGGCTTGTGGAATGGACTAAAGACAAGTTTGAGGAGTACGGATTGAAGGCCACAATCGACACCTACGACATTTACGTAAGTTACCCCGAGAGCCACGACTTGAGGATTTTGGACGACAACAAAAAGACAATCTACAGGCCGTCCTTGGAAGAGGACGCTCTCGAAGAAGACCCGACAACTTTGGGAAACGACACCGTACCAACCTTTTTGGGGTACGGTGCGAACGGCAATGTCACTGCCGAATACGTCTACGTCAACTACGGGTCACGCGAGGACTTTGCGCTCTTGAAAAAGCTCGGGGTCGATGTTGCCGGAAAAATCGCTGTGGCCCGCTACGGCGGCATTTTCCGCGGGTTGAAGGTCAAGTTCGCCCAGGACGAAGGTGCCGTGGGCGTGCTCCTCTACAGCGACCCTGGTGACGACGCGGGGGTCACGCCCGCCAACGGTTTCAAGCAGTACCCGCACGGCCCGGCAAGACACGAGTCGGCGGTGCAGCGCGGCAGTGTGCAGTTTCTCGGAGGCGTAGGCTCCACTCCGGGCGACCCCACCACGCCGGGCTACGCGCTGAAAGGCGACGTGGACAGAGTCGACCCGCACGCCAGCATTGGCCGGATCCCGGCGTTGCCCATCTCGTACCGGGAAGTGCTTCCTATTTTGAAAAAGTTGAACGGACAAGGCGTCAAGGCTCCAAAAGAATGGTGTGGTGAGCTCGAGGGCTTTGACTACCACATCGGGCCCAACCCGAACGTCACCATGAACCTCTACTCGAACCAAGTCTTCAACATCACGCCACTTTGGAATGTCTATGGTGAAATCCCGGGCGAGAACCCGCACGAGGCCATCATCATTGGCAACCATCGCGACGCATGGATCAAGGGCGGCGCGGGCGACCCCAACTCGGGCTCTGCTGTCTTGATTGAGCTTGCACGTGCTTTGGGCGCTTTGAAAGCTGCCGGCTACAAGTTCAAGAGAACCATCATCTTGCAAAGCTACGACGGTGAGGAGTACGGGTTGTTGGGGTCCACAGAGTACGGCGAGTGGGCGGCCAAGCGGTTGCAAAAAGAGGTGGTGGCGTACTTGAATATGGACCTGGCCGTTGTGGGTCGGTACTTGCACTTGAGCGCGTCGCCGGTCTTGAACCGGGCGCTCAGAAGCGTGGCCAAAAAAATACCTTACCCGGGGGATAAGTACGAGTCGTTGTACGACCACTTTGTCAAGGAAAGAAACGACCACATTGGGAACCTTGGCTCGGGGTCAGACTACACTGTGTTCTTGGAGCACCTTGGAATTCCGGCAATGGACTTTGGCTTTGGCCCGGGCAAGGGCGACGCTGTGTACCAGTACCATTCCAACTACGACTCGTATCACTGGATGGAGCAGTTTGGCGACCCCGACTTCACGTTCCACAACTTGGCCGCCAAGTACATGAGCAGCTTGATTGTGCACTTGAGTGAGCACCGAGTGATTGACTTTTCCATCCGCGAATATGCCGAGAGCTTGCTAGGCTACTTCGAGCAGCTCAAGGAGATCATTCCGATTGAATGGTACGCCGAGAAAGTTTCCGATCAAGCAATGGAGGACTACTTGGGTGACGACAACGAATATTTTATCTGGACGGTCTCGTCTCAGGTGTACAAGTCGGCCATGCGGTACATGTTCCCGGAGCTCATGGAGCCCGTGGAATGCCGCCACCACAGCACAATGCAAATGTTCAAGCCCAGCAGCCACAAGAAACTCACGTTCGGCGACATTGTGGCGCACACCCAGAAACAGCTTGAAACGCTCGAAAAGACCGCAGGCAAGTTCGATTTGGACAGCGCCATCTTGCAGGCGGAGCATTTGCACCGCGATGAGTTGCCGTGGTGGAGACGCGTCAAGCTTTACTTTGAAATTGTCCACCACAACAAGTTGCTCCAGTACTTTGAGAGAAACTTCTTGTACGAGCACGGCCTCCACGAAAGATCGTGGTTCAAGCATATTGTGTATGCTGCCGGGAGGTATACCGGGTATGCGGGACAGACCTGGCCGGGCATCCGGGAGGCGGTCGAGGACAAGGACATCCACCGGGCGGTGAAATGGCTTGGAATCGCGGCCAAAAGCGCCCGTCGTGCCGCCGACACCATGGCGTGAATCCTTTTTCTGTACTGACTTTCGATTATGAATTAGAGAAGCAATTTCTAGCTACAAGTAGTTTCTAGTAAATTCGAGGTTTTGACGCTGGAGCCGAGTAGAGACTGCTCAGATGAGACTGAACAGTTGCAGCCGACAAAATAAGATTGTGAAGTGGCCGATTGTTTCGAATTTGCCCAGATTGCTTTGAATCAGAAAAAGTAGTTTATTTGGTTTATTTACGTAATTGTGTATTTGATGTTGTGTCATTTTGTCAAGATTGCAAAGTACCCCAGCTGCGCGCATTTCCTGCAAATCGGGTACGTATCACCAACATATGAGATTGCAAAAAATCACTGTTCTAAATCTAAACTCATCGAAAACCAAGAAAAAACGAGGAGTTTCAAACTGGACAGCTGGGCCAATTGTCATCAGGTCAGCACTATAATAACATCCATTGTCCATTGTCTATTGTCCATCGTTACCTCCTACGTCAAGGTTGCAGAAAGCGTCGTGGGTGCTAATTCTTTGGCCGGCTTATCTCTGTAGAGGCATCATCTCAAACACCTTACCGCTGTTTCTGCCCGAAAAAACACCTTTCCAAATGTTTGTCGCCTGTTTACGAATACACTCACCGACTAAGTGCCCACCCATCCGCTATCCAGACCACCCACCAATCGCGTAACCAAACCACTGACCACAAACTCTCCAGTTATCGCCGTACCGGGAACGCCCAATGAAATGCCAGCATTCAAGGTTTCCCACAGCAATCGTCACAGAGTTCGTGTGTGACTGGTCTGAATTGGGTTTCAGTAGTCAAATTGCGGGCGCCCACGGCCATCCACTCGAGCCCACCATCCGCTGGCAAATGGCCGGCGGCGAGCCGGTTGGCGCAAAACACCGCGAATAACCGGCGCTCCGGCGCGGACCGGTGCTGGGCCATCTCGGGCGTATAGGGGCGCCGGTGCCCAGCCTCACGGCGAGTGGCGCGCCATGACGTCAGGCGCCGCATTGGGAAACAAGTAAACAGGACCCATCGTGTCGTCAACGGCCCAGAAGGGCCCATCGGCGCGGGCCACGAAACCACCGCCATGTCCCTCATTCCTCTAGCCGCCGCCTCCACGTTCTACTTCGGCTTCGTTGTCGCCGACAACGGCGGGCTCGGCGACTCCGGCCTGGACAACAGCGGCAAAAAATCCACCACCGCCGACACGTCGGCCATCGTCAACACCAACACCAAGAAAACCGCCAGTAGCACGGGCGCCGACAGCAGCGGCAGCAGCGCGGCCACCAGCCTCGTGAGCGCGTCGGTGTCCGAGATCTACACGGACCTGACCTCCGGGGGTTCGAGCGCCGCCAGTTCCGAGGGCTCCAAGGTCACGTACAACCAGTGGGGCTTCACGGGGCTGCAGCTGGTGTGGACGGACGCGGCCAGCGCGAGCTCCTCGAGCGGGTCGTCGTCCGGGTCGTCGACGTCTGGGTCGTCGTCGGCCACGGCGTCGAAGAACAAGACCTCGGGCGCCTACAGGGTGTCGGTGTCCGCCGAGCGCGGCTGGAAGCTGAGCGCGCTCATGGGCGCCGTGGTGGCCTTCACCGTCGGGCTCCACTGTATTTAAATGGTAATATGAACAGGTTTCGGCTGCGACTCCAAAGCGTGTAAGCCAGTGGTGACTGGATGTCTGGACTGTTTTAGGCTGTCCTGGGAAGTTTTGGAAAGTTTTGGGAGCCCTTGGAAAGTCTTGGGAACTCTTGAAAAGTCTTGCGAGCTCTTGTAACGTCTTATGAAGACAAGTCTTATGAAGTCTTCGCTGTGGCTGGGACAGGCACCGGTCCACTTTTCTGCGAGAGCGGACCCGCGGCCCGCCTGTTGCAGCACGACTCAACCTGACAACACTTGTTTCAGGCTCCACTCCCCGCAGCCAGCGCAGTCGCGTAAGAGCGCGCGCGGCGATGGCCTCCCCACAATCACAACCATGAACCACGTCCCGCCCGTTTCAAACCGCCAGTTCCGCGACAACATCGACGGCTACTTCCGCGACAACCTCCCAAACAAGCAGTTCCGGTTGCGCGACAAGAACCAGCGCAACTTGGTGAAGCAGAACATGTACAAGGTGTACACGCGGGCCACGGTTCTCTTCTGCATCGACTTGGAGGCCTGGGAGCGCAACACAAAGAAAATCACCGAGATCGGCATCTCCATCTACGACCCCAAGGGCCAGGAGCTCGCGCTCTTCCCCGTCATCGAGTCCCACCACATCTCCATCAAGGAAAACGCCCACTTGAAAAACGGCCGTTACGTGCCGGACCACTCCAGAAACTTTGCCGGCACGGCCACCGCCTTGCTCCCTGAAAAAGACGCCATCGCCTTCATCCAAGGCCTCTTCAACACGTACTTCTTGAGCGGCGCACACAAAACCGTCCTCGTGGGCCACGCGGTCCACGGCGACATCAACTGGCTCCGGAGCTTGGGCCTCGACACGCTGTGTTTCCAGAGCGACCAGGCAGTCTTGGACACCCAGGTGATGTACGCACAGAGCCACGGCAAACAGGGCGCCAGCTTGAAAAACGCGCTCCGCATGCTCCACATCCCCCACTCCTTCTTGCACAATGCAGGCAACGACGCCTACTACACGATCTTGTTAGCAATGCGCTTGTGCGACCCGACGGCCCGCGACAAGTTGCGCGTCGACGAGGTCGGGCCGGAGCCGCCAAAGAGCGCCACAAAACTAGGCCACAATGAGTGTCCCATACAGGAGAAACCAGACACCAAGGACGACGCCGTGGTATGAATAGCTGGGCGCCAAACATTATGCATTCCAGAGCCGGCCTGCCTGACACCAGTCAGCAAAAAATATGCACTCGGTTCGGTCCTCATTAGTAAAAGCCATTCATCTGGTCCAAAAGGACCCGCTGCATGTCGTCTCGTAAACCGGCCAACCGCAAAAGAAGCCCCGCACACAAGCTTTTGACGCGGTCGTCTATGAGCGACTCCCACCACTTCAGAATGGTTGTCTCGATGATGTGGAGGTTGCCGTCGAAGTTGGTCACGAGGTACATTCGGTCCACAATTTCACACACCATCATCACGCCGGTGACAACGCTCTCAATGACTTGTAGCTGCCCCAAATCCACCTTCTGGATCACCGGGGTCACCAACGTGAGATATTCTCCCGCCATCGTGTTCATGTCAACGGCCAGAGGATAGGCGCAATGGAGAATCAAGGAAAGCGTCCGGAGGAAGTGACCAATCAAAACGGGAGTATAGTGGCCAATGTCGATGCCGCCGCTTTCATACCACACGGCCACCAAGGGGAAGAAAAAGCGTTTCCCCACAATGTCTCTGAACGAAGAATGCACATCTTTCGAGACTTCGGTAGAGCGCTTCTTCGTGAGCCTGGCTGATATCCGAAGCACTTTGCCGCCGGCTAACTTATCTTTTGCATCCTCCGAAGCGTCTTCCATTAACTCGTTCTGGATCAGGTTTTCGATCCGGGCGTACCCTTGATCGAGTTTCATGTACTCGTCATGAAGCTTTTTTGGAAGCGTTCTCGACGGGAACTGGCTGGAGCTGAAGCTCTCTGCAACAGCGTCATCTTTGTAGCCCCGGAGCGCTCTGGCGGCCAATCCCAACGCGGTAATGAGACACAATCGCTGCTGCAACGAGTAATCGCCCGTAAGTAGTAAATTGCACAAGTGTGGAGTCACATCAGGGTGGCTCACGACGACTGCAATCATTGCGTTGAGGCGGAGAGTGTCGAACTCCGGATCGTCGAAATGGTTCGTGAGGGCTATCGACTGGGTCAACAATTGCTCTGCATGAAAGGACACTTCGGTGCCAAAGGCCAGCTTCTGCCGGAGAAGCGTGGGCGCCGTCTGAAGCGCCACGCGCCTCTTTTCGTACGCTTGGGGGGCTTTTGTATCCACCGTCAAATACTCCAACAAGTCCCGAACATAAATGGGGTTTTGTATTTTTGCCGCCGAGGCCAAGGTCGGGTCGTCTTCTTCGTCGCTGTCCACTTCGTTTGTTGTCAAGGTAAGTGGCCGCATTCCGTGTTCCAAAGCTTGAATCTCGGCAGTTTCAGGCAAAAGTTCGTCTGGTTCAGTCACCTGTGGAGCCGATAAAATCTCCCATGCGCCATCCAAGAAAAGCACATACTCCGAGCGGACGATTTCATTCAGCGGGAGGTTGTCAATATCCAGGACTGGCGTTTCTGGGAAAATTGGGTTTGTTTGGGCGAATTCACACGCTTTGTTGGCGTAAATTACAGCCAACAGCTTTACCTGCGACGAGAGCAGGCCCAACCGGTTAGAGATCGCAGTGACAAAAGCGTGCAGTTTGAGGAGCGATTCGGTCTCCAGCGGCGGCAACTGGGCGCAAAGACACACCAACAAATGTGTTCGGAAAGACTGTTTCACAAGTGGCTCAGTGTTCATGAGTTGGGTATTTCCCCAAACAGCCAAAAGGTTTTTTGCCGCTGCCTGTGGGTTGCCCACTAAAAGCGCTGCCAACACATTGAGATTGTAGTTGTACTTTGATACGACGTTCTCCACCATCAAATCGTCCCACACCGAATTGTCCAAAAACGAGTTGGCCACGACACAGAGCGCCACCACCAGTTCCAGCAGCGGAGAGCAGCGGAGAAAGCGAAAGGCGGCAAACTCCAAGAATTTGAGCAAGAGCAGTTTGCGTTCGAAGCGTTTGAGCTGGGGCACGGCACGGGCCAAAAACGGCAATCTTTCCTCGGAAAAAGCCGCCTCAAAAAACGCCAGTGCCAGGCCAAGCGAGAGGAGTGGCGGCACGAGCAGCGAGACATCCTCGATTCCCAAAATCTCGCCCGTGAGATACGCAGTGTAGCGCTCAAGATCCGAGAGTTGCACCGGAACGTCCAAAGACGAGAAGTTGTGGCGAGCCTCTTGGATCACGGAGTAGAACTTGCCCCGGAACAAAAAGTTCTGCATTTCCCGGCGAGCCGGCAGCAGGAGAAGCAACGAAACGAGTCCTGGCGCTAGAACACGCTTCAAGACCTCGGTGAACGGGCGCACGGCGGCCGATTTGTCAACGTGTACATCAGCTCGCAGCGAGCAAAGAAGGCTGATCCGAGCGACGAGGTTGCCCAAACCGATGGGCGAGCGAAAGACCTGGACAATTGCGTTTTGCGTCGTGGGCGGCGAAAGTAAATATGCTTCAGGAACGGAATGCTTGAGGAGAAGAGTCACGAGACGGAGCGCTTCCGTTTGAGAGTCTGCGACAAGGCACGCCTCGATTTGTGCCGGAGATGGCGATGCCAGTAGAATTTCCATTGCAAGATGTTCTATCGTTTGTGCTGTCAGCGATTTGAGTAGGAAATTGAGCAGATGCTTGGATCGAATTGAATCCTTCGGAAGTGGTAGCTGGCTTTCTGATTGGCTGCACTTGAGCTGTAATATGATCTAATGGTTCTAGCCCGGAGCTTTGTTCAGACTTGTAGACTCTGGCTGGACTTTGGGGTGGATCACGTCTTAGAACTTCGTCCCTCAGTCACTAATTTCGTGTTCCGGAAACCAGGAACAAGCTTTGAAAGTTATCTCTCGGAAAACTGTGCGGGATAAGCGACAGGAATGCTTCAATGGCCGATAAGAATAGCTCACTGATCAATAAGTCCCAATTATTTCTGGATCAGTGGATGCGTGGTGTATGGCTTGATGGTGTAGGTGCGCGCTCCGCGATGCGAGTGCAGTGTGCGGTCTGTTTCAGCTTATTCACAATGTCTTCTCGTCTCGACCCCGTCAGAGCGTCGGTCGCCGCGGCACTCAAAACAACGCTCGAAGATTACTTGAAACACACACAGTTCCAGTTTGCTAACCCCGCGCACGTAGATGCGCTTCGCAAGAACATGGAGCTCGTGTACCTCCGGCAGGCGCCTTTGGTCGCCATTGACGTGGAGGCGTACGAGCGAAGCCCGTCGAAAATCACCGAGGTGGGCGTGGCCATCTACGATCCCGAGGGCCAGTGGTTACTGGCCTTCCCGCGGATCCAGAGCTTCCACGTCGTGAGCAAGGAGAACAAGCGACTTTACAACTCGCGGTGGGTGCCCAACAACAAGCACCGGTTCAACGGAGGTGTTTCGTACGAGCTTGCGGCCGCCGAGCTGCAGCAGTTTCTCCTGAAGCTCCTCACGCGATACTTTTCGCGCGGCGCCGTGCTTGTGGGCCACAACGTGCGTGGCGACGTGCGGTGGCTCGAGCGCCACGGCGTGCATTCTGCCGCACGCGTGCCCACCGTGGACACGCAGCTCTTGCATCAAATGTCGCGGCGGCGCGGCGCCACGTTGCGCGGGCTTTTGCGCACGGTGGGGCTCTTGCACGCTAACCTCCACAACGGCGGCAACGACGCGTACTACACGTTGCTCGCCGCCATGTGTTACTGCGACCCGGCGCAGCGGCAACACTTTGGCTTGGACGTTTTCGAAGACAACCAGGCGAAGCTCCTGCCGGCACAGGCCCGAAAGCACAAGTTCAGCGACGAGAGCGTGTTGTTGGCGGCCAACGAGTTGCCCCTGTTCGAGTTGGAAGAGGCGTTGCCCCAGTTCGAGAGGGAAGAGGCCGAGGAGATTTTGAGCGAGGAGGCCTTGGAAAAGGAGAATGGCGGAGAGGAGAAAAAAGGGGAGAGAAAAAGGAGTTTTGAAAAGAGCGAGATTATTGAGTTAGACTAAGGTTAGCTCGGGGATACGAGAGGACTTGGCTGCAATTCGCACCTTCAGTTTGCACTCGCGCGCATCACTTCGCGCTCTCGATCCGCCCCGCTCGCACCATTGCATTTCGCAGTCGCGCACCATCATCGCTCACTGCTCAAGTCATGTCTTCGTATGTATCCAACACACTCGCCCCAGCCATTCTAACCGCAGCAAAAAAGCCGCCAAATCGGCAGAGCCTGTATTCAAATACGCCAAGGTCACGTGTAGCTTCAAGTTCGGTGCCCACGTCGCCATGGCCGGTGGCGTCAGCAAAGCCGTCACCAACGCCCGCGATATCGGTGCCAACAGTTTTGCTCTCTTCCTCAAGTCCCCCCGCAAATGGGTGTCGCCCGACATCAAGGACGAGGAGGCGGCTGAGTTCAAGCGCTTGTGTGACAAGTACGGCTACAATCCCCGTACAGACGTGCTTCCGCACGGGTCCTACTTCATCAACTTGGCCAATCCCGACGCCGAGAAGGAGGAAAAGGCCTACGGCGGCTTTCTCGATGACTTGAAGCGCTGTGAAAAACTTGACATTGGCTTGTACAACTTTCACCCGGGTTCCAGTTTGGACGGTGACCGCCAGGATGCCTTGAAGCGCTTGGCCAAGAACATCAACCGCGCCATTGGCGAAACGTCGTTCGTCAAAATTGTGCTTGAAAACATGGCGGGCCACGGCAATTTGATTGGCTCCGACTTGCAGGATCTCAGAGATGTGATTGACATGATTGAAGACAAGTCACGCGTTGGTGTGTGCATCGACACGTGCCACACGTTTGCTGCTGGCTACGACATTCGGGACGCTTCCTCGTGGGCTACTTTCTGGGAGAAATACGAGAAAATTGTTGGCTGGGAGTACCTCAGTGCCATTCATCTCAACGACTCCAAGGCGCCCTTGGGTGCCAACAGAGACTTGCACCAAAAGCTCGGGTACGGTTTCTTGGGATTGGAGGTTTTCAGAATCATTGCAAGCGACGAAAGACTCCAGAACATTCCAATTGTTTTGGAAACGCCGGTGGGGAAAGACGATTCAGTATACGGCGAGGAGATCAAGCTTCTCGAGTGGCTTCAGGGGCGCAGCGCCGACGACAAGGAGTTTGTTGCAAAGGCGGCAGAGTTGCTGGAGTTGGGGGCCAAGGAGCGGGCCGAGCACTTGAAAAAATTCGAGGCCAAGACAGCCAAGACGACAAAGGCCAAGAAGCGCAGCGGCGACATTCTGGACCTTGTTTCCAAGAAGCCGAAAAAAGAGTAGAAACAATTGAAGTGAACAAGAACAAAACGGAGAGAGAGGAGAAGAGACACAACGAGACTGAAGTCGAAAGTTCGAAGAGTGCATTTGCAGCAAAACGATGGGGGCACTGCCACAGGCCGTACGCACTGTGAAGCGCCACAGTCGAGCAGCAATTGACAAAGGCGTCGATGAAAAACCAGAGCTAAAACGAAACTAAAACAAGAGCGAAAACAGTAAGATAATTATAAGAGCCTTCATTAAGGTCGAGATGTTGGTCTCACCTATAAGCGCACTTGCAATTCGCACGACCAGAAAAAACACCTTCAACACTAGCCGCCTTCTTTCCACCACCATGTTCGGAAGATCCAACACCGGCTTCGGGGGATTCAGCGGTGCTGCCGCCAACACGTCGCCCTTCGGTACCTCCAACAATACCGCCAGCTCGCCGTTTGGCGCCCTGAACTCCGCGTTTGGCGCCTCCAACAACAACAACCCCTCAGCGTTTGGCAACGCTGCCGCCCAGCCCTCGGGCGCTTTTGGCCAGGGCACTACGTCGGCGTTTGGTGCGCCCTCGGCCCAGCCCGCCACGTCGGCGTTTGGCCTGGGCGGGTCCATGTTTGGCCAGAGCAACCAAAATCAGTCGTCGCCCTTCGGGAACAACAACTCCGCCAATTCCGGTGCGTTCGGCGCCGCTGCCGCCCCGGGCGCGTCCGCGGGCGGGTCCGTTTTCGGCGGGGGTGCCGCCAAGCCGTTTGGCACGTCGTTCGGCACGCCGCAGAACAACCTGGTGTCGCCGTTTGGCGCTACCGGCGCCGCTTCGGGCTTCGGCGCTGCCGCGGACCCGAACGTCAACAACGGCACTGCCACAAAGCCCTTTACGCCGTTCACGGAAAAGGACACGCTGGGCACCAACCACTACCAGAATGTGTGTCTGATGCCCGAGTACAAGAACTTTTCTTTTGAGGAGTTGCGGCTCAAGGACTACGAGCAGAACCGCCGCTACGGCACCGGCAATACCGGCGCCTTTGGTGCGTCGCCCGCCGGAAATTCTGCTTTCGGGGGCTTTGGCCTGGGCTCAACGTCGGCGTTTGGCGCTGCCCCAGCCGCGGGCACTTCCGCCTTCGGCCAGTCCAACTCTGCGTTCGGCCAGCCGGCCACCTCTGCATTCGGCGCGGGTCTGGGTACGTCCAGTGCGTTTGGCCAGTCCAACGCCGCCCCGGGCGGCGGATTGTTTGGCCAAAATAACGCGGGAACTTCTCCTTTCGGCGCCACGAACAACACTGCCACCACCGGCTCTGGTGCGTTTGGCTCCGGCGCATTTGGCGCCAGCGGCAATTCTGCATTCGGTGCCGCCAAGCCGTCCGCGTTTGGCCTGGGCTTCGGTGCCTCGGCGAACAACACAAACAACTCTGCATTTGGCGCCACCAATAACACCCAGCCCGGGTTTGGCTCAGCGTTCGGTGCCAATAATGCGTCAAGCTCGCCATTTGGGCAAAACAACAACGCCCAGGGCTCCAGTGCGTTCGGTGCCACCAATGCGACCAACAACTCGCCGTTTGGTGCCACCAACAACACCAGCAACGGCCTTTTCGGCAGCACCAACAATAACACCAGCGGCGGATTCGGCAACACAGGCACTGGCTCTGCTTTTGGTGCCAACAACAACAATGCGGCCCCCACCGGCGGCTTGTTTGGGGGCGGAAATTCGGCCTTTGGTGCAAAACCTGCGGCTCCTTCCGGCGGATTGTTTGGCAGCTCCACCAACAATCAACCCTCGGCCTTTGGCGCTAGCAACAACACTGGTGGGCTTTTTGGTTCTAACAACAACAATACTGCTAACCAGCTGACTGGGTTTGGTGCCAACAATGCCGGAGGAATGTTTGGGAGCTCGCAGAATAACAACACGGGCTCCACTGCAGGCGGTCTTTTTGGTGCCAGCAACAACAACAACAACGCTAACAACAATAGCGGTGGCCTCTTTGGTGCTAAGCCTGCTGCGCCTGCCGGCGGTCTTTTTGGAGGAAACAACTCCACCGGAAGTACTGCTTTTGGAGGTGCTCAGAACAATACCTCGGGCGGTTTATTCGGTGCTAAGCCTGCGGCTCCTGCCAGTGGCGGCTTGTTTGGCCTGAACAACAACACAAGCTCTAATACGGGAACCACCGGGGGATTGTTTGGCCAAAACAACAACTCGACCACAACCGGCGGGGGTTTGTTCGGTAGCACTAACGCAACCAACAACACTTCTACCTTCAACAACAACACAGGTGGTGGCCTTTTCGGAAGCAAGCCAGCTGTACCAGCGTCCGCTCCCACTGGTGGACTCTTCGGCAACAATACGCAAAACAACACTTCCTCGACCGGATTTGGAGGTGGCTTGTTCGGCGGCAATCTGGGACAGCAGCAGCAGCAACAACAGCAAAACCAACCGTTGCAGCCGCAACAAAATAACCAGCCTGGCTTAAACATTGCTTCGCAAAACCCATACGGAAACAGCTTCTTCCAGAGCATCACAGGATACAACCAGGCCAATGCGGAAAACATCCCCACGGCCACGCCTGTCAATGCCCCTGCCAAGAAGGCTGTTGGTTTGAGCAGTGTGCACAAGGTGGAGCCGCTCTTCAGAGCGAAAAAGGCGGTGACAGTCGCTAAACCTACCTCTACCGAAATCGTTGCTACGAAACAGGCGCCGCTCATCGACGCCAGCGTGGACAAGGCGATTATGGCAACGGACATCTTTGCGCCAGACAACAGCTTCAGAAAACTAGTTGTGCAAAGCTCCAAGTCGCCAGCTCTTCTTCCGGCCGAGGAGAAAGCTCAGCCAAAAAGAGTAACCTTCAACACCGAGGAGCCTGCCGCAACCGAAGAGGCACGCATTGAGTACAAGGCCGTCGAGGAAATCGACGACGATGGTTACTGGACGCTGCCTCCATTGTCCGAACTCAAGAAAAAGTCGTTGTCTGAATTGAGAAGCGTCGAAAACTTCGAGGTTGGCAGAAAGTTTTACGGCGTGGTGAAATTTACTGAGTCCGTGGACCTCTCTGCATTCAATCTCGACGACATTTGCGGCAACATCATCGTTTTCGGCTCGAAAAACGTGGTTTTGTATCCGGAGGACGACCAGCCAAAGCGCGGAGAAGGCTTGAATATGCCCGCTGAGGTGACTTTGGAGGGTTGCTACCCTATCAACAAGAAAACCAAGCTCGCAATTTTGGACCCTAAGGACGAGATGGTGAAAAAGCACATCGAGAAGTTGAAGTCGTTGCCCGAAATGAGCTTCAAAGACTACGACCCGCGCACCGGAAACTGGACTTTTACTTTCCAGCACGTATAACGCGTCCTGCACACAAAATCCCCACCGCGCGTCTCATCAACCTTGAGAAGCTCACCAAACTCAAGCTTCTACTACCACTTGAAAATGGGTGTCAAAGGTACGTCACTGTCCAGGAAACATTATGGAACACGTGTCTAACAGCAGGTCTTAACCAGCTCATCAAGGAGCATGCGCCCGACGCGTTCAAAGAGTTCCAAATGAAAAATCTCTTTGGCAGAAAGATCGCCATCGACGCTTCCATGTGTCTCTATCAATATCTCATCGCCGTCAGACAACTGGATGGACAGCAATTGACCAATGAGGATGGTGAGACAACATCTCATCTCCTGGGAATGTTTTACAGAACAATTCGTATGGTGGAAAACGGATTGAAGCCGCTATACGTTTTTGACGGCAAACCACCGGTCTTGAAGGGCGGCGAGTTGGAGAAAAGACTCTTGAAGCGTCAAGAGGCAGAGAGACAGATGGCCGAGTTGAAGGAAACTGGAACGGTGGAAGAGTTGATGAAGTTTGAGAAAAGAACGGTGCGTGCCTCCAAAGAGCAAAATGCCGAAGCCAAGCGGTTATTGGAGTACATGGGAATTCCATATGTTGACGCCCCTTCCGAAGCCGAGGCCCAATGTGCCGAACTTGCCAGATCGGGTAAAGTGTTTGCCGCAGCATCGGAGGATATGGACACATTGTGCTACGAGCCGAAATTTCTTTTGCGCCACTTGACGGTGGCCGAGGCACGGAAGCTTCCGATTGACCAGATTGAGCACAGCGAGGTGCTAAAGGGCTTGGGTATGGACACTTCGACTTTTGTCGACATGTGTATCTTGCTCGGGTGCGACTACTGTGAGACGATCAAAGGCGTTGGACCTGTGACGGCGTTCAAGTTGATCAAAGAGCACGGCTCGTTGGACAAGATCGTGGAATGGATCAACGCCAATCCTGAAAAAACCAAGTACAAGGTGCCTGAGAACTGGCCGTACAAGGAGGCCAAGGAGCTATTTATGAACCCAGAGATCACGAAGGGCGAGGACGTCAAGTTTGCTTGGAACGAGCCCAATGTGGATGCACTCGTGGACTTCATGGTCCGGGAAAAAGGGTTCAACGAAGAGCGGATCCGGAGCGGAGCGGAGAAATTGAAGAAGGGCTTGAAGGGAGGCGTGCAGGGCCGCTTGGACGGGTTCTTCACCGTGGTCAAGAAGGACACCAAGAAGGACACCAAGAAGGACACCAAGAGAAAGACGGACGCCAAAGATAAGGGCAAGAAAAAGAGTAGGAGGTGAATCAATAGATATTATACGAAAATGTCGCCAGCTATCATGGAACGCAATGAAGAATGAGCCACGACTCAGGTATTACTGATGCTTTGAGGGGTCTTCTCCAGACCATGCCTACCTAATTGTGAGAAACGAATCATTAGGTGTGTCTTCAGCTCGGTTGCTAGAGAATTCCGTGCCTCTGTGATCACTGAAGCCGGTCTACTCAATCTGCCAGTTTAATTCACTCTTTCTACTTCGGCGCGGCTAATCCTTGGACTTGGCCTTCTTCTTCTCTGCCTCGGCCTGCTTCTCGGCCTCGATGTCCGCCACGTACTTGGCAATGTCGTCGCTGCTCAACTGCTCAATCACGTTGTTGGGCTTCATGACGGAGATGTCAATGTTCTTGGCGCCCGTCTGCACAACCTCCAACAACGACTTGACGGTCAACTTGATTGTCTGCTGCTCGTCGGCGCCCTCGGCGTAGTTCTTCTCCAAGAACTCCTTGACGGTCTTGGCCGACCTGCCGATGGCGTGCGCTTTCCACGAGTTGTACACACCACTGGGCTCCGTCTGGTACAACTTGGGCGACGAGTCATTGGGGTCGAAGCCCGCAATCATCGTGGCAATGCCAAACGGTCTGACACCGCCGGACTGGGTGTATCTCTGCTGCACCCCAGCAACGTACTTGGTCAAGTACTCCACGGACACGGGGTCTTCCAAGTTCAATCTGTGGCTCTGGGCCTCGACGCGGGCCTTGTCGACCAAGATGCGGGCGTCGGCATTCAATCCAGCAAATGTCAACAAGACGTGGTTGTCGACCTTGCAGATCTTGGAGGGCGTGATTCTGGGGTCTTGTAGCTTGAGGGTGGTTCTCTTTTCACAGCCAAGAACGACGCAGTCGGCGCCCTTGACGCCGACGGCGCACGTGCCCCTTTTGACGGCCTCGGACGCGTATTCGACCTCTGTTGGTTAGTATTGTATGCGGCGAGGCGGCGGGTGGGCGTAGATTTGAAACGGCGCGAGAGGGCGGCGTGGAGCGGGCCTGAGACACGCATGAGGCAACGCTCACACGGGTCTACGGCGGGCACCAGGCAACCACGAAACGTGCGCGAAACGCATCTGAAACCGCCACACCCTTTGCTCGGAACGGAGCGGGTCCGGCCAAGAGTCTGGGTTACATACGGAAAACATGCCCGTCGGGTCTGCTTGTTAGTGTTGCTCGGCAAAACGGGATTCGTGTACATACGAGAAAATGGATAATGCACTGTCGTAGCCGCTCATGTGTGTAGGTTTTAGGGCAGGAGGAGTGTTGTATGTGTGTGGAGGTTGTTCGCCTCTCAAGACCAACGTCCTGCAGGAAACGGCGGTGGCCAGAAACAAAAACGACAAAGCAGCCGGCTAGAAATTTCGGCAGGGGGGTTTCAGTAGCAGCATTCCTCTGCCGCTTGTTCAGTCTTTTTCGTTTCTTTGTTTTTTTACATTTGTGGGCCACAGCTGGTGGTGGGCGCACGTGACCAGCTACCTACACCATGGCGAAACAAGTCAAGACACCCAAAGTGCAGAAAGACCACTACGCGCGGGCGTCGTACCTCTTCCAGGCGGCCGCGTTCCACGGCAAAACACTGAACTTGGTGATGGCCCGCATGATGGCCCGGAACGTGGACTTGGTGGCCAAACGGACGGTGACCCGGCTTCTGCCCCACGTGAAGCGGCAGATCTGCAAGGCGTGTAACACGGTGATGATCCCGGGGCTCACGATGGCGCTCTGCGTCGAGAACAGGAGCCGAGAGCGGACGGAGTCGGCCGATGTGTTGGTGCACACCTGTGTAGTTTGCAACAATGTGAAGCGGTTTCCGGTGGGCAAGAACCCGGGCTACGAGCTACACTGTGACCGGGCGAGGTTGGAGAAAGATTAGCGAGGAGGAAAGAGATAGATAATAGGGCAGGAATGAAATAACGATATTGATGAAGAAAATGGGTAGAGGTCAGATGAGATGAGAGAGAGAGATTGGAGAGCGAAGAGCGAAGAAGTCGCTGCCAAATGGTGCTCTTGGAAAGCAAAAAGAAAAGAGGCTCAGTCTCTGCCATACTTTTAAGAAGCGGCACTCAGATGCACCCCACTTTGTGGTGTTTGGAACGGGATGCAATGGTTGGAACATTAGAAGTCACGACTTCGCCAGCAGTGCCAGCCGCTGATGTCAAGGTTGAGCATAACTTCAAATAAGGCATTCACCGTCGCCTCTCTCACCAGCGAGCCAGGTACTCATATCGTCTATTATCCCTATTTTTGGTGCAGGCTGAGGCCATGTGGCTTCACAAAACCCGGTCATTTCCATACAAAGACCCCGAACCCAGGCCGTAAAACCGGGCCCTCGGGCTCTCAGCTTACACAAGCGGTTTCCAGAACCACGCCTCACAAAAACCGCGGCTTCTGCATCCGTCTGGGCGGCTGCACCCGAGCCCCGACGAACCCGTACTTGAAGCCGATTTCGTGCGCCAAGATCTCGCCGAAACCCAACATCACGCCGTTGATGAACGGCAACACCAAGTTGATAGCGCCGCGGCGGAAGATCTCCGCGAGGTTGAACGTGAGGACGGTCTGGTGCTGGGCGTTCTGGCTGACCTGGTACGTCTGCCCGTTTTCGGGTTCCTCGGTTTCTTCGAGATGGCTGTCGGCGATGATGTCGTGGAGGTGCTGGACGTCGGCCTTGTCCACCACCTCTTCTGCTGAGAGCGGCGTCAGAAACGACGTTTCCTGGAAAGAGAAGGGGTCCATATTCTTGAGCGATGACGGTATCTGGTTTTGTTGTTGACAGATATTACACCAGCTGGCTAATTTCGACTGTTGCTTCTGTACTTTTGATGCTTCAAGCAGATGCTTCTGTACGTTTGGTAATTCAGAAAACCAAGCGGGATTCAAGTATAGTGTAGCCTCTAATTGCTCTTTGGTGTACTTGGAGTTCGCGCACACTGATATCGCGCACCACTGCTCGAGAGCCAATCCTGGCACCCCCTACGTTTTTCTCCTCTATACTTTCCTTCTTCTATTTAAGCCTTCTTCACACCAACACTCTTGTTGGCCTCGATTCTGGCCTCCGTCAAGGCGGCAATGACAGCGGCTCCGACACCGGAACCGTCCTCGGCAGCAACAATGACAATTGGGTCCTCCTGGTCGTCGGCCCATCCGAAAATGTCTCTCAAAGCGTGGGCAGCTCTCTCGCGGAAACCGGGGTACTTCTGGAACACCGAGCCGTCGGCAGCACAGTGGGCGGTCTTGTAGCCTCTCTTCTCGCAAATGGCAGCAATGCCACACACGGACAAACGGGCCGATCTCTCGCCAATCAACTCAGCCAAGCGGCGGATCACCTTTCTCTCGGGGGTGGTGGTCTCGATGCCCAACTTGTCCATGAACAACTCCTGGACGTCGGACAAGTTCTCAAAGGGGTCCTCCTCGATGAACGATGGGTAGGACGTGTCCATGACAAACGCCTCGCGCAACTTGGTCAAGTCCTGGCCTTGCAAGATCAACTTCTTGTCGTCAGCCAACTCGAGCAAAATCAAACGCAACACCTCGCCCAAGTAGTAGCCGGAGATCATCTTCTCGAACGACTGCTGGCCTGGTCTAGGCGACTGCTCGTCAATGGTAACGTCGAAGCGCGTTCTTGGCAACACGTAGTGCTCGTTGTCGAACGAACCGTACTCGCAGTTGATGGCCATTGGGGTGTTGGCGTCCACGTCGTCGCAGAGGCGGCCCTCCAACTTGGGGATGTCGCCGCAAACGTCGTAGTAAGCGCCGTTGACACCAGTGCCGAAGATAAGGCCCATCTTGGTCTCTGGGTCAGCGTACATGGACGCCACGAGGGTGCCCGTGGTGTCGTTGATCAAGGCCACAACCTTGACCGGCACGTGCAACTTCTCGACGGCCGCCTGCAACATTGGCACCACGTCGTGGCCCTCCACGCCCGGGATGTTGAAGCCCTTGGTCCATCTCTGCAAGTAGCCCTCGCTGATGTTGTCCTGCGAGGCAGGGTACGAGAAGGTGAAGCCCAAAGGCAAGTCGTGGTCGACGCCGTTGGGGAAGAACTCGTCGACAAACTTGCGCAAGCAGTCGGCAATGAACGTCCACAACTCGTCGGCAGAGGCCTCGCGCATGTGCTTGGGCAACGCGTACTTGGACTGGGTGGTGTCGAACTTGGAGCCGCCGAGCAAACGCACCAACACCACTCTCAAGTTGGTTCCGCCCAAGTCGATGGCCAAGTAGTCGCCAGTCTCCTTGCCGGTGGGGAAGTCGAGCACCCAGCCGGGGATCATGGGGATGTTGCCGCCGGCCTTGGACAAGCCCTTGTCCAACTCAGAGACAAAGTGCTTGGTGATTTCCTGCAACTTTTCCTTCTTGACAGTGAGGAGGGACTCCAACTCGGTCATGGCGTTGAGGAGCGCCTCGGGCACGTCCGTGAACGTGCCTTTTCTGTGCTGTGGAGCCTTGGGACCTAATCTGACCATGGTGTATGTTTGGAGGTGTTTTTTGTGCGGGCACGGTGCGTTATAAGCGCTTTGTTCACTCCGCAATTTTATGCAGAGCGCATGCACGCGATCACGAGACGGCGGCGCTGGCAACGTTTCGGGGAGGTCTCGGGCGGGTTTGACGCGGGTTTCAGCGCAGAATGCGGTGCCGCCGCTCCGGCGCCGGGGCCGCTGCCGTGCGGGCCCCCTGGCCCCGTTGCCCTGCCGGCGTGCCGCCGGGCTGGCCTCCGCTGAAACGCTGTAATGGTGCGCCGGAAAATCCTCGGGTGCTTTCCCTCCGCGCTGTGTGCACACTCCGCCCGGTTGCGAGACCTGGCCGGACGGCCGTCGGCTCGGACAGGGCGGGGCAGTGGAGAACCTTGGGGACATGCATTAGCTTATGCATGACCACCAAAGTCGGGAGATTTTCCGGACATCCCCACCGTGGCCTCTAGCCCGCGGGCGGCCGCAGACCTGCCAACTCTAAATAGTGTTTGCATGGCGTATTTGGTGTTTGCATTGCGGGTTGGGTGTTCGCAGCCCGTATTGTCTGGGGCGAGCGGTGGGGGGCTGCGGGCCGTTTGGCGGGGGTCCGTGCATCGCGAGCATCATGCCAGCCACGTCGGCGGTATTTTTCCGGGGAACGGACATGATTTGCGGAGGCGCCGTCCGGTAGTGTAGAGAGCCCCGGTAGTGTATAATGTCTGCCGGATACGAGCCCCACATTACTTTCAGGAAAGGTCGGGTGAGTCGAGTGGTGGGCGCAGGGGCATTTTGCTGGGCTGGGGCAGGACCAGGGCCCACAGGTAAATGCCCGAAAAAGTCGAGCGGGCGTAGAGACTCAAGGTTTTTTTTTTGGGAGTAGTGGTCAGGGTATCGGTGTGGAGTTTTGTTGGGCCACCGAATTTGGTGTTTCCGGCAAACGTGGAATGGGTAAAGTCTAGCAGTCTACTCTTACAATATTGCTGGGAGCCTTTGGTCGACTTGGCTTTTTCGCAGTCTTTGAAGTTGAAAGTGAGAGTATTTGGGTGGGCATAAGCAGCAGTGGGAATAACTGCGAAAGACCATGGCAGAGTGACAGCACCCAACTGAGTGACTTTTACGAGTAATGCAAAATCTCGAACAATGATCACTGAACATGAATTCACAGTCATAGTAAATGGTTTGCAAGTCTCAAAATGAAAGCTGGCAACAGGGCCACAGAAGCTCGCAAACCACCAAACCACATTCAGATGCTCAACCAAGTAGACCAGACAAGTAGACCAGAAGCTGATTCACCACCCCGAGCCGACGCAGCGACCATGGCCAGATACCAAAGGCCAGTCCAAGCACGCCAGGCCGAGTAAACTCGAGAAAATCTTCTCCATTTATTACTTCGAATTCCCGTGGCTGCTACCCTGCCTAAACCAAAGGTCCCCTCTTGGGCACACCGGCCAGGCAGCTGACAGAAACTCCGCCCGTCCCACTCCCTTCTTGCACCATCGGCAGCCAGCTGCCGGCTCACCACAACTTCTTCGTCACCTCGTCAAACGCCTCCATGCGCTCGGCCACCTCGCCAAGCCCCAGGCGCACGTCCGTGGCGTACTCGTTCAAAAGGTCAAAGTCGCGCATCAGCTGCTGGTCCGCGTGCGCCCGCTGCGCCGCCAGGAAGAAGTCGTTCATGCGTTGCCGCGTGCGCTCCTGGTCTTTTTGCACGGTGGCCTCGTCGGCCACGATCTCCGCCGGCGCCGTTTTGGCGCACGCGCGCCGCCGCTCGCGCGCCTGGTCGCTGTGTTTCTGGTGGTTGGCCACCACGTCGCCCAAGCGCGCCTGGGTGGCTTTGAGATCCATGAGCGCCACGGAAAAGTGCTCGTTGAAAAAACTGCCCGTGCGGGCCACTTCCGACGCCATGGCCGCGACGTCGTCGAGAACGTCGATCTGTGTCCACAACCGGTCCAGCATGGCGACGGAGGCGCGCGCCGTGGACACCTGGTCCATCGTGGGCGCCGACGTGGAGGGGGCTCTGCTGCGATGCATTGTGGTCTCGGGGAACGACGTGCCGTTTGTGTTGGGGGGTTGTATCGCCTCCGTTTAAGAAGTGTTTCGGATGCGTGTCAGGGTGTGTTTCAGCTTCTGCGGCAGCTCTGTTTCAGCGCTGTTGCGGTGTCGTGTCGGTCTTGTGTCCGCTACTGGCTCTCGACTGTTGAACATCAGCGCGCACTCGCCTACTACTCCACATTTCACGTCTCCACTCCACATCTGACCTGGCCGCCACCATTTCCTTCCGTCCCTTTTCGCCATGGCCTGGAAAAAACTTCTTTACCTCCGGCAGCCGTTCCCGGATAATTACACACACACGTCGTTCCTCGACCAGCTCAAGCGGAACGCCACCGTCGCCAAGTACTCCCGCGCCAAACTCCTCAGCGACTTCGCCCTCGTGGCGCAGTACGCGCTGCTCCTCTTGCTCGTCAACACAAACTTCTCCGCCATCTACGCCTCGCTGTGGCCCGTGCACGTGCCCACCGCGCTTTCGTCCGTTCTATCGCTTTTGTTTCTCGTCGCGGGCGCGTCCCGCCCCTCGGGCCGGCGGCTGCTCAAACTGGCGGCGATCATCTCAACGCTTCTTCTCGTCATTTCCCCGCTTCTCCGTTCGTTGACGCTGTCGACGTCGCTGGACTCCATTTGGGCCCTCTCGGCCATTCTCACTGGCTCCAACATTCTCTGCCACGACTACTGCTTGGACACGACACGGCTGTACCGGTCGATTGTGCTGACGAACTTGTCGTTTGCCAACGCCATCGTGTTGGCGTCGCGCTTGCCGGCGTCGCTGGCGGTGTTCTCGTTTGTCATATTCTCCATTGAGATCTCGGTGCTTCTCCCGCTTTTGGACGTGCAGTTGCGCCGCCGCCTGGCCACGCTTCACGTGTTGCTCATGGCAACGGTGTTTGTCTCCACGGCCGCGATTGTGGGCTACGTGCACGGGTTGCTTTTCGCAGTGGCTTATGTGGGAGGCTTGCTTTTCGTTGTGGTGGGGCTACCGAGCTATTTTCTTTTCTTGCAGCGGTACAAGAATGAGCTACAAGGGCCGTGGGACACGGCGGAGCCCGTGATCCGGTCGAAGCCATGAGCAGAAAGCGGCCGCAAAGCTTCGGGGATTTGAGACTCAAAGAATCTTTGGAGAGCCGAGTGCGGTCACAGCCAAAAAAGCGATTGCAAGTCAAAGCAACCTAAGGCATTCGCAAAGACAAAAACCACCCAGCGGGGTTTTCAAACTCTCGAATGGATGCATAGAGGATCAGGGGCCTACCTGAAGATCATTCTATAAAGGATGGGGAGTTGCCATAATTAAAGACTGATGTGCCAGTCAAGCATCAAATCATTTGCATTAGCACAAACAAAACATAATACACGAACCCGCGACCAAGACTAAATTTCGTTCAACGAAACATTTTTCGTTGCACTAGAAACATAGCTGCACTTGCAAAAAACAGACTCTTGCAAGAGCAAATTGTTTTTTGTACAAAAAAGTCGTACATCACAGAATTCTCAGAGTACATCCGATTGGGATTTTACAGAAAGTCGGGAATCAAGAATGGGAAGCGAGGAGCAGCATGAGAGAAGTCAGATATATTGGTGTCACTGTTTCCTGAGATTTGGTTACTAAGATGTAGTCATGGAGATGATGTAAGCAATTGGAACTTCAGACCACAAAGTCACATTTCGTTTGCTTGTAGGCTAAAAACGAATCGTCAGTAAATCTCAGCAAAAAGTCAATTGCAAGAAAGCTGTGAATCAAGAAGCAGTCGCAGCAAAATACGTCGGTGGAAATGTCCATGGGTCAGAAAAAATGTAACAACGTCAGACCTCAATACCCACCTGATGTCAGAGAATTAAATGGAAATCAAACCGTAAAAGTGAAAACTACTGTAGCCAATAAGCCTAGGGAACCAAAAGCGAAGCTAAAAAAATAAATTAAAACAGAAAAGATCTTTGGCTCAGATGTGATTTTTGGCTCAGGTGTGCTCTTTGGCTCAGGTGTGATCATTTGCTCAAAAGTGCACCGTTGGCGAAGTGCCGAAATCAACAACGCCCGTATTCTCCTCGTAAGCCCCGGACCACAAATGCAAAAAATTCCAGGCCCTGTAAGAGCGCCGGAGCCACCATTTCTGGCCAAGTACAACCCTCGTCCGCTTTTCTTCCGCACCATCAGAGTGCGCGCCACACACCAACAACAACTCTTCCCATGGCGCAGAACCCATCCGCCAAGCCGCAAGGCCGCGGGCAGCAGCAGTACACGCAGGCGGACCTCAACCGCATCGTGATGGAGTACCTCAGCAAAAAGGGCTTCCACAAAACGGAGGCCATGTTCCGGCTCGAAAGCACCAACACGCCCACACCCGCCGCACCCCCCGTTTCCGCCGCCACCACGCCCATGGCCGGGCCCTCGGAAATGGCCAAGTTCAACGGCGGCAAGTTCGGCCGCGCGGACGCCGAGCTCCGCGGGTTGCGCGAGCAGGTGGCCAAGACCGAGCAGGAGCTCCAGAACGCCCGCGACAGAGACACCGTGGCGGCCAAGGAGCGCGAGTTGCGCATGCTCCGCGACGAGGAGGAGAAGCACCGCCGCGAGCTGGACGTGGACCTCTACGACCGCGCCTACGGCATCTTGCGTCGCTGGGTGGAGACGTCGTTGGACTTGTACAAGCCCGAGTTGGCGCGCATCTTGTGGCCATTGTTCGTGCACTGCTACCTCGAGCTCGTGCTGCGTAGCCTCGTGCGCGAGGCCAAGATCTTCTACGACAAGTTCAAGGGCGACCACACCATCTTGCACGGCGTGGAGGTGCAGCAGCTCGGCGGAACGTCGCTCGCCGAGCACTTGAAGGAGAACCCGTTGGCGCAGGCCTACCGCACGCGCAAGTACCGCATTCTCGTCTCCAAGACCACCATGAACTTGTTGCTCTACTTCTTGCACGAGAACGAGGCCGTGGGCGGCGCCGTGTTGATCCGCATCATCAACCAGTACCTCAACCCGGTCACCACCACGACGCAGCCGGACCGCGTGGACCACGAGGGCGAGGCAGACCCAACAGAGGGCCTCCCCGGCTACCTCGTCAACACCAACGAGATCGACCGCTTCAACGAGCAGGCGGTTTTGCTCGGGAAAATGCCCTTGGACGCAGACGTGGAGAAGGAGGTGGAGGCCGAGTTGCGCGTCAAGGACGACGCCGCACCGCCGTCGGACGGACGTACGCTTGTGGCCGAGTTCGCCGCCATGACCGCGGCGGAGCCGGACTCGCCGGCGGCCGACGCGTTGCCGCTTCCGATGAAAGACGCGGGCGACATTCGCCGCATGGTGTTGGCCGTGGAAGACTTCCGGTGCAAGATCAAGTTGGGCGCCGTGCAAGCCGCCGCGCCATCCGTGTGCATGTACACGTTCCACAACACCAACAACGATCTCACGTGCCTCGAGTTCAACCACGACCTGAACATGGTTGCGGGCGGCTTCCAGGACAGCTACGTCAAGCTCTGGAGCCTCGACGGACGTCCTCTCAAGTCCGTGTTCAAGCGCGACGCACAGAACGGCGACACCTCTCGCAAGTTGGTGGGCCACAGCGGGCCCGTTTACGGCATGTCTTTTTCGCCCGACAACAAGTACTTGGTGTCGGCGTCTGAAGACAAGACCGCGCGCCTTTGGTCGTTGGACACATACACCGCTCTCGTTCTGTACAAAGGCCACACACAACCCGTCTGGGACGTGAAGTTCTCGCCCTTGGGCCACTACTTTGCCACTGCCTCCCACGACCAGACCGCCCGCTTGTGGGCTACAGACCACATTTACCCGTTGCGCATTTTTGCGGGCCACATCAATGACGTCGACTGCGTGGAATTCCACCCAAACTCCAACTATGTGTTCACGGGCCTGGCCGACAAAACGTGCCGTATGTGGGACGTGCACACGGGCGAAACCGTGCGTATCTTCATGGGCCACACGGGCCCCGTGAATTGCGTCGCCGTGTCGCCCGACGGCCGCTGGCTTGCAAGTGCGGGCGAAGACAGCGTGGTCAATCTCTGGGACATTGGCTCTGGAAGAAGAGTCAAGACCATGCGTGGCCACGGCCGCTCGTCGATCTACTCGCTCTCATTTTCCAAAGAGGGCAGTGTGCTCGTTAGTGGTGGCGCAGACAACACTGTCCGCGTATGGGATATCAAGCGGAACACGCCGGATGCAGGGCCTGTTCCAGAGGCGTTTGCTGGTGAGGGGGACAAAACCGAGAAGGTCAACCGCAAGGAGATTGTCGCCACGGCGGACCACATGACTGCGTACTTCACCAAGAAGACACCGGTGTACAAGGTGCACTTCTCTCGCCGCAACTTGTGTCTTGCGGGTGGCGCGCTTTTGGCGTAAGCCGGAGATGGAATGGAGGTTGCAAAATACGCTTTTGCAGGGAGCAAACGAACATGTACATTGAGTTTTGAGTATGAAGAGCACCTTCATATTTGGGTCCAAAACGGTGCTGAGTTGATAGTCGAAAGCTTCTAGAGCTTGTTGAGGCTCAGACGATAATGAAGCGTCGTCCATTAGTTGAGGTCTATTGTCCTCAGCTTACCGACGCATATGGTTGATACATTCGGCCTTGATCGAAATGATCGGCCATGGAGTTGCCTAATTGCAAAAGCTGTCTGTTCCAGTCGATCGATACGTGATATGCAGACAGAGTTCGGATCCTATACAAAAAGAGCTACGCTAAAGAAAAAGAAATTATATATTTGAGTTCATAAATACGAAGGTAATGTTACAACGATACCTGAGTAGTACGGCAGCCTCACAAATTTTGCTTATACATGAAATCAAGTCAGCAAGGCAAGTCTACAAAGTGGAAACCATGAAAAATGAATTACACGATTCACTTGAAAAAAGTCCGTGAAAGAGGCCTGAGAGAAGCGAGCTCATTCAAATTTGGCTTTGAGTGAAAAATTCATGACTCCCAGTCTTTATGGGGATTGAAGCCGATGTAACTGAGCTTCTTAATCGAACTTAAGGATCACCAATTGCCCTTTCAAGCTACATCAGATTTGATTTCATTAAGTTATCATTGCTCCATGCTTGCCCCTGGTGAGCATTTGCGCAGTCTGACACTCGGTTACCTCGTTTGCATCAGAGTGTGCATTTTGTGGCGTCGGAGACGTCCTTTAAAGGCCGAAAACGGATAAACCGTCTCTACACGCGCTGCATGGAATCTAGGCAAGAGTGGCGCCAGTGACACTTTTTCCAGATTCCTCCATCAAGGGACAACTTGACTCTCCAAATGCATCAACCATGTGTGCAGCAGAAACTGCACCGTGCCAGGCAGAGCAGATCAAGCCAGAGTCAAACCAGCCATGCTTGAAAAACCACCACTAGCAGCGGCCCCGTCTCAAATTTCATGCATTGCCGTTTATAGGACTCGAGCCAAGACGCAGCCCAAAGCAGATCGCATCGTGACGCGAGCCGTTCCTGGGCACCCGCACTGTACGTAGAAATGCGGGGTTGGCGTGCAGGCCCCGAGCGGTCACCATCAGAGAATATACCGCATTGAGTATAGTCTGGCGAGTATAAAGCGCCACGGCCCCCGGCGTTTTTGCATTCCAACACAAAGTCCGCCGGATTCTCGCCACACGCTTTCCCCAGCCAGCACCTGTCCCGCCCCGCAGAATCCGCCGCTCGCTCCTTATCCTACCCCACAATACAATGAAGCTCTCCACTGTTCTTGGTGCAGGAGCGTTTGCCGTGGCCGTGGCCGCCGCTGACGCCGACGACGTCGCCTTCTTGACCGCGTTGGTGGAAGACTTCAAAAGCAACAAAAAGCAGTACGTCAACTACTTCCAGACCGCTACGGGCGTGCCGAAGCAACTCACCCAGTTGGCAGTGCAGGTGGCCACCTACACCGACGAGCTGTACACCACGCTCTTGGACAACAGCGACATCAACGTCGGTTCCTTGGAGTCCTTTGCGACGGGGTTGCCGTGGTACACGCGGCTTGCCGCAGAGGTCAGTGTCGCCTCGGGCTCCACGACATCGCTGGGCCTAAAAACGACCTCGTCCTCGGACAACGGCGGGCTTTCGATGGTCGCCCCGGGTGGCGCCTTGCTAGGTGCTCTCGCCATTGCACTCTTGTGAGGGCCGGCTGGACGCCAACTGAAAATACTGAAAATAAAGTCAACGAGTAATGCATTGAACGAATTCAAGATTGGATAGAAGCGAAAACCCTAGGTTGTTAGTAGGGTTGATGCCAGGATAACACCAGAGCCCAGAGGCACGGTGCTATCATTCTATCGGGTACGGAATCGCTCCAGACAGCTCCTCTATAACTGCTCACCGAGAGTACGTTTATTACCGACCAATGGCCTCATGGAGTGTCGGAGACAGACTGCGTGCTCCGGCTTGGCACCCATGTAAGCTCTTCTAGCAACAACTCTTCGCATCGCAGTGATTCCCGCACATTATCCTTTTGCAGCCATGCACTCTTGCCCATTCGCAACTAGTCACTGGCGGTGAGAAAAAGCATTAGATACTGGAGATTCCAGAGATAGTTGTCTTGACAGTCCATTGGGATATTGTTGGTGAGCATGTGCCGTTTTCCGTCGTGGAAATACGGAAAGTACATGTCGGTGATGTCCGACATCATGAACGACAAGTTCTTAGACAAAAGCTGGAGGCCGCGCTCAAACCGGCCGTTTCTGCCGTCTTTGACGCAGTCCAACGCCTGCACCGTATGGTCGTAAAAGAGCGGGTACGTCATTGTAGCCGGTAGGTCCTGCGCTTGTTGTGGCGACAATGTCTCCAGCAAATATGTCGCGGAGCCTTGGGTCTCGACGGGGAAACGCAACTGCAAATTCAACATGTCGCAGAGAGTCTCCATGAGCGACACGATGTGGACGAGGCCTGCGTTGACGTTGTCCACGGCAGCAGTTTCCCTGGTCTCGGTGGTTCCCGGATACGCGGATAGCGCGGGCGGGTTCTCGTGGTAGCAGGCGTCGAGAATCTCGGCGATCGACGACGGGAACTCGATGCCTGAAATGCAAAAGTGCGGCGACGACGCCGCCACGGTGATGGGGAAGGCCTCGGATACCACCGTCGCCAACTGCCGGATGCACACCACGATCTGCGGGCAGATGGACGAGCGGAGCGACTCGAATACGGGGCCGATCTGCGAGCCGACAATGTCGTTTTTCTCGTTGCACAAGTCGGCGAACGCCGGCGACTTCTCGCTCACCACGCGGGTGATTTTGTGGATGGAGCTGCGCACAGCGTACATCTCCGAGTGCAACGAGTCGTGGGCCGCCTCTTGCTGCGCGAGCAGCCTCGCGAGCGATCGGAGCCGCACCGCAAGCCGCCCGGACTGCTCGTGCGGCGTTTCGGCGGTTTTGCCCGTTTTTTTACTGCCGTAGTAGGCGTCGATTTCGTGCGACAACTCGGCCTTGAGCCGGGCAAACTCCCTGATGGCGACCGTGAGCCGGGCCAAGTGGCGGATGTCGTCGCGCGTGTACGACTTCTTCTTCTTGGCGCCTCGAAGCGAGCCCTTGGGGTCCAAAACGTCCGCGGACACGTCCGACGGTAAGCAGTAGAGGCGGTCGCCAAAGCCCCACACACAAGCGTTTGCGGCAAACTCCAGGTCCGGAAGCGGCACGGAGCCCAGCACGAGCGGCCGGAGGTTTCGTAGGTCCAAGCGGAGACTGTAGTGCACGCCAAAGCGGTCTGAGCCCGCGGGCCGCGTCCAGAGCCGGAAATGGACCTTGAACGTGTCCCTCGGCACTGGCAAGAGCGGCGTGGCCTCGAACACGGCCCGGGCGTACACGGAGGACACTTTGCTGACGTAATAGACGTCGCCGGACGGGCTCAGAAGCGAGTAAAACGCCGCAACTGGGTGCGGAGGAGACGCGGCGTCGGGCGCACCGGAGCCCAGCCCCACGCTCAAGTTCCGCACGGAGACGTGGCCGAGCCCTCGAAGCTGGAGCATTGCAAACGGCGGGGAAAATTTGTTGCGCAGTGTCGGACGCACTGCTTGTATCGGTGGTATGCTTCGCACTATCAGTACATCAGCGCGCATCACGGCCCAGCTATAAATACAACCCACTTTTCCTCCACAACCCCGCTTTTTGGCCCGTCCAATCGCACAGTAGCAAACATCGCAACCACCGGGCTTTGCGAGGGACTGAAGCGCGACCACGGACTCGAAACGCGTCCTCACACCCCACCGACAACGGCCCATGCTTCGAGCATGGCGCACTTTCTCGTGTGCCTCGCGCACTTCTGCGAGATCCACGGCCCCTCGATGATCTTCTGCACGCAGAAATCAGACGCCAGCGCCGCGGGCTCGTCCACGCTCTCGCTGTGCGAAAGCTGCTCGCTCCAACTCCCGCTGGGCGCCGCCACGCTCGTGACGGCGGCTAGCTCCGAGCCGTGGAAGTACGTCACCTCGCGGTACCCGCAGCAGCAGCGGCTCTACACGTCGCTCTCGAAGCTCGTGATGAAAAACCTCTCTGTGGAGGCGGTGGCGGACCCGCTGAAAATGGTGTTCTACGGCGACAGCACCAACGGCTTCTGCGTCAGCAAGGTCTTCAGCATCTCGGACGTGCACGCCCGCGGCGGCGAGCGCAAGTACGCCTTTTTGGTTGTGTGCGACCACGAACTGGCGCTTTTGAACAGCTGGGACGTTGTGGCGGTGTACGTTCTGGAGTTGATTTCGGTGTTGCAGCGGCAGCTGGAGCGGCGCTGGGAGGAGGCCAAGGCGGCGTTCGCCAACAACGAGCGGTACTTGCGGCGCCTGAAGAACATGCCCCGGAACTTGGTGGAATTGACCGGAGACAAGGACATTTTCATCAAGCTCCACACCTGCGCCGTCGAGCTTCTTCAGGATGTTGAGTAAGAAACCAGGAAACGGAAAAAAAAAATAGACATAGATGATAATAAATTTGGAGTGCTTGGCTGTTTTTCGATGGGTGTGGAGAACGTGGAGAGAATCATGCGGGTGCGTTATCGCGCACATTATGGGTGATGGCTCTGGCCACACAATGTCCGCGAAGTGGCGCCGGAGCTCTCAATTGAGCGGCGTGGTTGCATTCTTGGCCGCAGCAGCTATCTACTGGTCTTTCTCCCGGCCTCCAACACCGTCTGCAGCGCCATTTGACGAGGACATCACACATTGCGATGCACTTCAGTCCAACTGTGAAACACACGCGGATTTGGGGACTATAAACCTCCCGTGGCCGTTGACCATTGACGAGGGTGATGAAGGGGTGTCTTGGCGCGATGACGGCCCAGACCCACGGTTACTCCCCGCATTTTGGTTGAGCTCGATCCAAAACATCGACATACCCCAAAGTGACGAGATGATTGTAATGAACCACTCGCTTCCGTTTCTGTGGGATGTGTTGCTTGGATTGAGTCGTAACCTTTTGGCCTGTGCCGAAGAAGCCACTGAGGATGTCGCTTACACGCATCTTCCTGACTGTCCACCTGGGTTTCCAAAGTATGCCGTACATCTGGTACGAAAAGATGTTTCGGAGGGCCAGCACCGGTGCTACTCCCTGAATTTTCTCTTCCACCAGCAATTAGTTCCAGAAAAGGTTCTTTTCTTGCATTTGGCTCAAACAGCCCTACTTTTTCCCCTTGAGCTGGAATCATGCTACGACTTATCATTCATGGCCATGGAGCACCCATTGGTTTTGCAAAAACACATACAAAAGTTCCAGATGCTGGGGAAACGTGAAACCAATATATTCGAAGAGCTGGTCCCGGGCAATCAGCAGAAAAACTGGTGCCTACCCCAAAAACTGTCTTCTGAACAAGCCACAACAAAAAGTTCTCTGGAAAGTGTCGCTGAAACGCAAACCACCCAAGCAGAAGAATCCACCGAGTACAAGTATTTCGGAGAGGCTCAGTTGACTGGCCCCGGCGGGTCCCACTTTGACTGGCGGTTTTTCCGAAAATCGACATTCTGCGACTACGAGCGAAAAGCCCTACTCAGCCGTTTGACTCGGGCATGGCTCCGGTTCTCCAACACATTAAACTTGCAGACGTGGCTCGCTCACGGCTCACTTCTCGGCTGGTACTGGAACGGGCTTCACATGCCATGGGACGGAGATGTTGACGTGCAGATCTCGGTTCAAAGTATGGCCGTTTTGGCCCGCTACAACCAAACGCTAGTAGTGGATTTCACGGACTCCGCGACTCTGTTCTATGTGGATGTGAGCCCATTCTACAACAACCGGCGGAGCGACGGACAAAATGTCATAGATGCAAGGTTTGTGGATGTGACTTCCGGGATGTACGTTGACGTCACGGCGATGAGTGTGACTGAAACAACCGACTTTGCGGCTCTCAATCGGGTGGTTGATCCGGAATATGATGCGGTGATGAAGTCGGCAGCAGACTCGGGATTTGTGGAAGGGTACCACTTGCAGCTCCAGAAGAAGGCAAACGCGACCATGCTGCGCCATCACTTGTTCAGCTGCAAAAACGGGCACTACGCAAGGCTCGACGAGCTCTTTCCATTGGCAAAAACACGCTTCGAAGGCGAACTCGCCTTTGTGCCCCAAAAATTCGAGGAGATTTTGCAAAGGGAATACCCGAATGGGCTAAGGCTGCATTTTGGGGACTGGGTGTTTCGGCCCAGCTTGGGGTTGTGGGTCAAGATCGGCAATGAGCAAGCCGACCGAGAATCCCTTTGTGAGAGGGACCTCACGCAGGGTATGCGACTCAAGCGTAGGGCCTGGTTCGATGGAATCCAGAAAGGCGCTCGGCCCGACCCATTCTTGGTCCGGCGAAACAAAAGGCTCCATAAACGCAGCCCGCGTCATTGACCTTAGCTATCTCACGAAAAGCTTATACCGATGAGAGATCACCAAGGGCGTTGGTGCGGCCGCCGGTAGAGAAGTCACTGCCAAAGCGCAGAAGTGGCCACACAATCGCCCGGAGCTTGCCCACCACCAACCCCTGGCTCACGGGCCCGAAGCTGTTCGAGTCTATCGAGTGAAATGCGTTGTCTCCCTCTACCCAGAGGTGGTTACGAGGCACCACGACCAGTTTTCTCGGATATGCTGGATTGCGGGGAAGGACCACTTCGCCCTGGGTGCCGACAATTCGTTTCGTCAAGAGTTTTTCCGGGTTTTCAGGGGAGCGGAACAACACCACGTCGCCGCGCTGCAATGCCTGTGGCCGCTTGAGGTTGAATTTCTGTACCAAGGCCACGTCTTTGGCTGTGGATTCCGTGCCGGGATTGAGTGCCGGGCTCATGGAAAACCCGGAGATCTGGCACGGCAGGAGCACGTGGTCGAACGCCACGAAAAGCACCGGGAGCCATGTGAGCGTGGCAAACGCCTTTTTGACGGGAGGGCTGACCATAGAGTAGTTGGTTTATGTTAGGCGAGAAATGATTCGCGGAGGCACGGGTGTAGGAGGAGGAGGAAGTTCATACTTTGGGTACATCAGGGTTCGAGGGGTGAATTTTGATTACATTGATTCTGATTTGATGACTCACATTGATGATATTTTTTCTTGGGCTGTTTGCTAATGTGGGTAAGCGTATCCATGTGTGGTGGACGCAGGTAATCGTATTGAGTGGTAACTAGTGAACATCATGTCAGAACCGCTAAACAGCGGGTGGCTCTTGTGATATGGGTTTCGTCTACTTTGGCTCTCGCCGGTATTTCGATGCTCATTGCTTGTTCGGTTTTCTATGCTATGCGGATTTCAAGGCCAATTATAGTGCACCCTTGACCAAGTACAAGGTAGCGCCATTGGCAAAAGACGCCGCGGCCTTCTTACCTACCTCGAGAGCCACCGGCGCGTCGTTCTCCACGCGAAACAAATTCAACCGCTCCTCGCTGTGCTGCGTGGCGTTGTTGTAGTTGAAGATGTTCATGGCGTCGGCAATCGCGTCCAACGCTCGCCCCACCGACCACGACTTCGACACCCAGAGCCCCGAGCGCGTGGCCGGCGCCGTGGCGTCAAGTGCCTCGTAATCGTCGCCATTGCGGTTGATGTACACCACCCAGACGTAAAGCCTGTCGGCCGCCGCAACCGACGCTGGGCCCTTGGCCACCTTCTTGATGGCTGCCAACTCGGCCGTCGCGCTGGGCCGCTTCGGAGCGAAAAGCAGCTTGCTCTCTTTGCTCCGCTTGGTGCGCTGCACGTGCAAGAACTTGGCGAGCTTCTGGAAGGGCGTTTGCTTGTGGGATTCTTTGATGGTGGTGGCCGCCGGCGCGCGGAACAGCGCGTCGAGCTTCTGCTGCCGCTGCTGTTTGTCCGGAAAGAGCAGCGCCGCCGTCGGGCCGCCCGGCGTCAGCGGCAGCGGCAGTTTTTGGGGCCGGCCCACACAGTGGTGGGAATCTAGGCCTCTGTGGCGGGAGCAGTATGTGTTGGCACAGTACTCGCAGTGGAACGGGAGGAAGTCGAGGGCGTTGCAGAGCGAGCAGTTTTCCCCGAGGTTCATGATCCCCTCCCGGGACTTGTCCACTTTGTTCATGGTGTAGAGAGACATGCGCGGAGATCGAGGTCAGGTGTGATGTGGGCTCGAAATGAGGGCTTTTGATATCTGTGCCTTCGCTGTTTTTGGCTTCTTCTTCCGCTGGGTGTGGGTTGTCAGTTTGGCTCTTGGCGTTTTTTTCTGCTCTGTTGTAACTCGTTGTCGATGAATCGGCTCGTCAATGGGTGCGAAAAGGCCGTCCGGAGTAGTCGATGTATTTCGAGCCTGAAATGACTTTTTACAGAAAGGGCAGTTTTTCTACTCTTGAGCTTGGCCTTCCGCTGGCGGTGCCGAGTTTTATGTGTTGGGTGGCGGTGGCGGTGGCGAGGGCCAATCCAATGGAAGCTGCTAGAAGTGAACGGTGGAGTCAGGCAAACTTGATAACGCCGAGTCGACTTGTCGAAGCGTGGAGGTTGGAGTGATTACTCGAACAGTCACTTACAAAGCAAACCTCAATGGTTTTTCGTACGATTATTTCTAGACCTTTTCAACGGATGTTTTTGTATTGGCATTAAAAGTTTGCGTTTTCTTCAACTCTGGTCAATAAAATGGCATATACAAGAACTGTAAACAAAAATGACTCGAAAAATGAAACAGAAAACAGACGTTGAATTAATGAAAAGACTTGGCATCAGTCACTGAAAAATCGCTTTAGAGACAACACCCAGCAATAGCTAGGGGAAGCCTAGTAGTGTGGCTAGCAGATTGTCACCAAGCACCAAAGATTACCAGAAGCGTCCGAAAAGGCTGTAAAACAAATTAGGGCAAAGAGCAAAAAATAATCACCATAGGCGAAAAAAAAACCATGCAGCTCATAAAAAGAAGCCAATATTTGAATTGCACAAACCTCAACGGCCCCAAAGACATTTTGCACTTCGCATTCGCAGCTCCATCGCATCAGCCAAAAACTCAACATGTACGACTTGAACGTGCCGTGGCCCGCCGTGGGGTACGCGGAGCCGCCGTCGCCCGCAGAAAGGAAAAACTTCCACAACACCGTGGCCATGCTCTACAGCTTCGGGTACCGCAACATCGTGGTCAACTTCACGGTGCCTGAATCGGTCAAGTTGCCCGTCGGCAGCCCCGAAAAACTCAACCCGATGCCCATGGGCGAACTCCGAAAGGACTTTGCCGAGTTCCCCGCGCTCCGCTTGTTCTCGCGCGTCACGCTCGTGATCAACGACCCGGCAAAGACGCAGAACGTGCTGAAGATCAACAACACCGCCGCCTTTGACATTGTCGCCGTGCAGCCGACCACGGAGAAGGCGTTGCAGCTCGCGGCCACGAACCTCGACATCGACGTCATCTGCATGCCCATGGGCAACCGCTGGCCGTTTTTCTTGAAGCACAAAACCGTGGGCCTGGCGCTCGCCAAGGGCATCAAATTCGAGATCTGCTACTCGGGGCTCGTGGCGGGGCCCGCCGGGTACGCGTCGTCGACGTCCTTGGGCGCCTCGGGGCTGGTCTCGCGCAAGTGCTTCTTGCTGAACTGCCTCCAGCTTCTCCGGGCGGCGCGCTGCAGAGGGTTGGTGTTTTCCAGCGGGGCAACCGAACCGTTGCACGTGCGGAACTACGCGGACGTGCTTGCCATGATGGGTCCGTTAGGGTTGAAGGCTTCCAACGCCAAAGACGGCTTCACCGCCCACCCAGAGTCTGTGTTGGTGAAGGGCCGCCTACGGTTCAAGAGCCACAAGCAAACTGTGATGGTGGGGATGGCCACAGGCCCGGACTCGCGGGCGGCGGCACTCACGGCGAACGAGGCCGCCAAGCGGGGGACGTTGGCCGACTACAAAAGGCCGAGGGAGCCAGAGGATGACGCCCGTAAACGGACAAAGGTATAACGAAGCATTTTTCCGGAGCAGTACTGCTTGTAGAGAAGTCAAGGAAATGGAAGATACTACCAGGGCATCTTGTATCGGTTCAGGCTTCAAGGAAATGGGTGTCTTACGTGTCACGTAATACAAAAGTTACGGCGAATGCGTGGGTACTCGGCCACAAACTACGATTGGTAGGAGGGCAGTTCGTTTTGACTGCAAGTGTTACGGGTCATCTATGGAGTCGCCAGAATGAAACATGTATTGGCTGCTTGAGTATTAGGCGTATTATGCTGCCGGGGATATTAGGCCTGGGCAGTCGGATCAGCGTCAGCCCAGTTGGTAATGCAATATGTAGTGATGATGGGAGTCGGAACCGGTGATGCGAATTAGTGGAAAACAGACGACCTGACGGTTTTCTTGGGCCTTTCCTGGCGCCACGAGTCACCGGCGGTCAGGGAAGTTTGGGCCTCTTGGGCCGCTCCACTCTGACTCTGCGATTCTTGTGGCGCTCTATTTTGAAGCCCTCTGCTTTGGGGCTCTCGGCTTGGAGACTCCCGTGGGCCCGACCGCGGGTCCGGCCGTCGCCGCTTGTTTTGGAGAAAAACAGACAGCGGCCTTTTCCGCTCGGGCAGCGAAACCGGTGGCCGCGAGTAGATTCCTTGGTTGTGCTGGTGGATCGGCAGAGACGCCCTCAGCGGTAGGTCTGCTGCTGCGGCTTGGGGCGTTGCAAGCCTGCTATTGTGTGTGCCAGGGGAGTTCGGCCTGCGGGCACCAGCAGCGCCGGGGCGAGCAGTGGCCACAACAGCATTCGTCCTACGGACGGCCCCGGTGGCAACGTTTGGCCCGGCTTGCGGCCGCGGCGTTTTCGGGACTCTGAAGGTGAGCGGCGCCTTGAACATCAAGTGGCGCTGCAGCACGTCCCGCCGCGCCTTGCCCAAGATGGACTTCGGGCTCGGGTTGTAGGTTCTGGGTTGGCTCACAAGGCGGCGCCGGCTCGGGTCCGCCAAAACACCCGGGATTGCCACGATGGCGTTCTTGGTTTTCTCCTTTTGGAGCTTCTCCGTGATTCGCCGGAGCCGCTGCGCCGACGACGCGAGAAACAGCTCTCGTTCCTGGGAGTACTGTTGGTACAAGTTCTTGTTGGGCATGCCGGGGAACGGCTCCAGCAGCACGAGCTGCAGCGCCTTCGGGTTGAACGGGCGGTTGGCAAAGTCCCGCTCGCAGAGCGCCGCCCAGAGCTCGTCGGAGTCCGGGTTTAGCGCCGGGCTGTTTGTTTCCACTATCGCCAACTGCTTGGCGTTGAGCCGCCGGAGCACCGGTCGGAGGAGGTGGTACGGAATGTCGCCGACGTCGGTGATGCGGGCCGCCTGCTGCATGCACACGCTCTGGGCGATGTGGAGGAGCGAGGACACCATGGAGAAAGGTGGCGAAGCGAGGGTGGAGAAAGGGTAGGTGTGTGTTTGATGATTGTCTTTTTTATCTTATTGTGCTGTTTCCGTGGATTTGGATCGTCACACTTGTGGTTTTGGCGGAAACGGTCCGGCAAATTGCGCTTTTGGGAGGCTTTGTTGTGTCGATGAGTTTGTGGTTGGTGGCTCTGATGCGGTCGAGCGATGCGGTTGCTCGTCGATAAGAAGGATAAGAGAAATGCTTTTATTTAAAGTAAAAAAAAGACGAATTGAGCAGAGAAAGCTAAATCTTTGAAAAAAAAACACTTCGAGAAACCTGTCGTATTTCCACGCATCCCACGCCGCTTTGGTATTGTGGCTAGTGTGATTTAGTACCGGGTCGGTCTATTGCACTCACTGTACGCATAACGACCTTCCAACACTTTCTTTGAAATATATGTCCCTTTTTTTACAAAAATAATATTGCTCTGAGATCTTTGGTTAAAGCTTTCATTGGTATTTCCGTATTACAAGACCTTTCGGATAGAGGTATGCTTGGGTCATAGTTGAAAGCGCAGTTCAGCTCAAATAATCTACATCATATGTAAGCTATGAAATGAAAGCATGATGGATTATAAAAATATAGAAAGAATACATAAATGGCATTTGCCGGGGACTCTCAACCCCGATGGTCCAGCCAAAAACCAGGTAGGGACCAGCCCATATCTGGCACCACGGATCAGCCCCTGAGATCTGTCTCCGGTCAGCAACAGTCCTCTGCAGCTATCTCTCCTGCCCCTTGAATCAATCTGGTCGCTAGCGGTGCTTTTTCTCCAGCCACCTGAAAACAGAGTTGGGCGGGCCGCTCTTCCGCATCACCGCCAACAAGGAGCTTACGTAAGCCGCCTTCACTGTGAGGGTGTCCTTGAGCAGCGACCGCAAAACGTAGTCCCACACGAACGTGGACCAGAGCATCAATAGCTCAAAGGAGAAAACAACCACCAAGGGTGTGAGAATGGCCACTAAGCCAGCGCTGGAGGCCCGGCACACGGCGCCCTCGGCCCGCAGGAGGAAGCGGCCGCCCCGGGACAAAAACACGATGCACAGCTCGGGGTACGCCGCCAACTGCGTCGAGTACATTTCGCTGTGGTTTGCGCTTGTTGCAAAAGAGGGATGGCGCGATATTTATATTGCAACTGCTGCTGCTGCATGGGCTGGGGCGCGTGCAGGATCGAGCCAGGAGCCCGCAAATAACCTTTAATTGGGGGTGGCATGCCGCCTGGTACAGGACCGTCCGGGGCAGTCTGGAGACGAAATCTTAATCTTTTTTCGTTTGATCCGATCTGGCCTCCGGCTGATTGTACTGGATGTCTGTCTTTGTGATCTCTCGGTGGTGAAAGTGTGGTGCTGTGCTCGTTGGCAGGACCTTCAAATCGCCTAGGCAGCGCGGCCTAAATTTCTCAGATCCCGGTGCTGGACTCCGTCTTATCGCGGGCCTTCCATGCAAACAGAGCTAACTGAATGCGTCAAGAAAGACTGAAAAAGACACCAAAATTGGTTGTAGGCGAGAGCCGGATGTACTATCAATGATTGGAGTGACTGATAATATTGTGCGCTCTGTCCACTATTTTTGATTCCCCGAATTGCAGCGACCTGGGGCGAGGATTACTGCAGAACCTGATCGAGCAACGTTGGTTCCTGGCGAAGTGCGACAGGCTGTGCCGCAACTCGTTGCTACTGCGATCTGGAATTCGGTCCTGCATTGCTGACCCTGTCTTTCTTATTTGACGTAAAAAAGAAACCCAAGGAGCTCATTAAAAATAGGGGAACGTCAAAATTGTCGACACTAGAGGAAAATTACGGGCCCCGTAGAATGCACATGTGAAGATTAATTTTAGTTTGTGCTTTTCGCACCCATTCCCAATTCACAGGGCTGTCATTCGAATGGGCACAAAAGCGCCAGGAATGGGATTGTGGGCGCCAACTTCCAAAGATTCGTATGATGTGGAAAGTCTATCTTTCTGCCCACTTGCTCTATGCGCGATACCCCACAAACACGGTAACCGTGCTACTTGTCGAGGGTTGGGCTTCATAAAATTCAACAAGAAAGATCTGGGTCTTGCAAAAACAGAGCTGCCGTTGAAGGCCGGACTATCACCTGAATGTCTTGATTCTGGAAGAGAGACCAGAACGAGACTCGGAGACTTCAGGGAATTGCGAAACGGCTTGAATGTGGCTAAACACAGCTTTCTTCGAGGGCGGCCTTTGAGTGCAAAAGATCCATATAAGCAGGCCGGAGAAGCAAATCTCTCAGGTTTCAGGGTCGCTGGTAACGAAGCTATTCCCTGTGAGACCATTCAACTTTTGAAGTCCTGGCGGCATTCAAATCCTATCAAGAATAGTCACCGGAACGCTCTCAAAGAGCTGGGAAACGAGTTCATCTTTGGCTATTTAAGCACAAAGCCGGTCTATTCTTCCGAATCTTATGCTGTTACGAGCCAGGACAAAATCTTTCACGACACACAAAGGAAGAGTTCAACACGAAAGACTGACGTCAGTCGCAGATACTCACCAGGAAGCGTCTTTAGGGACTTGACCAATTCCGGCTCCAGCAATGTTGGAGCTGTGGCGAAAAGCATAATGAAAAAGAACGTGGCCAGCGAATCAACGCAAAAAGAAAAGAAGTTCATGAAGCCAACGAGAGGCCCTTCGGTTGTACAACTCTCTGAATACTTTGAGAAAATGACTAAGGCTCCGTCCGACAAATGTGAACATCAACAAGATTCGGCAACAATGAAAGAGACGAATGCCCGACCTTTTGCCTTACAAACACATGAGCTTCTGAACTGCTCTCATTCTTTGCCCGGGGACAGAGACTACGAGTGGGACAAGAAGTGGAGCAGTCTCCAAAAATACTACGATCCTGATTCCAAGTTACCGGAAGAACTTTCTCTTTCCAAAAGAGAGGCCAACTCGATCAAGATCAAATTGGCGAATCACATTATGAGGAACGACCGAACCAAAAATCGGTCTAGAACTCAAGTGAGCTTTGAGGGCGACGAAGCCAGCGAGAAAAGCAACGAACTCAGGGAAGCGAGAAAGCGCTTATTGATAAAAGGAGACTGGTTTCCGAAAGTGAAAAGCTGCCTTCTGAAAAGCTGCCGGTCGAGCCTCCCTGAAGAAGTACTGGCGCAAAACTTTGTGATTGATTATGAAGAACGAGAAAATCTTCAAAAGCTTTTGGGGAAGTTGCAGGCGACAACAAGCGCAACGGCCTTTCTCATTGAATTCGTCATCTATGCCACTCGCTACAGAACCTCAATCACCGACAAATTGGCAGGGCAGTCGCTTCAAATGAGAAGCTATGTTTGCACGGCACAGGAGAATATCAAAAGAAATGAATGCTTGCGAGCAGCGTTGTTTCAAAGCTCTTCGGGCGTTCTAAGCCCTCAGGACCTTCACTTGTTGCAGGGAACTGCAGCAAAAACAGCGGAAGATATCCAAGAATTAGAGCACCGAATCATGCTAAGTCACAGAAGATTCCAGGAAAATTACGAGTTTCATTGTTCAATTTACGAAACGGTCAGCGCGATTTTCGGCAAAAGTTTTGGGCGACTCAGACAACTGAAGTACCAACAATCGTTCACCTTTGATTGGGCAGGACCAAGCGACGCCAATGCAATCAACCACTTCTTGAGCAATTTGCTCGCCGAAATCGACTTCTTGAGGAGTCAGAATAACGATTTCGCAAGGAGTCTCCCTATTCAGAAATAGAGCTGTGTGCCATGGAGAAAAAGGGGCTTTGCACCCAACCGCCTATTGTGCGGCTCAAATGCCGGTCCTCGGAGTCTGCGCAAAAGCTGTTGAAAAGTTTTCACAGCCACACGCCTCGGTTAACTACGAGCCCTACAACATGAGGGGCTGAGCGAATAGAGCAAAAAGCGAAATTCAGCGGCGCCCAAAACGCAAATTTTCCAAATGCCTCTCGGTTTAGGCGGCTGTGCTTGGACGTGTCAAGCGGGCACTTGCCTTATTCGCGGCAAAATAGCCAATCCCAAGGATGCGAGTGTATTTGCGGCGGCTTAAAATAAATGTGGGGCGTACTCACGGCATTTCGGGGAATAGGCCCGGAAGTGTTCGTCGTATTGATGGCCGGAGACATTGTGTTCCAGGATGGGCCGAGGGAAATGTCTCGCAATTTCTCCGCTGCGCTTTGCAGTGTGTATCTTTGAGATAATGTGCCACTCGCATTAGACTTGCTTCCCCTGTAAATCAAGCAATGGGCTTGACCGCGATTCTGGCCAATCGCAGACGCCCAGCGCGCGGGAAACCGTTAACACGGTTTCAGGTGGGCCCAGCATCCGCAATTCCAAGCCGCTCACTGGGTAGCCTCGGCGGGCTCGCTCCTGTACTGATGCTGCGCTCCGCGACATAGCGAAGGGCCTAAACTTGTATTTTTCTGGGCGCCCCACTTTTACCAATCACAGCCAACAGAGACATTGGCACCGGCCATGCCTAAAACTGGCCCACTTGATCCCATTGGGCAAACCATGAGCCGGCCCTTTCCCACGGCAGGTCTACACTTGCCGCCAACCTTAGGAACATGGAATTCTCCAAGAGGCACTTTTTGTAGCACGTTCAGCCTGGGTATGATGGCCTGATGACAAGAGCAGCAGAGAACACAGCCTCGACACGGCTCTTCGCTGACACATGCCATGGGTTAGCCGTCCTCGCAGAGACAGATTTCAACCAGGAACCGAAGGAGTGCGGGCCATTGTTCAGCACCAATCTCAGCCGCTTCCTGGACGCAAGATCGAGGCGATATGCGGGCAGGCGTTTGTTTACAGCGCCAGGGCGGGCGCGGACCAATGGGACGCGGGCGCACGCAGCTGATCGATTAGATTCCGGCACAAGTGGTGTGATCTGGTTCATCAGCTGCATATGCATGCATATCCCAGCCATACAACGAGAACATAGGCGGCAGGCAGCCCGAAAATTTGCTGCCGCCACATTGGTTGCACCTCCTTTCTCGGAAGTATAAAAGCCCCCCGCCGCCGCCGGAGTTCAGTGCTCAACACCCAATTTCCTGTCTTGCATGAGGTTCACTAGTGCACTCGTCTCGGGCCTCACAATGCTTGTGGCGGCCGAGGCCTCCCAGGCATTTTCCATCACGCCGGAGGGAATGATCCAGTTGAGAGGCTGCCAGCAGGTTATCTCGCTGATGGGCTCCTTCTGTGTGCTGAAAAAGGGCGACAGAAGAGGCTACACCTGCTACTGTCTGAACAAGAACGCCCGTGCCACCATGGCCGGGTGCTTCAATGTCATTGACAAGGACACGTCGTCTGTGTTCGAGTGGTTCGCCGACTTCTGCGAAAACTACAACACCACCATCACATCTGCGGACATGGAGGAGTCGTTGGAGTACCTCCAGGCCAACGGCAAGAACTTCACCACCATCAAAAAGGGCAGTTCCGGCTCGAGCAGCTCGAGCAACTCGAGCGCCAGCACGAACTCCACCAGCAGCGGCTCTGCGTCGAGCAACTCCACGTCGAGCAACTCCACGAAAACGTCCAACTCGTCGAGCTCCAGCTCGACGTTGATCAGCTACCCTGTCTTTGTCAATGTCACGGCTGCAAAAATCGCCAAGCGGTCCTACAGCGAGTTCTACGGCAACTTCACCTGGTCGTACTACTTGGGCAACGGGCTCTACGGGTACTGGCTCCTTGTGTTCTTGGTGGCCGCGGTGTGCAACTGGAGCGTGGTGATTTTCCCCGGCATCCGGGACTGCTTCAACGGGCGCATGTCCAAGTTTGTGCGGCGGTACATCACGCTCCCCGCGCTCCTGAAGCGCAAGAAGACCAACCACCAGCAGTGCTTGGGCGTGTTTGACTTTCTCGTGCCCTCGCGGTTGGAGCTGTTGGTCATCTTTGGCTTTTTCGCCTTGACGTTCATTTTCTGCGCCGCCAAGTACGAGTGGACCGTGGGCAGCACCATCTACCCGATCCGGTGGAAGGCGTACGTCAGATACACCGCGGACAGAACCGGCATCATCGGCACGATGTTGCTCCCGTTGTTGCTCTTGGTGGGCGGCAGAAACAACTTCTTGCAGTGGGTGACGCGGTGGAACTTTGCCTCGTTCGTGGCCTACCACCGGTGGGTCGGCCGTATCGTGGTGGCGTTGGTTGTCGTGCACAGCATCAACTACACGTGGCTCTACTTGGACCGCAAGATCTACGCGGCGCAGATGAAGCGCGAGTTCCTCATCTACGGCGCGGTGGGCACGGTGGCCGGGGGCCTCATCTGCGTGCAGGGCATGATGTTCTTGCGCCGCAAGTTCTACGAGGTGTTCTTGGCGTTGCACATTGTGTTGGCCGTGTTGTTCATGTTGGGCACCTGGAAGCACGTGGAGGTGGACTCGTACATGGAGTGGGTGTACGGCGCGTGCGCGGTGTGGGTGTTGGACCGCGTGCTCCGGCTCGCGCGCATGTGCTGGTTCGGCGCGCCCAAGGCGCAGGTGTCGTTGTTGGCCGACGACACGTTGCGCGTGGTGGTGCCCAAGCCCAGCCACTGGCCGTCGGTGCCCGGCGGCCACGCGTGGGTGTACTTCTGCCACAGCTGGTATTTCTGGCAGTCGCACCCGTTCACGTTCATGGACTCGGTGCTCGAGAAGGACAAGCTCGTGTTTGTGCTCAAGACCAAGCGCGGCGCGACGCACTACATCACCAAGATGTTGGCGCAGAAGCCCGGCATGACGTGCGAGATGCGCGTGGTGGTGGAGGGCCCTTACGGCGAGCGGTGCCCCGTCGAAAAACACGACAATGTGGTGTTCGTCGCCGGCGGCAACGGCATCCCCGGCATTTTCTCCGAGGTCTACGACATGGCCCAGCGCTCCAAGGACAACAGCAAGCAGCGCCTCAAGTTGGTGTGGGTGCTCCGCGAGCTCGCCACGCTCGAGTGGGTGTGGGACGAGTTGGCGCTCTTGAAAGACACAAAGATCGAGCCCACCATCTACGTCACGCGGCCCGAGCTCGGCCACGGCAACGCCTTGACCGAGAAGTTGTCGGGCGAGGACAGCTCGCTCGACGAGAAGGACTCCCTCACCAAGGAGGGCAAGGACATTCTCCCCGCGCTCCGCGAGCACTTCCCGCACATCAACATCAAGTGCGGCAGACCGCTGATGGACGAGATTGTGGACACTGAGACCGCGGAGGCCGTCAAGAGCGCCGCGTTCATCACCTGCGGCCACCCGGTGATGGTGGACGACTTGCGCTACGCGGTGGTGCAGAAGATTGACTCCACGGAGAAGAGAATCGACTTTTACGAGCAATTGCAGGTGTGGGCATGAGCATAGGCCAAAATAATACACGACTGCATTATATCGAAACCAGTGTAAATTTTCTGATCCGAATTTGGACCATTCAACTTCGTGTATGGCCAGAGCAGGTGGTGTATGAGGTTCAGAGACTTTGCGCTAATCCCCCAGCTAGGCGAAAAAAAAAATAAGAGTCGTTGCTTTGAATCTTCCATTCCTTTCCCATTGGATTTCTCCTAATTCAGCGGTTGCTTCTATTCCCTGGTGCTCAATAGTCATGTCACCAAAACCACTACAGCGCTTTGTCTGTGGTTCAACCGTGTCTTTCTAATTGATTATTCCGCTTTTTATCCTGGACTCGTTTTCAGGGCCACATCATGGCGGCAAAGTTTCATTCCAAATACTTACCTTCTATTATGTTAACAATAATTCCAAGGTGAATTACTTTGCCCGGGCCGTTTCGCAGTCTGCGCCTCCAACATTCGCATCTTCGAGTCCTGTCTAGTCAATAGGCGTAGAGCAAGAGCAAATTGTCAGGTCTTTCAAAATCTTGCATTTCCTGTAATGCATAACTCTCCATCTTTTACATGGGGCCGCCGCTTCTCCTCTTTTTCTTCAACTGTTTTGGCTCACGCCCTTCCCTACCTGCTTGGTCTGGTAGGCGTTACCCGGGCCGCGCGTGGCAGTTCTCACCTCCATCGAAATACTAAAATTTACCCAAGTCAAAGTACAGCCTACAGGGAGACCATATGGCACAAGAAAGGCGGACCCATTAGGAATGCCAAAACAAAAGGAAAGCCCATCAGCGGCCCTTTAAAAATGTATGTGAATGATGATTCAACACACAACCTTATCTACATTAACTGAAGCTTCGGCTAGGAAGTGAAAATTAGTTCTGACTAACACATACAAGCTCATTGATCAGTAACCCAACCACCCGTCTCGGCCTCATCAGTAGTTTCGGTTGCGAGGGAAGCCCTTCCCCAAAGTACCCTCTGTTTCCGAACCTCTCCTCTTATATGCACCTCACATCAACTACTCTTCTTATGCCTGTAACTCGGTCCAAGAATGTGGCCTCGGCCCGAGTCTCCAAGCCCGAGCGGCCCGCACAGAAGGCGGCAATCCCCAAACTCGCTCCTGAGGCCCTCCACCAGGCTCTTTCGCCAGAAACGGCCATTGCATCGGAAAACCTCACATCGCCGAAGAAAGCCGTATCGTCCAAAATTCCCCCATCGCCCCGGAAACCCAAGCGACACATCGAGCTGGCGTTTGCCCACATTGCCACGCCGCATGACCTCCGGCTCCCCGAAAGCTACGTCCAGGTCCACAGCCCTGCATTTGTGGAGGCCATGAACGGCGTTCTCAAAGTCGACCCCTCATTGTACCCGGCGGCGGTCTCCAACCACTTTCCGGCGTTCTCGAGTGAGGAGGAGCCCATCCATGAGGCCGGCCGGATATGCCACTACTGGTACTCGTTGATCCGCTCGGTGATCTCCCAGCAGGTCTCTGGGTCCGCCGCAAATGCTATTCGGGGCCGGTTTGAGCAGTTATTCGACGGCGTGCCGACGCCCGAAAAAGCGCTTGGACTCTCCGTGGAGGCAATGCGTTCTGCAGGGCTTCTGGGCATGAAAGTTAAGTATGTGGTGTCCATCAGCGAGGCCTTCTGCTCTCCGGAGTGCAAGCTCACATCGGAGGATTTCTACAACGCTGCATCTCCGGAGGAGATTGTGGAGGAATTAACAAGACTCAAAGGCATCGGTGAGTGGTCCGCACGTATGTTCGCGTTGTTCACGCTCAAGGATATGGACATCTTTGCGTACGACGATTTGGGGGTTGCAAGGGGCGTGGCCCGGTATTTGGAGGTGCGGCCCGAGATCTTGGCCGAAGTCAAGACGGGCGTGCATGCCGTGGAGGAGTTGAAGCTGCGGCTCAAGCGGAAAAGCAAGTTTCTGAACGACAAGTCGTCGAAGCGGGACTGGGTGCCGTTGCACGACGAGTACGTGAAGTTTTTGGCGCTCCGGTTTGCACCACACCGCCTGGCGTTCATGCTGCTCATGTGGCGGCTTTCGGCAACGAATATCGAGGCACTCGAGCTGGCCAAGTCCAAGAACACTCACCTTGTCAGTTAGCAAGATACAAGCAATAACAACATGTTTGTGACAAAGTGTCCAGTTGTAGCAAGTGCAGCTTGCGCTGAGCTACAACAAAGCTAGCGGCAAAAGCAGAAGGAGCGCGTGGAGCTTGAGTGATGCCGCTGTGTTTTCCTGTGGCACGCCCGCCCGAATGGCGTCTAGTCTACTTTCGATCTCGTCGTAGGTGCAATTGAGCGTGTAGAGAAAGCGCAAGTCCGCGCCGCTGAAGCCGTGGTGGCGCACCAAGTAGTCGGCAAAGTCCGCCACCTCCACATCCAACAGCTCCTGTTTTTGCGGGGCGTGGCCAGCATCTTCGGCACTGGTCCCCACCACGTAGCGGGTCCATGAGCGCAAATCGTCTTCGTCGGAGAGCGTCCGGTCGAGGTTTGTGAACTTGGAGCTGAGCGGTGTGGTGGTGTCTTCGGCAGGCGGTGCCGGGGTCCGCGACGAAAACGCAAGGTATTCCTTGATCCACGCTGTCCTCAGCCTCACCTTCGTGTTTGGGGCGTCGGGCACAGAGAGATCGACCGCGGGCGGGGGCGAGGGCACAGGTACCGGATCCGGCAATTGGGACAAATCGAGGTTGTGAGCGAGACGCACAGGCAGGTCGCGGACGCCCGAAACGGAGGTGGTGCCGGCAAGCACGGGGAGAAGGAGAATGGCTGCAAGCATGGCGGAGACGTTTGGGCGCAAAAACGGAAAAGCGCGCTGTCACGTGACGCGGATCGGCCAACGGTGCGTCTGCAGCCCGGCTAAGCGAGCCCATTGCAACAAGTGGACCGTGCCGCTTGCGAAACCGCGGATTGTTTCAGTAGTGTATTTTTGCGTGTGCCATGTTTTGGCTTCCGGCCGGTTTTTGCGAATTTCCGCACGCTCGTTTTTCCCGCCTCGGCTTGCGCTTTTGTTTCTCGCTTCTATATTTGTCGCATCGTGTGAAGTACGAGATCACACAATGGGCACGATAGCCCGGCAAACAGCCCGGCCGGAATTCTCGTAAGGTCGCCTTGACAACAGCGTTTGAGTTGGTTTAGCCGTTTGCAGCCGCCGCCGTTTGGCGGCTGCCAATCAAAACACCAAGCTACCGAGAACTGAGCCCGGACCGTCGCGTACGCAAGCGAAGAACCGAAACAGCCACAAAACCCAACAAAAGACGGGCAGCCACGCATCGGCACAGTGCACGTCGCAAACCGCCCCAGTAACAACGGCGCCGCCAGCGGGACCAAGTGCCGAAAAGCGCATACCTAGGCCCTCCCCCACATTCTCTTTATGCCTGTCATTCTTTTCGTTTCCGATGGCTGCGGCCGCCCCGTCCCTGCATTTCGCACCGCTCGGGTGCTGTTTATTCTGCGTACAGCCACCGTCTCGCCTTGCTACAACTAAGCGCCTTCTTTCGCTAATCGGCTGCACCGCCAAGTTTCACATTTGCCCCCCGAGTTCCTCTGCCGCCCACCCCCAAACGCCGCCCCCTCCACTCCAACTCTTTCCCCCAAACCACCAACCCTGCTGCGCCGCTAATAGCCCGGTGATCCGCGTCCTACCCCTGTCGTTCACGGCCATATGTCTCTCCTCCCGCTCGTTTAAATGCAAAGACACAGCTCCCTCACGTCCTTGTCGTCGCTTCACTCGGCAAGGGCCGACTCCGTGCGTGACACGTCCACAGAGTCGCTTTTCAGCGACGCCCGTTTCACCCGCAAGCCCCGCAAAGTCGACCCTGGCCCCGGCGCTAAGCCATTCAGCTTCCCGAACGGCGAGGTGTTCACTCCGCGCTCGGCGCCGCGGCAGCGGGCCCGCCCGCCCAAAACCCCCGAAGCGGGCAACATCCCGAGGGCCCGGTCCATGGTGCTGGTGCCCTCGGCGGGATTAAGACCGCACCTGGCGGCCGCCAGAGGGGCGCCCATCTCACCGCGCGGCTCGCTCACGCCGGCACCCAGCCTGGCGCCGAGCCCGCTTGCCGGGCAGGCTTCTCTGCCCGGCCTGACTTTTTCGCTGGGCCCCGCCTACCTGCCCGGTCCCGCCTCGTCTCCCGCCTCGGTAGCTTCTCCCGGCATCTACTTGTCCGGCCCGAGCCTGGCGCCTTCGCCAAAAACCCCGGGAGCCAGGACCTCGGGCCCTGCATACTTGACAAGATTTGTCTCCTTCAATAACCTCAAGGCCCGCTCGAAGCAAGACTTGATGGCGTCCATCCGGACGACAAAAATTGATACCCCGACGAACATCTCCATTCCGCAGCCGCCGCCCGCAAAGGCACCGCTACTGCATCGTGCCGTCTCCTTGACAAATAACAGATACGCACAAAACTCCACCAACATCGTGCGCCTGGAGCTGTTGTTGGGCCCAGAAACCCAGAGCCCTGTGGCACGCGCCACGGGGCTGGACTCCAACCCGTCTAGCATCTCCATGTACATGTATAACCGGTCTGGGTCGAATACGCCGCAAACGTCGCTCTCAGGCTCGGATGGTGCTGAACACGTGCCGCTTCGCGGTAGCAGCTCAGAGTCAGTTTCGAGCGCTCAAAACGACAAAGAAATCACTTCGCTCGCATCTATCAAGGAAACCTCCTCCCCTGTCACACACGCGTCCCCCGGCCAAGACGCGATATCCCTTACCACTTCCCTGCCCAAACTGAAATTGTCGGTGGCTCTGCTGGCGCAGCCCAATAGACGGCGCCTGGCCAGTCCTGAGGAAGCTGACAAGATACCCTTCGCTGTGGAAAAACCTGTACTTGAGCTCGTTTCGTCTTCACAAGACGAGGAAACTGAACCGCATGTGTCTGAGTCGGGCGCCACAATGCGCGAAGACGAACGCCTGGACTTGGACACTTCCGACACAAACTCCACAGGTGGAGCCAGTTCCAGAGTATTCGAAATGGAAAATACCGAACCACCTCAAGATTCCAAGCGCCACTCGTATGCTGAGTCCACAGAGCGCACCATATCTTCTGATGTGGGAAGCCAGTCGACAATTACGCACCAGGCAACGCTCTCGTCTAAAGAGTCTGCGAACCCCGAAAAACAACAAAGACTGCAACCACTTTCTCCGCGTCTATCACTTCTGGGGTCCGGGCAAGGCTGGTTCGGTTTATTGAAAAGATCAAAGTCATCGTCAAGACAGTCTCTCGCAACAAAATCGATGGACAACGTGACTGAAGACGATGCTGATAATTCCGACTCCTTGACTCTGGAGCAAGTTTCACAGAAAAATGTTTCGGAGCCCGCCGAGCAACCAAGAAAACAAGTCGTAAAGTCTTTGATTTCACCGGAACCAGATGTGAAACTGATAAGTCAGACGTCTTTTCTGGAGCGAAAAAACGCAGGTTTGTTTCTTAGCTTGGAGAAGAGCGCACAAGAAAGTCTGACACCCACTCCCGATTTGACATCAGTGGGCAATATCCCTGAGGACCCCGAGTCAGAACCAACTGTCTCGTCGGAATCTTCGAAAGTATTTCACCCAGGACACAGTACTGAGTCAGTGAGCGTCGATGTTGAGCAATCTGAGATTTACTCCCCTGTTCACATCAAGCAGTTCCTCAATGATGACCAGAAGGAGGTCCCGGCGAGAAAAGACTTGCACATCATGGACGGCAAGGTGAAATTGCACAAGAGAAAGCCGTCTACAGAGTGCTCTTCTCCACTTGTTGCCGTGGACCCCAACCTTTCGAAGACCTCGTTGGAGACTCATCCAAAGTTCGCCAGAAACTCGATGCTTGCTGTTGTTGATGTGGATTATGACAAGGGTTTACCCCCAACTCCGTCAGGCAAACGTTTTGCCAAAGGTCCGCTAGACGAGGCCTACTCTGATAGTGTGAACGGCTCGCAAGCACCCAAGAGTCCGTTGACGAAGGGTGCTAGTCACAAGAAGCTGACACCTAGCATTTCTGGGGAATCCAAGCTCAGGGGGTTCAGAAAGTACTTGGGCCTCAGGCCAAGTTCCAGAGAATCACAGGAAACTGTGAGAGCACTGACTCCCCCAACAACTTCTGGGAAGACTGTTGAGACAAAGGAAGGGCCAACACACACGGTAAAGAAGAAGAAATCTTCATTCTTCTCCAAATTCTCCAAAGCGGAAGATCCGAAGTCGCCGGTTTACAGTGTTCGGGAGAAGTCACCAGGAGCGAGCTACAATCAGACTACGCCCGAACCTCAGGAGCAGAAACTAGATTTGCCAACTTTTGAAAGCGACGACCACATTTTTGACGACGTTCTTCTCAAGTTTGACCAGGTGAAGGAGGATGCAGAGAAAGAAGCCTTGAGTCAGAAGAAAACCAAAAGCATTCACGACTTCTTTTCGAAAGATGACGAATTGACGAAAGCGCAGATCTTCGACCAGCAAAAGAAGGATACCGTGAATTCTAGCGAATCGCTACTCAGCCGAATCCAGAACGACAGCTCTGCCACTCTCCACTCTTCCGATGAAGACACGACCAGTCCGGAAGACGAATTGCCGGCGGACTTGGCGCACTTGTTTCTCCCGGAGGATGGCGAGGTTCACACGATAAACCTTTCTCGTGAGCAATTGAGCCAGGCATGGGAAGTGCACGACCGCCGGTCTTACTTGAAGTATGTTCGTCAGTTTGCGGATTTTGAGACTGTGCGGATCGAACTTTCTGGGTTTGATCCGACAGAAAAACGAGAGATTGAGGCAAGCTGCCAAAGCACGCCGATCTTGAGAAAGGAGGATAGCGAAGCTGTGGGCACGCGCAAGGTGCAATTCTCCAACCACATTTCCATCAGCGACACGTTTGCGCCGCACATGTACAAGCGCAACAACAAGGCTGTGACGCAGTACTTTGTGACGGAGAAGGCGGAGATCAATCGCATCAAGAACGAGCTCAACGCATACAAGTGCCACGAGATGCTCGTGCACGAAAAGTCCCAGATGAACACGCATTTCTACTACTAATACGCACACTGTGCATTAATAAAGCTAAACTAACTGCCCCGGTAGGTGGAGTAGCTGTGGTTGCTCAAGAGCAAAGGCACGTGGTAGTGGTTGTCGGGCGGGTTGTCGACCTGGAACGTGATCTCGACGTAGGGGAAGAAGGTTCTGTTGGACGCCTGGAGGTCGTGGAAGTACTTGCCCGTGAGGAACTTGATCTTGTAGATGCCGGGCTTCAATTCCGACCATTTGGAGCCGGAAATGCCCACCGCTGCCTTGGTGGCGGCGTCGCTGGCCGGGTCGGCGACCCAGTTCTTGATTCTGCCGTCGGCGTCGGTCTTGCTCATGGCAAATGGGGAAGGTGTGGGCGACAAGTCGTACGCTGCATCCTCGGATTTGGCCTCGACCAACGGCGCGAGGTAGTAGATGGAGCACGTGACGCCGTTGGCGGGTTTTCCGAGGGTGGTGTCCAAGATGTGGCAGGTGATGGGGTCGACGGACATGTAGTTGGTGCGGGAAACACCGAGCACTGGAATCAAGTCAGATAAGGGGAAGAAAAAAAAAACCATTTTCTTTTTTTCGGTCAGTCGCTTCGAGTATTGTTGCCCGGTCTCCAGGCGATCTTTGTGATTCACTCTTCCGTTCCCGATGTTCGCTTATCTGCTTATCAGTTCCGAGTCCCCCAGTACAGACTCCAACACGGTTTGCGATCGGAAAGAGCCGAGCGGCGTGGAGTCAAAGTGGCCAAATTCCATGAGGTCCAGGTTCGACAACAGCCCGTGGTCCTCGTCCCCGAAAATTCCTGCCAAACCGCCATTTTGCAGATTCTTCCGGGAGTCCTGGATGTCCATCTCCGCATCGTAGAAGTCGTCGTCGCTGTCCACCACTACCACGCTGTCCAGGGCCAGCTGGAACTGCGAAGGGACCGGCTCGTCGGCGAAAAGCACCAACTCCAGTTTCTGGCGCCGGCGCTCCGCGTCCCGCCGCGAGAACCTCGGCTCAAAGACCTCCCGCACGTCGCTCTCCGAAACCACCTCGACGTCGCTTTCGCCGCTTTCGCCAGCCGCTGCGGGTGCCCGCTCCCGGCCGCTGCCGCATGGCTGCTTTTTCCACGGCACCGCGAGAAACTGGCGGATCTGTAGCACCGCCAGCCACCACTCCAACTCCGTGTCGAAGTCCCGCGCCGTGCCCACGATGCGGGCGCTGGAGGCGTGCACCTGCTTGGCGAAGTTGGGCGAAAACACCACGGTGCCCGTGACCTCCACCAACACGTCGTTGGCCATCGCGGCCGCCGGAAACGCCGCGCTCGCCCACGGGATCTTGGCGCACACGCTCAGCCGCCCGCCCAGGTAGTCGTCTATATACACAAGGTAGAAGCGGGTCTGGCCCCGGTCCTTGTTCCCAAACGTCATGCTCTTGTACAGCAACACGCGCCCGCGGATCTTGACCGTGCGCACCGGGTAGTTGTGCACCATCACGTACCCCTGGTGGTGCTGCTCCACGCCCTGCACGCCGTAGATCTCCAACGTGCTCTTGCACTTGACGACGTCCCGGATCGTGAGCGGCACCACCTTGCCGTGCGTGGGGGCCGTGTGGAAGAGCGCCGGCACATAGTACGCGGTGCGCCCTTGGCGCCACGCTACTTGCGCGTCTCCGGGGGCAATGTCCCGGGGCGGCATAAGTGGTAGGTAGTGTTGATGCTGCAGGCTGGGCGGCACCAGAGCTGGGCGGAAACGAACAAGCGGCAAGAAAAAATGGCCCGATAAATCAAACGCACGCGGCCAGGCTGGAGCCGCAACACAGGTTTCCGCTCGGCCTCCCACAACTTTTGTGCTTGTGCTGAAGTATTTTTTGCGTTCGCCTGGTCGCTGCGCATCTCATCACCATGGCTCTTTTTGAAGTTGACGGCTGGGACATCAAGTCCAAGAAGATCCGCGTCGGCGGCGCCGTGCAGAAACCGAAAAAGAACAAGAACAAGAAAAGAGCCCCGGCGGACGAGTCCGAGGCCGAGCCCGCCAAGAGAGCCAAGACGGAAAGCGACACCCCCGCCGATGCCGCCGCCACTGACAAGCGCACCAAGGCCGGCAGCAACGCCCCCGGTCCCACGGAGAGAAAGGCCAAGGACAACATCGCGCCGTTGCCCACCATCGCCGCCAAGTTGACGCCGTTGCAGCAGAAGATGATGGCCAAGCTTTCGGGGTCCCGCTTCCGCTGGATCAACGAGCAGCTCTACACCACGTCCTCCGACAAGGCCTTGCAGCTCGTCAAGGACCAGCCCGCGCTCTTTGACGAGTACCACCAGGGCTTCCGCTCGCAGGTGCAAGGATGGCCCGAGAACCCGGTCGATGTTTTGGTGGAGCAGTTCAAGGCCAGAACGGCGCGGCCCGTGTGTGCGCCCGGCGGGTTGCCTGGCCACAGCGACAAGAAGGTGGTGGTTGCCGACATGGGCTGCGGCGAGGCGCAGCTTGCGTTGGACATCAACACGTTTGTCAAGAAGTACAATGCGCAGAAGAAGAAGAAGCAGGGCCCGAAGCACTTGGACGTCAAGGTGCACAGCTTCGACTTGAAGAAGGCCAACGACAGAATCACTGTTGCCGACATCAAGAACGTGCCGTTGCCCGACGAGTCGTGCAACATTGCCGTGTTCTGCCTTGCCTTGATGGGCACCAACTTCCTTGACTTCATCCAGGAAGCGTACCGGATCTTGGCGCCCAACGGCGAGCTCTGGATCGCCGAGATCAAGTCGCGTTTCAGCGAGTCCACCAACGCCAAAAACAAACTGCCCGACACGGTGGGCGAGGAGTTTGTGGAGTCGTTGAAGTTGCTCGGTTTCTACCACAAGAAGACCGACAACGAGAACAAGATGTTCACGCGGTTCGAGTTTTTCAAGCCGTCTCGCGAGATTGTCGACCAGAAGCGCGAGAAGTTGGAGCGCAGAAAGAAGTTTGTGGAGGTGGAGTCCCAGCGGGAGCAGTTGGAGAAGAAGCGGGGCAAGGTGCCCGAGGGCGAGTGGTTGTTGAAGCCGTGCATCTACAAGAGAAGATAAGTAATAGACAAAGCACCTGACCCAGGCGTCGAGCCTGTGAGTGGGCAATGTATGAACAGACTGAGACTTGTATGAACAGACTGAGACTTGTATGAACAGACTGAGACTTGTATGAACAGACTGAGACTTGTGTGAACTGTGACGAAGACCAGTGTAATTCGCGAGTGGCTTTGAGGAATTGTAACGAATGATTTGTGGGGAGACCAATTGTGATGTTGCCCGATTTGTGATCACCGCCAGAGATAATACGAGAATTCCTATGGCTGAAATAACGTCAGGTCCCAATATTCGCAGCCCAGAACACAAGCTGAGAGAGACCTAAACTGTGAGAGACATCAACGGAGGAAGATATTGGTCCCGAGAAATGAAGAAAGCTAAGAGATTCGAGATCCGGATAGTTGACGGAATAACATTCAAAGCAGCAACAGACAACAAGGTCAGAGGAGGTAACTGAGAGATATGGGGTAGGCCTAAAATATGAAGGGCTCGAAATCCAAAAGATCTTGTCAGTTACAAAAGGACATCATACGATACCACGACAACTTCTTAAGTTCCAATAAAGAGGCATTACGCAGAAATGGAGTAGCCTTCTGCCAAAGAGCATAGATACAGAAGCTACACTCGTAAAAAAGTGAAAATAGAGACTTTCATGCAGAAAGACCAGGTAATCATAAGCTGCTATAGGCTGTGAAAGATCCAGGGCACAATTTATACTTTTCCCAAAGCAAACCACTGCAATGCCTGCGTCGGTGCGGCTAAAACTGTAAAACGCAAGTAATTAGTCCCATTGGGCAAATACGACACCCGGTACTCTATTCCAGCAGCAACTGGAACGTTAAGTTGGACCCCGGGGCCAATTGCAGATTTCGCCCCCGACGACGTTCACCAGCGAAATGGAGGAAAACGCCAGCAAAAGCGTGCTCCAGTGCCCGCGACGTCATCGGGCCACTCTAAAAATCACCTGCTTCCCCATCCGGCTAAAGAAAGGCCCGTGCTGGCTCATTCTCGACCATTCCCATTCCGCACGTGCTGCGCGCACGTGCCAACCCGAATCCAGCGCGCTGCCAGCATGCGCTGTGCAGCAAATGCGGAAGGTGCCAGCACCGGTAGTCAAAATGGCCCCATACAAATACCCGGGGTCCCCAAAAGCACGCCGGCAGCAGCGTTTCCGTTCGAAACCACACTAACTCCCCCTCCGCCACACATCCTCCTCCCGTGCTCCCCCATCCCGCCCCGAGGCCTTTGCATCCCAATACCCCACACTTCGCACCGATGGATTTCTACGAGCCCACCTTTCTCTTCCGCCAGAACGCCATCCGGCGGGCGTCCCCCGAGGCATCTCCCGTGTTTTCCAACTCCAACGGCTCGTGGCTCTGGAACTCGTCCCCGGCGGAAGATGCCCCCGTCACCAACAAAGTCTGCTCGCTCGACAGAGCCAACATCAAGTCCAACTACTGGAAAATCCCCGACGCCGACATGAACCTCACGGCGCTCGCCAGCAGCGACCCGCACGCGGCGGCGCCGCTCGTGGCCATCTCCAGCGCAAACACCGCCAACAACTTGTTCGTGTACGAGTTGGACTCGCTCAACCACTACCTCACGCACCACACCACCATCACCCTCCCCAACATCCACAGCCTAGCGTGGGTGCCCAACACACAGGCGCGGTTCCTCGTGTCGGGCAACAACAAGGGCTACGCGCACCTCCTTTCCGTGCCCAGACCGGCCCACTACTCGGACGGCGAGCCCGACGAGTGCGCCGAGATCGTCAAGCGCTTCAACCACCGCAAGCACTTGCGCCAGGTCAACAAGTCCACCAGCCTCCTGGCACACGCAAAGACGTGCGTGTCCGAGTTGGGCTTCCTCTCGGACACGCGCCTCGTGACCTGCTACGACGACACGTTGTTCGTGTGGAACATGAACGACGTGGAGCTGTCGATGCGGCCCACGCCCGAGTCCGTGGCGCTCGTGCCCGGCATCGCGAGCTTCGACGCTCTCCCGGGCGCGGCGTCCACGTTGGCGCTCTGCGGCGCCTTTGGCGTGTCGTTGTTCGACACCAGAACCGCCCACCACAGTATTCCGGAGTCGTCGCTCCGGCGCAAGAACTACCACAACATCGCCGCCAACGCGGTCAAGTGGCACGCCAGCAACGAGAACGTGTTGGCCAGCGCCCACAGCGACGGCGTCGTGCGCTTGTGGGACGTCCGCAAGCAGGACACCTTTGCCGAGCTCTCGGGCCACCGCAACAAAACCATCACGTCCATGACGTGGCACCACAACGACTTGTTCACCGGCGCCAGCGACGGCAACATCGTGCACTGGGACCTCACCTCGAACCTCGACCCGGCCGCCGAGCTCTCGGGGCACGGCGAAAAGCTCCAGACGTGTTCCTTGAAAGAGGGCATCAACAGCGTGTCGTTCGACAGCATCACCAACACCATGACGAAGGTCAACGAGAGGCAGTGCGGCACGCTCCTTCCTGCGCTGAACAACAAGATTGTGGGCATGGCCACGGTCGGCGACGCCGAAAACTGCAAAATCTTGTCCATCGACGGCGCAGCGTTCTTGGGCTTGCACTCCAAAATCTACGACGCTGCTGGTGGCGAGAAGCAGTTCTACACGGACGAGGACTTGCAGTTGATCATGGCCGAGGCGTCCAACAGCACGCTTGTGGGCTCAAGCGTGAGCTTGATCAAGCCGCTCAACGTCACCAAGAAGGAGGAACCGGAGAGGACTGAGCCCATTGAGGAACTCAGGAGCCTTGGTTTCTTTGATGGCTCGGCCGAGCTTGCATCTGCCGCAGACGTTGTCTCTGTGGCGACGGAAGACTTGGACTTCTCGCAAGACTTCTCGCTTCCGGAATCGCTCCACTCCGTCGATTCGCTGCCGGACCACTCGTTGGGAATGCTGGACACTCTGTACAACGACTCGGCCTACACGCTTTCGACGGTAGCAACGATCATCGAGACGGAGGAGCCAATCAAAGGCGAGCTTCCTCGAGACGACCTGGTGAACTTTTTCGATGCCGAGTTGGACGCTCTCTGCAGAAATTTGCCGGTGCTTGGACTTTAAGCAGCATATATCCAGAAAAAAAATTCAAAGTATCCCCATGTATGCCCGAAATCGATCGGGTTCGGACCGAGAATAAGTAGCGCAGTTAGCACTTTTGCAGGTCTGTAATTTGTTACACGATCGTGTCAAAGATGCTTCGAAGGTTCAGTGTAGCATTCCACTTGTCTGCCAGAAAACCAGTTTTTGATTATCTGTTTTGCAGCCTTGGATCCAATTTTCTTTCGGTGAAGCCGTAGTGTGGACCGGATTCCGCTTGAACCCTGAAGATTTGCACCCAGGCAATGTCATTGTTGAAACGAACCGTTTATTCAATGCCTGAAACTTGAACCAAAACCTGAGAATACTCCATAAGCTTTTGTCCTGTGGATTCATCGCACCAATTGAGCTCACTTTCCAGCCGATTCAACGCTTTTTAAGGATCGTTTCTCTGGTATCGTTTCAGTCAAACATAAACCCTTTGTGAACAGAGGTGCTCGTCCGACAACCTACACTCCTGTATACCTTTGACCGCTTCACCCAACTGGTGTCAATGTAATTTCTGACTGCTCATAAATAACAAACCGTCGTATAGAGGCTAATGGCTTGACAACCAATACAATTATACTTCCCGATCCGATTCTATTGCTAGCTAGACTCCTGCCACGATTCGAAACGAAAACTGTCTAAGAATGCCCTGTTGAGTTTTTCGGCAAATACCGTGTCACGTTCACTTCTCCAGCTTTCGCAGGCACTGATCTAGATCGGAACGAACTTCGCAAAAAGCAACACCTGTCACAATGCAAAAGTTCTTAATCCAAAAATCCTCGCCCCTCTTTGCCGAAACAACGCCACGCCGACTGCAAACGCCTGATCGCAAAATGGCTATTTTTCCCCTTTGGTATTTGGTTGTTTCTAAGATCTGACACGCGCAATCGTGCGTTTTGCCAGCATTCAGCCCCGGATTGCGCCCGGTGGCCCGCACTGACAAATTAATGAGTAATGTCCGTCAAATGTGCCCAGGCTACGAATATCGGGACGGCTCTCGCTGACTTAAATTTTGCTCTACGACGTCTTTCGGATCCGCCGGTTTTGATTTCGCCGCCCTTCCCGCTTGGCCCCTTCCGCAAACTCATTTTCGGCCCCGGTTTGCTCGGCCTCTATCCTGCCTGTGGTTTTTTCCTCCAAATTTTCCTAACAGCTACTCTTTTTCCTTATCACCACACCCGCTAATCGCCCTTTTCCCGGATAAAAAAACCGTCTTACCGGAAGCACCTACCCGAAATCTCACCCCAGCACTTTTCCGGTCCGTGATGCCCCAGATTAGCGTCAAAGTCGTGGCGGCCGAGTCGCTCTACAAACGAGACGTTTTCCGCCAGCCCGACCCCTTTGCCGTGGTCACCGTCGACGGGTCGCAGACCAAAACAACGAAAACGGCCAAGAAGACTCTCAATCCGTACTGGAATGAGTCCTTCTCGCTAGCGGCCAATGACGACTCCATATTGGTCATCCAGGTGTTTGACCAAAAGAAGTTCAAGAAGAAGGACCAGGGCTTCTTGGGTGTTGTCAATGTGCGCATCGGCGACGTCATCGACTTGTCCATGTCGAGCCTGGAGGAAACCATCACGCGGGACTTGAAGAAGTCGAACGAGAACTTGGCCGTCAGTGGGCGTGTCATCATTGTGCTTAGCCATAACGTCTCCGGCGCCGCGGCCCCGCCGGCCACCAACGGCGCCGCTGCCCCACGGGCACCTGCTTCAGCGCCTGCCGCCCACGTGCCTTCGGCGCCTTCCGCCGACTCCGGCGCAAACAGACAATATTCGTCCTTTGAGGACCAGTTTGGTAGACTTCCTCCGGGCTGGGAGCGCAGAACCGACAACTTCGGTAGAACGTACTACGTGGACCACAACTCGCGCACCACAACCTGGCAGCGGCCAACGTTGGACCAGTCCGAGTCCGAGCGGGGTCAACAAAGAGACGATTACACCGAGGCCGAAAGAAGACAGCACCGCGGACGTACACTTCCGGGCCAGACTCCGCAATCTCCCGTTTTGACGGCCAACAACACGGCGAGCACGGGTTCCGTGACCGTGAACTCTAGCGGTGCAAACACGCCCGTCAGCCCCGCCGCTGCGGTTTCCATGGCGGCCACTGGCGCCACCACGAGAGGCTTAGGCGAGTTGCCTTCCGGCTGGGAGCAGCGGTTCACAAATGAAGGTAGACCCTACTTTGTGGACCACAATACCAGAACAACCACCTGGGTGGACCCAAGAAGACAACAGTACATCCGGACTTTTGGCCCCAACACCACGATCCAGCAGCAACCCGTGAGTCAGCTCGGTCCCTTGCCCTCAGGTTGGGAAATGCGTTTGACCAACACAGCGCGCGTTTACTTTGTGGACCACAACACCAAGACCACCACTTGGGATGACCCTCGTTTGCCTTCCTCTTTGGACCAGAACGTGCCGCAGTACAAGCGTGACTTCAGAAGAAAGGTGATCTACTTCAGATCGCAGCCTGCCTTGCGGATTTTGCCCGGTCAATGCCACATTAAGGTGAGAAGAGACCACATCTTTGAGGACTCCTACCAGGAAATCATGAGACAAACACCCGACGACTTGAAGAAGAGATTGATGATCAAGTTCGATGGAGAAGAGGGTTTGGATTACGGTGGAGTTTCGAGAGAGTTCTTCTTCTTGTTGTCGCACGACATGTTCAACCCATTCTACTGTCTTTTCGAATACTCCAGTCATGACAACTACACGTTGCAAATCAACCCGCACTCCAGCATCAACCCAGAGCACTTGAACTACTTCAAGTTTATCGGAAGAGTCGTTGGTTTGGGTGTCTTCCACAGAAGATTCTTGGATGCTTTCTTCGTCGGTGCCTTGTACAAAATGATGTTGCACAAGAAGGTTGTTTTGCAAGATATGGAGGGTGTCGACGCCGAATACTACAGATCGTTGCAGTGGATTATCGATAACGATATCACCGACGTTTTGGATCTCACTTTCACCGCCGAGGACGACCAGTTTGGTCAAATTGTCGAAGTGGACTTGAAGGCCGGCGGAAAGGATATTGAGGTCACCGAGGAAAACAAGCATGAGTATGTTGAGTTGATTTGCGAGTGGAAGATCCACAGAAGAATCGAGGAGCAGTTCAAGGCCTTCATTGATGGATTCAACGAGTTGATTCCACAAGAGTTGGTGAACGTTTTCGACGAAAGAGAGTTGGAGCTCTTGATTGGTGGATTGGCCGAGATCGACTTGGAGGACTGGAAGAAGCACACCGACTACAGAGGTTACCAGGAGAGCGACCAGGTTGTCCAGTGGTTCTGGCAATGCATCAAAGAATGGGACTCTGAACAAAGAGCCAGATTGTTGCAGTTTACTACTGGTACGTCGAGAATCCCCGTTAACGGATTCAAGGACTTGCAAGGTTCGGACGGCCCCAGAAGATTCACCATCGAAAAAGCGGGCGAGCCGCAGCAATTGCCAAAGTCTCACACGTGTTTCAACAGAGTGGACTTGCCTCCTTACACCTCTTATGAGAGCATGAAGCAAAAGCTCACGTTGGCCGTGGAAGAAACCGTTGGATTTGGCCAAGAGTAAGCCGCGTGACACGGATCGGGTATCATACTCGACAGAAAATTGGGTGAGATCCTATGGGAATCTCATGGACCATTCATTTCTAGTGCAACCGAGGTTGCTTTCATATTAATAGTAGTTTATTGCATCTTAAAATATTTGAGAGCAAGGGAGCGAATGCTATCTTGCTCATTACCAACCAAGTCATCCACGGAATGCGCCTTCATACAAAGTGTGGAGAAGTCGCACCAGATACCACCATAGTTAAATGACGGGGTATTGCTTATCGACTCCCCGCATTCTGGGGGGCGATCGTTGTATAAAAGAAAATGAATTCCTTTCAATGTATCGGTATCAACAACATGCCTGACTTATTTGATAACTTTTTCGGAAAGCTTTCCACCACTTTGAACGGTGGCCACTCGACTCCACGTTACGGCGGGCTGAGACAGGTGAACAGTGGCAAGTTTTACAGCTACCACATGAACGGAACCAACAACAACTATTGGTTGCCTGCAGAGAAGAAGCCTCTGGAGGCGGTGGCGAAGGACCGGATGGGGTCCATTTCGAGCATGTCGTCGGAAGAAAGCTCTTGAGTCAGTTTTTAATGAATGAATGAGTTTATGATGAACGGTGCGTAGAACAGCGGCGCGGTGAAACGTAAACGAGACCGAGGGGTGTCGATGAAATCACAGCGAAACATGAATGCAACCCACTGGACATGAATGAAACCTCGAATGCCTTTCGCAAAAACGACCGTGTCCAACCTCCCCGCCCACCGCGCCCGATGACTGATGAAGAATTGAATTAAAAGCAGCAGATGAGCCTTCGTATCCAGGATCTCTGTCTTCTCCGGTCGAAGCTGGAGGTGTCAGAGTGGAAGTCTGCAGTCACGTGCGCGCCCGCGGAGTTGTGGAACGGAGATCCGGGCTTGTGGCCCTCGGAGGTCGAGTTGTAGTTGCCGTACGTCAACAGCTGCGAGCGCCCAAGCCGCTGCGACATGAGCGGCTGCGACAACGGGCCGCGCTTGCCCTGCGCTGTGTTGGTGGTCTTCTTCGCGCGTGGCGGCGGGTGCGGGTTCCCGTAGCCGTGCAAATTGGCCTTTTTGTTGAGCGCCGCGTCCCAGCCCTTGCCGCCGTTCAAGTCCATCCAGTCAAAGTGACCGTCTGCGACTTCGTCAATCGAAATAAGCGCCTTGTCCATCAAACCGAGCAAGTAGTCGTAATCTGGGTCCTCGTCGAATTTGAGGTTTCGCACATAGGTGAAGTATTGCGCAAACTGAATCGGGAATCCGTAGCAGAGCTCGTTGATTGACGTCGTTTGCTTCTTCATGCCAATCTTCTCGTACTTCTGTTTGTTGGTGGGCGCCTTCAAGCCCTGCCAGGGCAACAGACCCCGCAAAAAGTACATGAACACGTGCCCAAGGCTCTCCAAGTCGTCGCGCCGCAGCTGCTCGCGGCCCAAGTGCGTGTTGATGGACATGTACCGCGCGGTGCCGCTCAAGGCCTTTTTCTCGCGGTACGGAATGTGCGCCCCCGTTTTCGGGTCGCGGTACTGCTTCGCCATGCCGAAGTCGACAATGTACACCATGTTGGCGCCCGGGGTGTCCGGCTTGCCAATCAAAAAGTTGTCCGGCTTGACGTCGCGGTAGATGAGATTGTGCTCGTGGATCGACTGCATGCGCTGAATCATCTGCTTGGCGACCTGGGCCACAGTTTTCGCCGAAAATTTGCGCCCGCACCAGTCGAACAAATCCTCCAACGAGGGACCCAAGAGGTCGATCACGAGGATGTTGTGCACGCCCTCCTGTCCAAAGAAGTACGCCTTCGGCACGCCCGTCACGTCGCTGAGTATTCGGTACAGTCTGTACTCGTCACGCAACTGGGGCGCCTCGCATTTGCGGGGCTCGAACTTGATGGCAATCTGCTGGTTGGTGAGAAGGTTGATGCCTTCGAAAATGATGCCGAACGAGCCCTCGCCGATTTTTTTTCCGGCCTTGTAGTGCACGCCGACCCTGTTGCCGGTGTCAAGCTGAGCCATGGCTTTTGGGTTCGCTTTGATGGATGTGGGTTGAATGTGTTTCAGAATCGTTTCAGATTCTTGTCGAAAGCGTTTTGGAACTGTTCCAGGAGTGTTTCACACACGTTTCAGCTTGGGCGAGTTGCACGCTGACAGTTTCCGTGACGAAGCAACGTCCGTCCGTAGTGTCGTCCTTTCTGGACTGGTCTGAGTTCCGCTTTCTTGGCGCTGGGCGCTTGACTGGGCAGTGACTGACAATGGTGGAGCAGGTTGCTGGTGCTCGGGCAGTTTCGATTGTCAAGCAGCGGAAATGGTGGGGTTGAAGCAGCAGAGCAGGCTTTCGAGATTTTGAATTTGTTTTCGAGGGTGGTAGCCGGTGGGGTACGGGTTTTTTCCTGTGGGGTCGGCTCGTCGGCGCTCACCGGAAAGAAGAAAAGTGCTGCCGCGTTGGTTCAATTTTTGCTACCGGTGGGATTGCTGATATGCTACGGTTGAATCACAAGCCATGATAGCTCGGTGCCGGCTTATTTCTGGTGTTGCACGAATTGCGATACTCGGCTCAGCTGCGAAAATGGCGAATGGTGAAAAATCGAAGCTCGACGAAAACTGAAAGTAAGCGAATGAGAGAATATCCCGGCTGTGGACGAGATCTAACTACACTCGAGTCGAATGCGCCAGAGCCGGATTGTCGATATCGCTCTTGTCAACTCTGATTGTGTCGTATGGCTGATGTGCGCAAAGCGATAAAATTGGCGATTGTGCACATCGGGAATTTCCGGCAATTGAAGAATTCAACTAAACAAGATATGGTATGCCACGCTGCCAAAGCCGTAAGCACTTATTACGAAGCAAAGGCAGGATTCACGAAATTGTGCATATGAACTATGCTGGGATGTCAGATACAGTGCATGTGCAGCCAGCATACTTACATGTGCCAACTTTTTGGGCATGCGAGCATACCATTGATAAGAAAAAAGGGCAACATCCATACTCTAGCGTGACATAGCAACAGACCACATTTCGGGCGAGCTCCATTCGTGGTTCCAATTACACAAATCGTAATGTGCAGAGCTTATCTCCGGGGGCCCGTATACAAGAAACAAGGCTTCGCTTTAGTGAAGGCTGGCATTTTGCAAAGTGTGCATTTCTGGCCGATCAGAGTCTTACATGCACGATGAATGGAAATGACAATTTCCCGCAAATCATTGAAAAATGATAACACAAGTTTGAAAGATTTTTCAGTCTTCACAGCAGAAGCTTCTACACCGATCGGAATCAAAGTATGCGTATCCGTTTATGGCGTCCTTTGTGGAAAGCAGACAGGGTTCAGCGGCAATGCAGGGGAAAACTGGAGATCTGAAAGGTTTTCTTTGGGCTCTTTTCGATTTTGAGATTAGGTAATCGCAACGGTATAAGTTGCACATGAAGGTGAGTGAAGTAGATCCAACCCCTGGATAACGAATTTCCACTAAAACATCATGTTCAGTTACGGGAAGAGTAGCAAGGCGGGAGATGACTTCATGTGTTATCAGAATTTCTTTTCTCTTTCTTCTTTTGGATGGATTCGCAGCTTCGAGGTCGGACCTCATTATTTTATGAACTCCATCATGAACTAGTGGAACACAAATTCGATACAGAAGCGCCACGCGAATGAAGCTTCACATTAGTTATAACTGCTTTTGTCTGACCAATGAAAAACATTTGACTGATGGACAAGATCAAATAGTGGGGAGTTGGACACACCAATGTTTTATGCTGCTGGATATAGGTGGCTTGCAATAAGCGTCGCAAATACCGAACTACTGCTGAGGCATAATATGGCATGAAAGCTCACCAGGCGAATCACATTCGAAAAAGCGGCTCCAAAGGTCAGCACGTAGGCAATCTGATTACTGCGGTGCTTTGTATGTTTGGTCAAAAAGTCGACCACTATCAAGTTTGTCTCTGACATCTGCTATCCGAAGCCTCTCTCTCCTTTCCAGTTCATTATATGGGTGGGGTTAGGTCCAGTGTTGTCCGTCTGCAGCTTTTGCACCCAGCAGCCTTTTGTGTCAGACATTGAGCTAAACGGCGCGCGGAATGCTCCGTGGTCTGTCTTTTTGCAACCACCCGTTTCGCATTTGCTCGAAAATCAATTCAGTACCATACTTTTTCCTTCAACATCCTTCCCACCACAGAGACTAGAGTTCCAGACTACATCGTTGTTACTCTCATCAAGTTACAACATGCCTGGCAACTGTTCTCGAGCTATCCAGTAACGAGGATTCTCTCAAAGACCTAATTATGTTTACACAAAACGATACAAATAAGCAGTCTCCATGCCCAGATGAAATGACCTCGTCTAGTTTATCGTGCCATCCGCTTTCAATGAGATGCAATCCAAGAAGCTTCTGTGCCGTTTCCAAAATCCTTCACACAGAATGTGAATTGGTAGAATCAGGCAACCTACTGCGCTGCAACACAGATAAAATTGGGGATCATAGTTGTAATCAATCCCAGGCATCATCTGCCAGGTGATTGAGAACTTTCTGACTCTTTGCCATTGATCTGCAAACTGACGCCACGTTACTGAGTTTGTGTCAAAGTCAGACTTCATCAGTCTAGCTATGATTCGTAATTCAGAACACCGTTAATCAGGCAAGAGGGGAACTGGGGGACTATCATGTATTACATTTGCATACTAACGGAGATGACGAGTCAGGAAAATAGTCGGCGTTGGGCTTTGTCAGCTTGGCTCCTCTTGAGACCTTGACGTGTCATCGACGTTGCCATTTTGGCGACCTGACAGCAATGGGAACTGGGGCAATTATTTTGTCAGATTGGCAACCTGGCAAATGAGGGACTTGGGGGATACACAATGATTATCAGAGTCGAAGGACCTGATTTTCATGCGAACCATCACATTCCTTGTCAGACTGGGGACCTGACAGAGACTGCTACTTGAGTGAAACATTTCTGTTGGTCTTGATCAAACTGGCAGCAATGTGAATCTCGAGATCATGTTGCTACAAAGGCAACTTTGTGGGAAAGTGGGATTGTTACTGTCAGATTGGGCACCTGACAGAGCGGGAACTGGGGGAACTTCAAGAATTGTCAGATTAGGCACCTGACGAGAAATGGGTACTGGGGGATTCATTGTGCTGTCAGACTTAACGCACCTGACAGATGGGTACTGAGGGAACAAACACAACAAACAAAAGCTAACAACTGATACTATCTGTGAGCTGGGTTGACACATTTACAAACACATGAGAGCTGGGGGATTTATCAAGTGGCAGGCCTCATCAACCTGTCATTTTTGGGACTGGGGGAAATTCCAAGTGTCGCATTGGTGACTTTACACTGTTTGGGTACTGGGGCGAGAAGTTTTTTGACTTACTTGACAGATCTGGGTACTGGGAAGTAAATAAAGCTGCCAGAGTTGATACGACTGCCGGCGATTGGGAATTTGTACCGGTTTTGGGGGTCTAAAGGGGCCCCCAAAACCGGGAAATCCTGATGACGGGGGGACTGTGTCGTTCAAAAAACTTTTTTGGTATGCTAGTATAATAAATTCCCGATTTCGGTATGCCACTTTTACGGTATGCCAGCATACAAAAATCCGAATTTTGATATGCTGGCGTGTTGGAAAACACAATTTTGGTATCTCAGCATATTTGAAACTCGCGATTTTGGTATGTCGGCAGACCGAAAAAAGCACTTTTGATTCCGATATTCTGGCATACTAAATGGCCAAAATGACCGAAATCGATTGACTTTATATACAGATTGACTCAAAAGGCCTTTAACTTGATGAAATCACGCTGAAGATCCTTAGAAGATGGTCTATATCATTCCCACAAACTTGATGTACCATGCTTGCAAAAATCAGACGCACACATTAATTTTTGATGCTGCAAACTCACTGATTAAGGTCAGTCATTTTATGAGGGCCTGAGACAGTTCCTTCCAGATGCTGACTCGCCATTGTATGCTACAATCAGACTCTTTACTCTTTGACGGTCATTTTCATTCTATTTGCACCCAAGGAACTACAGACTTGATCCCTTCCCCTCAAATTGCACCCAATTCTGAATCGCGATGACCATCGGCACATCAAATAACGGAGTCAGTGCCAGCATACCAGAAACCAGGATTCAGGTACTTCAGCATACTAATAAGACCGTGTTTTGTGCAGAATAAGAGGTCAATTGACAAGTTCATTGCATCAAAGATCGTTTTCACCTAAAGCGGAGGTACAGTGCATGCATCACAGATTAGTATTTCTTACTGTTGGGTGATGAGTAGGTCGTCAAAGGAGATTTTGTGTAACTAAAGCACTAAATATTGCTCGGTCACTCTCAGTTCTTCACCATCTCAGCTGCCGGCTTGCTTCGCTTCGACGATCTTGACCGCTTTGATTCCACGTTCAGCTTTCTCGATTATCTCCAAACTTTATACTACCGTGGTGATAGTGTCGTCTTTATTGCAGGTAACTATGAAGTCTGGTATGCCAGGGCCTGAAGTTTTGGTATTTGAGCCCATCATTTCTGGTACTTCAGCATAGCAAAAAGAGCATTTAGGTTTCTGATTTTCTAGCAAGTTGAGTTTCCAGCACAATCGAGCATAGTCGAAGTCACACAAAACGATATACCCCGGCCATGTCAGGGCAGCTGTTTCAAATCGGCTCAAATTGGATATTAGCAGTATTTTGCGGCCATTCGACTCAAACTCACGCAAGACGGGAAAGGCAATGACAAACTGCCAAACCTATAGCCTCCATTTTTTTTTGTGAGTGGGCGGCAAACATGCTTATAACGCTCATAGGGCCCGTTCAACCCGATTGAGTTTTTTCAAATATCTGAAGTTGATGTTTACAGGAACTTTATGGCGCTACATGCGCTTGTGCCCCGATGCGATACTTGGAGCTCTGAGCAATTTTACAAATCCACTTTGGAATCACGCGAGAACATCGAAAGAAAATGTCAGGGTTTGGAAAAGCGTCCGGGAAAAAAAATATCTCGAGATCAATAAAGTGACTACGACGGACTTGCGTCGCTCTCTCGAGAGACCAACTACGTTGTGCGTATCTGCGCGCATCACGCTCACCACCATGTCGTTTCTACGAGATTGGTTCCCGAAATTGCCATGGACGATTGTCTGCGACGTGCTCTCGTACCTCCCCGCAGAGGTCATTGAAGAGTCGTTGCTCTTGGCACCGCCACTACGAAACATTATCGTGGAGCAGTACTACTCACAAGAGATCCACTTGATCTTGGCCCCCACATTCCGCCCCCATCGCTGTGTGGAAGACCTGCAGCGCAAGGAGTTGATGGACAAGACAAACTACGCCGTCTGTGAGGATTTCTTGCTCGAGAATCCCGACATTGTGCCCAGAACGTTCTACGTCACTACGCGAAGCGACTTTGCCTCTCTCGGGGCATTCTTGCGGCAGTTTCGGGACCGACTTCTGCAAACCGAAAACCTCGCCGTGTACATTGAGGACTACAACTTGCAGGGCGCGGACCTAGAGTTGCTCTTCTCTTTTTCAAACTTGTCCAAGCTCCAGACTTCGGGAAGTACGTTCGAGAGTAGTACAGAATCTCTTGCGGCGGTGCTCAGGCTGACGAGTCTCAAGGAGCTCGTCGTTTTGGGTCACAAGATCAAGGACTGGTCCCGTTTTGAATTCCCGGCGCTGCTCACTAATTTGGACTTGTCGTGGAATCAATTCACCGATGTTTCCACCATTAAACTTCCGTCCTCGTTGACAAACTTGTACTGGAACATGGCGGGGCTCAACAACGAGGTGTTCCAGAAACTCTCCTTTCCAAGGAGCCTCACCACATTGATGCTTTCGCACAATGACTGGCACGACGTGGACGTTTCAAAATTGCCCGATACCCTAGAAACCATCGACATGTCCTTTAATCAAATCGATCGTTTCCACTTGACTGGCAACTGGCCGCCGAACATCAAGACAATTCTTCTCAACAACAATGCCATCAGCGATACTGCTTTGCAGCAACTTTCGCAAATTGAGTGGCCGCCGTACTTGCAAACTCTCAAGTTACAAAAGAACAGGATTTCTTCAGTGGAGCATTTGCACAACCTCCCGGGCAATTTGAAGATCTTGGATCTCTCAGAAAACCCCATCACCACGTTGGAGGTGAGCCACAACGATGCAACCCCATATTTCACATTTCCTGAAGCATTGGAAACCCTTCATCTCCGAGAATGCCAATTCGTGAATCGGGGCAGTACGGCCGTTTCTATTGACCAAAGAATCACGTTCCCCGACACGCTCGAGCTTCTTGACTTGGAGGAATGCGGCATAAGCAGTCTTTCCCATTTCGTTTTTCCTCCATCGCTCAAATCTTTGTGGCTCAGCGGAAACCGTATCGAAGACCTTACTAGCTACAACTTCAAGTTCAATGATGCAAATATTGTCAGCTGGAGGGATCTCACTGGCCTTCACGAGCTTGAACTTTTTTCCAACCGCATAGAATCGTTGTGCAATTGGGTTCCACCGCAAAATCTTCGAAGGCTCGATCTTAGAAACAACCTTATTGAGGTATTGACGCCAGTCAATACTCCGTTGTTCAGTGAGGCGTATAATGAACAAACTAGCGGACTATACGGTCTCGATTTGGATCTGAACCGATTGGTCTCCATTGATGAAAACGTCTTTCTCCCAAGAAACCTTCGGCTGTTGGTTTTGAAGCGCAACGACCTTGCAGAGTTTGTGTTTACGGAGAACATCGCCAACCACAAGTATTTGCATCATCTAGACTTGAGCGGGAACCGCATCGAGCGAATCGCAGTGGAGGAGTTAGAGGTCGGGGCGAGCAATCTCAAAGCGTTGAACTTGGGGAAAAACACGCCGAAGGAGAAGTTCCAAATGACAGTGGACGAGTTCTACGATACGTTGGGAAGCATCGGGCTCTGGGTGACAAAACGAAAGCGGCACGTTTTGAGCGAGCACTATTTCGGCATCAAGCCAGACATTTCTATAGCACAAACACAGTGACCATCGCCATGACCTTTGTGGAAACACGTAACAGAAAATATCTGAAAGACTCATCTTCCACAACATTTGAGTTTCTGGTCGATTTGTGTTTTCTCGATACTCGAATCCCGGTGCGATCTCAACGCGATACTACATGTCTTTATCCCCAGACACTTTTCGCCCCGGCGACAAGGTCTTGGCGTACCATGGCCCGTTGGTTTACGAGGCCAAGGTGTTGAAATATCACGAGACAGGGAAGCTGTTTGTGGAGCTCGGCGAGGGGCGAAGCGAGTCCATGGACGTGAACAAGATCCCGGCGTTTCTTCTCGATGGTAACGCCTACTTTCTCCACTACAAGGGATGGAACCCCAAGTGGGACGAGTGGGTTTCATCCGAGCGGATCTTGGAGTTCAACGACGACAACTTGGGGCTCTCCCGCGAGTTGCGCCACGCCCGAAAGAAGGCGATTGACCGGTTGGACCCCGGCAGCGACAGACGGCCACCGAGCCTGGAACCAAAGCTGAAACGCGGCAAGAAGCCTGCCCTGGCGTCCAACAGCCGATTGCCGCTGTCACAGCCGCCGGAGGCGTCCAAGAGCGCCGTCCGGAAACGGCCCAAAGCGGAAAAACTGCCTTACGAGATCATGCTCCCCTTGACCGCCCGCATCAAGAGCGTGTTGGTGGACGACTGGGAGTTGGTCACGAAGGACCGCAAGCTCGTGGACTTGGACACAGTCACGCCAGTGGCACAGATCCTCCAGAAGTACCATCTGTGGAAACAACAATACTGCGAGCCCGACGATTTGCGCGTGCTTGAGGAGGCCGTGGAGGGCGTGCAGTTGTTTTTCGACAAATCCTTGAGCTTGGACTTGCTCTACAAGTTCGAGCGGCTACAGTTTAGCGACTTGTTGGCGAGAGATGCTGCCACCCGGCCGTCGGACGTGTACGGGCTCGAGCACTTCCTACGACTCCTCAGCACGATTCCCGCTCGCGTTGCGCAGACAGGAATGGACGCTGTGAGCTTGAATGTACTCATGGGGCAGGTAAGGGAGATGCTTGAGTACTTGGACGACAACTTGGTGCTGTTTGGCAGCTCGTACATGAACGCCAGCCCGCAGTACGACCGCATGGCCAGGGCGTGATGTGCAGAGGATAGAGAGAGTGTTGTGTATACAGAAGGTGCCATTTCAAAAGGAACATATCATAAGTCGTTGTACTCGTGCAGTGGATTTAGGGCCTGCGAGGAAGCCCGCACAGCCGGGCGAGCAGTCAATGCATACTCCTGGGTTTCTGACACGCTTAAATTGGAACTGCCTTGTAATCGACTTCCACGAGTGGGTTCTCGTTGTTGCATCTCACCTGCAACTCCAACTTCCAGTGCCGGTCAAACTCGTCTTCTTCCTCGGGCGAAAACCCATGGTCACCCGAGTCCTCGAACTTCCAAATGATCGACTTGGGAGTCTCCTCCATTGTGCCCTTTCCAAAGTCCATCGCGAACCCAGAACACTTTTCCATGTCCTTCATCAAGTGCCTCTTGATGTGGTGCTGGAGATTTCTGCGGAACTTCCTCGAGTTTTTGTTCATTGTCGGTTTGATCTTGTCGACATTGTCGTGCACCTCCTTCATTATAAAAGGGGGATAGTAGGTCAAATGGGCATGGCAGTAGTCAAAGTCGTTGTCCCAAGTTTCGTCGCGGATGTACGACTCAAAAGCCACGATATCCTCGAAATCTTTCCGTGGAGGAGGCTTCAATATGTCCATGATCGACCCGTCCTCACTTTCGACAGAGGTGATGGACGAAGAGCGAGACTTGGGAAGCGGCTTGAGATGGTCGAGTCTTTCCATGTTCTCAAAGTCCAACGCTATGGCCTGGCCGCGTTTTGATTTGGTCATGGTGGGTGCTTGTGGGAGTGATCGTTATAGAGATGTAGATTGCAAAATTGTGGGCTCTGGTGGTTCCAGCTGGTTGGGTGCAAAACTCGGTTGGTCGCACCTTTATATACCGTGGACGGGTGCGGAGTCTCTCCACTTTTCTGTGAGTTTCTTTTTCCGCCCGAAACAGCCATTGGCGGTTTACGTGGGGCTTCTCCTTCTGGCCCGAGTTTGTTTCTCGGCTTTTGAATTACGGGATTTGCGAGCCGGGGCGGTTGGAGCGAGTACAATTGAAGGTGCTGTGATCTATGAGCACATCAATACGAAGAGTAGTAAAATCAGGGGATGCAAACGAACAGGAGAGCCTAAGAGCCATCCCATGAGTTCCGAATTGAGCAAGTTTTAGGAATGTTTTCAGACAGGGGGAATAGCATTGTGCGGAGAAGATCAGGTGACTTGGTAGTACCAGAGATTTGCGCCAACGCCGTCAGGAAGGGAATGCTTCTTTTGCTTCTTGACAATTTCGAGGTCGAGCCCAGCCGCCTCCGTCGCCGCATTTCTTTTTCGTCGTTTGGCGATTTCCCGGGTATCGCTGCAATCGCTTCCGTCCCCTCAGAGATCCCCGCGAGTCAGGTGATGGGTGACCCATGCCGAATTGGGTTTGGGTTTGGGGAATGCGATATCGGCTGCGGTGGCTGGCCGGATTTTGCATGATTGGCCAGCTTGGAAATCCCGGCTCCAAAGGCCCGTTTTTGTTTCTCTGGCAAGCTTTGGTTCTGTGTCAAAGGCCGTACGTTGGCAGTGCCAAGATTCGCAGCATCACCTTTGAAGATACCATTTTTCCATAAGACAAGCCACTAATGTTTGAAGATCTTCTCTTCAGAAACGGCGCCTTTGCATTCATCCGTTCTTCCATTTGGTCTACTCTAGCTTTGCTTATCATCGTGCTGTGACCTTTTTATATTTGGGCCAGCGCTCACTTGGCCCAGCCATCAACCACCTCACCTGGGACCACATAAATCCCACAATTCCCTCGCTAGCATCCCTCGGCAACACTGTCTCTCCTTTTGTATTCCTTTCCGAAAACGTGTTTTTTGTGTCGTTGGTTTTCCTCTCTGGCTGTCTTCTGCGCACGAAAATTCTCACCACATACTATGGTTTTTGGCGTCTACACTGGCCCCCAGGAGCCGCAGAAACCGCTCTCCGAGCTCGGCCCGGAGGAGCAGGCGGAGGTCGGCGCTAAGCGCATGGTGGAGTTGATGCAGTCGTGCCCCGGGAAAACCGTCATGGCCGGAGGCTCGGGGTTCTTTTTGGGTGGCTTCTTCGGTTTGTTCATGGCGTCCATGGCCTACGACGTCCCCGTCGGCACCTCGGCGGTGGGCCACATCAGCGAGTTGCCGTTCAAGCAGCAGATGAAGCTTCAGTTTACGGACATGGCCAAGCGGCTGTACTCCAGCGCAAAGAACTTTGGCTACATCGGCATGATTTTCTCGGGCGTGGAGTGCTCCATCGAGAGCTTGCGGGCAAAGCACGACATCTACAACGGCGTTTCCGCTGGGTGCATCACCGGCGCCGGGCTCTCGATCAAGGCCGGCCCCCAGGCGGCGCTTTTGGGCTGCGCCGGTTTTGCGGCGTTTTCCACCGCCATCGATCTTTACATGAACTCGGAGAGCGCCGCTCCGCCACGAAACGACTACGACGATTGAGGGAAGGGTGCTTGCACTCTCTGTATATATGTGTTAATGACAGCTTACCCAGTGCCTGTGGCGTACTTGTGTTCTCGACCACCGGGTCTTTGCACTGTGAATGAACAATTGTCAAGCCTGGCCACCCGTGTGCAAAGCCGATGCTTAGATGCGCAGATCATGGTGTGCTGTGTGAGTCTGAAGCCCGGGAATCAAAGATCAGAACGCTGGTGCCATGAACTAAATTCTTTGATGCACTACAGATCGGTGGTTTTTAACTGTGGCCAGTCGGATCAAGCCACAGAGTGCGCCACTTGAATTTACTGGGACGATTCATCAAATCTCAAAGCCATGGAGCCGAGCTTCTGCTCAATTTGTTGTACTTGGGACGTTAGTTGGTAGGCAGTCCGACGCGGTTTGGGTAGCATGACTTTGTGAGCAATGACTCTTCGTGTAGTAATGACAATTACTTAGTGTTCTATGGTACAGTGACAGCTGGAGCGTTTTCACAAGCCCGTATAGTACAACGTCTCAGCAGAAGTAGTAGCAGTATTCGTAGGAAAACTGACCTGCGAGAAACGACGCTAGTAGAAGCGCCAAAATGAGAGCAGCGAGCCCTCCCTTGGCCCCGAGCTTGCTCCCTAGCTCGCTCGTCTGTGAGCCGCCGTTCTGGATTTTTTCGAGCTCCCGCACAATCAGCGACTGCTTCTTTATGTGAAGCTCCTCCAACGCTTCGAAAACGCGTTCTAGAGCCGCGCTATCGTCGGCGCTTAACTCTTCAGGGCCGAAGCTGGCCTTGAGATCTTCGACTTTCGCTATGAGCCGGTCAAAGACGGTCGGGGCTGCGTGCATAGAGTCCTCGAGATGGCGGATCTCAGCCAGGACCCGCTCGCTTCTCCATATGGGCAATGGAACATGTGTGTCCGCGGAGGGTTGTGCGGAGGTTCGGCTGCTCAACACGCGACGCCGGCGAAGGGGCTCTCCTGGCGCCAATTGCACCGGAGCGGCGTCCTCGTGGACTTCTGTTTTGACAATATCTGGCCGTGTACGGTATGGAAGCGGAAGCGGCTCGCCCAACTGCGCAAGGATGTCGTTGTTTCTTCGCTGTCGACTCATGTCATGTCTTTTGTGGGAATGCTGCGCGGGCTTTGTTGCAAGTTGGAGGTAGAGTATGTTGTTGTTTACTTGATGTTGATGGTGTACGCACATGCAGGAGGTTGCAGCAAAATATAAAAAGAAAGAAAAAAAAAAATGTAGGAAGGCAGGGAATAAGGGAAGGAAGTCACATCGTTTACTTCTGGTGTGGCGCCCGCTTCTTGCTCCGCAACTTACCGAGATACCGCTTGAGCAAGTACACCACACAGCCAATAAAGCGGAACAACGCCATGAAAGCCACGGTCCACAAGATCACCGTGAGGAAAATCTCCGACCGCCCGGTGCTGGTGGTGTCTGTGCTGTCAAGCTGGTTGAACCCGCCGGTTTCCAAAACCACCGCCACAATCAAAAAGTTGGAGCACATCCACACCAAAACCGTCATCGACCGGATAAACGCATAGTAATCTTCGTTGGTGGGCGTATAGTCCTTGCCTGTGTCGTCCTGCGGCTTTTTGATCTTCTCCAACTGGTTCAAGTACGACTGGTTGATTTCCTCTTTAAGCACCGGGATATTGACGTCAAAAGTTCCGTCCTCCCGCACCTTTGCCGCACCCAAATCTTTGGCTCCCGTGTCGCCTTTTGTGCCCCACGAAACGTCGTCGATGTTGCAGAATGCGTAGATGTTCAACACGTTAATGTAAGCGGGCGAAAGCAAAAGGTACTGCACGAACGATGTAAACATGTGCATGGGCTCCATGTAAAGAAACGACGACAAGAAGTAGAGTGCGTAGGTCGACGACGTCGCCACGACCAAGTCTCTGAACTGGGAATTTTTGAAAAACAGTGTCACAGTGAGTTCCGTATTATCCGCTATGACAGCCTTGATAGCGTACACAGCCATGAACACCGAGGCGAAGATCATGTACACCATCAAAACGGCGAAAAACAACACAATGACAATGTAGAATTTTTCAGTGCCTTTGGGCTTGTTGCCGAAACTCAACACAAACGTCGTGACAATTGACGCGAGGTAGAGCCACAAAAACACCACGGAAAGAATGTTGCCCGGCGTAAAGTTGAGACTATCGTCGGCGAGGCCGGTGGTCAAAATGCGGAACACGAGGAAGTACAGCCCAAGTGAGAACCACGACACCACCAAGCTAATGAACTGGTACACAAACTCAATGTGGAAGAAGAACTTGCGCACCCAGCTGTGTGACGACCACCAGATGTTTGGGAAGTGTGCCAACGAGTAAATTGCAGCGAAAAAAGAGCCGTTCAACCACCGCCGCCGCTGAAGAATGAACTCCGCCAATCCTTCAGGCACGTCCGTTTCGGCGCTCGCGGACTTGCAGTACCGGAGAAGCCACGAACAACCCTTCTTCGCCACCAACTCGTAACACAAAATACGGTCCTCGGCAAGATACATGTTGGACGTGAAAATTCCCGCCTCATCTTTGACCATTTTGCGCTTGAGCTCATACTCATCGTCTTCCGGATCGAGCTCACCGCTGCCGTGCAAGAATTCACCCTTGAAGTATTTTTCAAGCGGACCTTTGCCGTTGATGTCATTTTGAAGCGCAATATATCTGTACGCAGAAAAGGCGCCGGGCAACACGGAAATGAACCCAAACACAGACTCTGTGGGCTTGTCCAAGATGTTGGAGATCTTGTACTCAAAGTTTTGCCCGTACACAAGCGGGTTCGTGAGAATCTGACGCTTTTTCAACGACGCCTTGATTTCGCCACATGCGCCGGCCACCTGCGGATCCGAGTCAAACTCCTTCCAGAGATGATACAACGATTTTCCCGACGGCTGCGTTCCACAATCGAGAAGAATGACAATGTTGGGGTCAAGCACCTGAGAAATCGCCTCAAAACACCATCTGTGGGAGTTGATCTTCTTGGCGTTTTGCTCCTTCAAACAAAAGAGCATCTGCACTGGCACCACTTTTTCCGTGGTGAGCTTGACCGTGTCCTCAACCGACGAAATGCCCACCCGCGTGGTGTACTCGTACATGTGGGCACGGACCTGCTTATCGTCGATTCGGGACTTTGCCAAGCCTTCCTGGTAAACACCCAAGGCAGCCAAAAGCGCCTGCGCCCGCTCGTTGATCTTGGAGCGCCCGTCGCTGACAACGCACACCACGACTTTTTTCCACGAGTCCTTGCCCCACACGGGCGAGCGCGTTCTGGACTCCAAGTGTTTGATGTTCTTGAACACGCCCTTGAGTGTGCGTGCCAACAAAATATCGTCTTCGTTATACATGGTCACGACAATCATCAACTCCGTCTGCCGCCGCACGGGGTAGTGAATGGGCCGCAAGATGTAGCCGTCGCGCCAGAAGTTGGACGGGCCACACGTCACGGCAGTGTATCTCATGTAGGAAAACTCTCGGCTCAAACCGCCGTCTTTCGCCTCGGACTTGTAGTCCGGGAACTTGCGCAAGAGCTCGGTGGCCACGGGGCAGTCGAGCACCAAGTGGCCGTTGTGGCCCGGGGCGATTCCGACCCGAGGATTCTCCCGGACTTCCTCCGTTTCGGGAAGCTCGGGCATGGCCTCGAACGGCAGCTCCGGCTCGTACACGGTGGCGTTTTCCCGGTACACGGAGTCCGGCACGTGCACGGTCTGCAAGTCGTAGTGGTCACCCTGGAACTCGTTGAAGTGGATCCCCCGGTTGAACTCTTTTTCCTCGTCGTCGGTTTCGTACGCGTGCGGCACAAACGCCTGCTCGAAGTTCTGCCCGCCCGCAATCGGCTCGTACGGGCTGCTGAGCTGGGTCATTTCGTAGTCCTCGTCGAACGGGTTCTTGAAGCTCTGCGGCTCGTGGCCAAACGTGTGGCTCAGGTTGTGGTAGCTCTGCAGCACCTGCGGGTAGCTGGGCGCGTTGAAGATGGCGTCGGGGCGCGTGCTGCTTTCGTCGTAGTACGACAAGAAATCGTCGTTGGAGTGGCCCAATTGCGACTGCGAGTACGACGCCTCGGGCTCCCGGAAGCTGAGCAGCTCCTCGCTGTTGCGCCGGGACGGCTGGTACCCGCCGCTCTGTGGGAACCCGTACTGGGAGTTTGGGTTGTACATGACGTTCGGAGATCAGAGATCAAAAGCGCGAATTAGTGTGGTGGGTGGTTGGTGGGTCGGGGATGCGTTTTCTTGCACTGGTTCTTGCACTGGAATCGGGGGGTGTGCTGTGGGTGGTGCCTTTGGAGGTGTGCCGAGGCCACGGTGTTTGCGGAGGATTTATAATTACACGGCGGAGTTGGTGAGGCTGCGAATCGGAATGCGTGCGACGCGAGCCAAGAGCCGACTGGAAATGAAGGAGGCTCAGCGGGTCAGACAAAAATTCAGCGGAAAAATCAGCGGCTGCGAATGCGGTGGCGGGGCCGTGCTTGTTTTTACGAGATTTTGCTTTTGCGGTGGCGGACGGTGGCCGTTTTCTCGGGTTATGGCACTATTGTCTGGACTCGTAATGTGGCCCGGTCGCTGGGTGTGGTAGTCGCAGTAACTGCCGGGCGGGCAGAGTGGACCGGCACGTGCGCTGCCCATATTGACGGGTGGGCAGAAGCCAGCAGAGGGCCTGTGTTCTTTTAATAGATTTCTGCATAGGAGCGTGGCGGCCGGCTAGCGCCCCTGCTAAGTTTTCCACCCAACGCATGGTGGGCTATATTGCCGATCACGCTAAACGGCTGGCCCAGGGCGCAGCACGGCATTGCCGCGGCATTGCCGGCCGGGCATCGCTTCAACCAAGGCATTTTCCCCATTACGTAACGCGTCCCTCACACAATCTCAGGTTCGCCTCGTGATCGCCTCGTGCTCTGCGATCTCATCGGCTCGTTTCCTTTTCCTCGATCCAAGTGGCCATCCCTTTCTGTCCAGTCCGCACACCTCATCTCGATACACCTTCACCATGGCCCACCCGTGCTCCGCCAATTTCAAACAGTTTCTCACCGCCTTGCCCAAGTGCGAGCACCACCTCCACTTGGAAGGCACCTTGGAGCCGTCGCTTTTGTTCGAGTTGGCGAAGCGCAATAACATCACCTTGCCCGCTCTGTTTCCCCCCACCATCGAAGCATGCAACGAAAGGTACGCCAACTTCGCCGACTTGCAGGACTTCCTCGACCACTACTACATCGGCATGAGCGTTTTGATCACCGAGCAGGACTTCTTCGACTTGGCGTTCGAGTATTTTACCCACGCCTACAAGGACGGCTGCTTGCACTCAGAAGTGTTCTTCGACCCCCAGGGCCACGTCGAGAGAGGCATATCTGTCGACACCGTGGTCCGGGGCTTTGACAGGGCCTGCAAGGAGGCCAACGCCAAGTACGGCACGTCCAGCAAGTTGATCATGTGCTTGTTGAGACATTTGCCCGCAGCTTCGGGGCTCGACACGATCCAGTCCGCGGCCAAGTACTACAAAGACGGCACGATCCACGGGTTGGGTCTCGACTCGGCCGAAAAGCCGTTCCCGCCCGAGCTTTTCACCGAGTGCTACAAGGCACTCAAGGCGGATTTCCCGGATGTCGGCTTGACCGCCCACGCCGGCGAAGAAGGCGACCACACCTACGTGCTGAACTCGTTGGACTTGCTCAAAGTGACCCGTATCGACCACGGCGTGAACTCGAAGAATGACAAGGCGTTGATGGCCCGTTTGGCTGCAAATCAGACCATGTTGACCATGTGCCCGTTGTCGAACGTCAAGCTCCAGGTGGTGACAGACGTCGCCGAGTTGCCTATCCGGTACTTTTTCGATGAGAATGTGCCGTTCTCGATCAACTCCGATGACCCAGCGTACTTTGGAGGCTACATTTTGGACAACTACGTGGCCGTGCACACGCGCTTCGGGTTTTCGGTGGACGAGTGGTGCAAGATTGTGTTGAATGGAATCAACGGGTCTTGGTGTGATGAGGAGAGAAAGTCGGAGTTGAGAGAGAAGTTGGAGGAGGTGAGAGCAGAGTACCAAGATGTGGTATAGATATAGAGACGGAACTTTTTTACTTGTGTGGATGGTTTTTGATGGATGATTATTTTTTTAACCCGCTGTATGCCTGTAGTTGGGGAACGATAAGCTTAGTGTAAAGACTCTAGACGACAAGATTCAATCACAGACTTCACTTTGATGATAGGCTGATACTTTTCACTGACAAGACTTGCCAAAAGTGCATGTGCACAAAGACAGCCGCCGTTCGTTTCAAGCCCTCCGCTCTAGAATTGCAACAGAAATTTGCGCTTCAACACTCTGTACTCTAACAATTTCAAGTTCTGATAAAAAGTCTAAGTTCTGGAATACTCCATACGATCATGTATTCATAGAAAGGCTCTGTGGCCGAGCGGTCTAAGGCGGCAGACTCAAGTTCTGTTATCGTAAGATGCGCGTGTTCGAATCACGCCGGAGTCATTCTTTTTGCTCGCACGCAAACTACCCCAGCAACCCCCATACTTCATTTTGCCATGTCGAAATTAACCGCCAAGTTGCTCTTGGGGCTCCTTGCCCTCGTCGGTATCTTCACCGTGATCTCCACCCGGTCCGGCTCCAGAGTCAATCTCGTCCAGGCGAACTCTGTTGCCTCTGTTCAGTTGGATACACCATTTGTGGTGATGTACCAGCCGCTGGACGGCAGGGATGCAACTGAAGATGTCTTTGAAGCTATGAAGGAGTTGAACAAGCGCCTTATTTTCGTGGTTGAAAAGGGCTTAGACGGGAAGTTGCTTCATGTCTACGACTCTGTCTTTGTGGGGTTTGCGTGTCAACTTGTGCAAAATGAACAAGTCGTCGAGGCCTTGGGCTCGCCGAAGGTCACTGGCCTCGAGACAGAAACGACACAACGGTTTCTTGCGTACTTGACCAACTTGAGTCTCGATTTGTTGAAGAAGAATAAGCTAGAGATAATTGTGGATCGAGACAGCACGGTCAGCACCCAGGATATCAAAGGAGCTTGAAAATAAGATTACGTATGAATGAAAAAATACAAGAGAGCCAGGCCCAAGTTACAATTCGGGATTCAAAGTAGTATTCGAGTGTGCTTGATGCTGAGAATAGATTGCGATGACCATTGTTATGATAACAGATAAGATGATGTGATAAGGTGATACACATCAATCCGCCTAAAATAATTCAGCTATATAATCACTTGAAGCTTTGGACTAGCGCTGTGAGATTATATATGTCTACCCTTTTTTTCTGGTGAATTATGTAATACCAAGTGTAAATAGTGTAGCATCATTGAGTGTGCTATATGAAGCCATGACCTCAGATTTGACTTTTCAATGACTTCGAATATCAGGTCTATCAATTGTAACATTGTCCACTTTACCATTCGTCGAAAGCGGAGCATTGTGAGCAAAAGCAACTGTTAAGATGAAGTAGTTACGTAACATATATTTCTAAATAGGCCGGGCGCTGAAGCCAGCAGCACGTGGCTAAACAATCAAGAGAGACTTAGAAAGACAGCTTGTCCAGCCTAAAGCTCCGGGACGTCGGAGAAGTCCAACTCGGCCAAATCCACCGCACCAAACGTGTTTTCGCCCGAGTACAACACGTACAAGAAGCCATCCTCGTCCTTGTGCTCCTCGTAGATCGTGCTCATCAATGCGGCAGTAGGGGGCAAGATGTCATTGACGAAAATGAAAATGGCCTTTTCGGAGGGCAACTTGATTCTCTTGCGAATCACGTATACAAACTGGCCCACGGTCAAGTCGCCGGGCACCAAGTATTTGCGCTTGTCGATTTCCTGGATGTCGGAGTTCTCGACCTTTTCACAGATCACGGGGAGCCTGTCCTTGAATCTCTGTAAAATACGAGCCGATTCGGCGCTTCTTTTTTCTGAGGTTAGTATGGTGGCAACAGATGAGAATCGCGTGTGGCTGATGTTTGGGTTGCGGCCATCAAAATTGCAATTGGCACAGACCCGGGCCCGCTCAGCAGATTCCAACATGCGTTACATACCGAGAGAGTTTTCGTCTTTGAATTGAGACCTCATGATGGCTGGGGTTAGTATATAAACAAGCAAGATGGCTGGCTGAGCATAAAAGTGGAACCAGGGGCAAAACCGGCAGCAGCGAGCATTTCGTGAACGGGCCAGAAACGCCACGGTACGTACTTTTTCCCGCGACGGAGTGTTGTTGTGGAAGAGTTGGGGTATGTAATAGTTTGAGACGTTATCATCCCTTGTGGGTCACTGCAGGCGCGGGGCACCACAGACAGGTCACGTGGTTGATAAAGGCTAGGGTGCAAAACAAAGGGCAAACACAGTGGTGGCCATTTCTTTTTTTGCAGTTTGCCATCGGAGCAAAAGACCCCTGGAGTCCGCTGCTGGGGCATTGTCGGGATGTGGGCGTTTATTGGACACCACTTTGGTCACGCAATGAGCGATCTCTATTGGACTTGGTTAATGACTCGGTCAAAGATGGTGAAGCGCATCGTGAGTTTAACTCTTACTGATCTTTTTTGGAATTCCCAAACTCGATGATTACACCGGCCGCTTACATATGTAATGTGCTCGCTTCAATTCAAGTTTATGGTATCATTTTGCGACCATTTCGAGTGTATGATGAACCCTGTTGTGGTGAGTTCCGTGATGCTGTACTGTCATTGAAAAGTAGCCACTAAGAATGATTAGTAAGCAGTCTTTAATAATGGCCATCAGGTCTTCTCATGACAAACTCCACCGCTCCAGACCGTAAGTGCTCGTTACACAACGACACAAAAAAGAGTCCTCCAGAGATGATTCGAACATCTGATCCCAAGATCGCAACATTACAGTCTTGTGCCTTAACCCCTAGGCCACCGGAGGATTCCTTAAAAGGACTGTTTTATTGCGGGATATGTGAAACACGGCAGAACATCTGTGTCAGCCTACCAAAGCGGTACCCCTGCTCACATCCGTACCTCCCGTACTTTGGTGAGTGCAAATTGCAGCCTAAATTATGTTCTTTCATCAGACCTGCGGCGTGGCTCCAACTGTTCGCTTATCAAGCTGATCGAATCACATTCGTGGTCTATGAGTAGCTGTACATCGAATTGAGCATACATCAAATAACAAGTGCTAAGGTTCTGCTGCGAATTGTGTATGGCGCATTCGGCATTTGGTATAAAGTTGGCTACCAGTATCAGGATTGGCGGCAACTATGCTGGAATACAAAATAGAATTCTTCAATATTGACGCTTCAAAGCTCAAGATGCGCCCCTTCACAGAACATAGCTCAGATCTGGACTACTCAGACTTGGGTCTCGCAGACGTTGAGCTGCTTTCGGAAGATTCAGAAACTACGACGCCGAATACCAGCAGCCGTGGGCAGAATCCTTGGAATACAGGTAAACGAAAAAGAGTGGGCCTGTCAGAATCTTCGAGCTTGAAAAGGATGCTAGGGGCAGGTAGTTTGATACACTTCATGCAAAAGCCGCGTGAGTGCCAGATGAACATTGCGAGGAGCTGCGACTGATATATTGAAAAGTCTTACAGAACACTTTAAGAAAAATAGATTACAAACAGCTCGTCTTTATTTCTTTCAGTTGTGTGAACGGAGGTAATGATGAAGCGAGAGGGTAAAGACGACCATCTGTGAGATGATGCGCGAACATCTACACTTACAATACATGATTCCCCGGAAAATCCAGAAATGGAACCCCAAACCGGGGTTTCCGTTCAAGTGCGGCATAGAAATACACACGCAGCTAAATACCGCCCAGAAGCTTTTCTCCCGCTCGCCCAACAACGCCGCAGCGCCACCAAACGAGAACATTTCGACTTTCGACGCCGCTCTCCCCGGCACATTTCCGAAACTCAACCCGCAGGCGCTTCTTTTGGCGCTCAAAGCCGCAGCCGTGCTTCAGTGCCGTGTCAGCAGCGTCTCGTCATTCGACAGAAAACACTACTTCTACCTCGACCAACCCACTGGATACCAGATTACACAACACTTCCATCCGTTGGCCAAAGGTGGCTTTTTGAAGCTCTCCAAGGAGTGGGATTCGGTCCCGGAGGACAAAACTATCGGCATTGAACAGCTCCAATTGGAGCAGGATACGGCAAAGCTCAACTACGACGCCTACGACAGAACTGTATACATGGATCTCAACCGGGCCAACGTACCGCTCATTGAGCTCGTCACGAAACCCGACTTCGACCATCTCGCGCAGGTGTACGCTTTTGTGAAGAAATACATTGGCATCATGTCCCATTTGGGCGTTTGTTCTGGCGAGTTGGAGAACGGAGCGATGAGATGCGATGTCAATGTCAGTGTTGCCGGCGGAAACCGGGTGGAAATCAAGAACTTGGGCAGCACCTCTGAAATAGTCGATGCTGCCATCCACGAGTACGCCCGCCAGGTGCACCACTTGCAGAACGAGAAGTCGCCGATTCCGCAAGAAACGCGATCGTGGGACGGCGAGAAAACCGTCCGCACCCGCTCCAAAGAGGATGCCGTGGATTACCGGTACGTCCCCGACATCGAGCTTCCGGCTGTGCGGCTTGACCCGGAGATTTTGGCGCAAGTTGCTGCCAAACTCCCAGAATTGCCAGAGCAGTTGGTGAAAAAGTTGATGGCCAAGCCGTACGGTTTGGAGAAGAAACATGCCCGGTTTCTAGTGGACTCGCCCCAACACTATAGCTACTACATGCAGTTGCACCGTCGTTTGGTCGACTGCTCGCCCAAGTTGGTGAACAACTGGTTTCTCCATGAGCTTATGGGAGCCTTCAAAAAGGCCAAGATTCAGTTTGACGAGTCGGTGGTGTCTGTCGAAACATTTGCTTCTCTCGTTCAGGTGGTGCAGGACGGGCAAATCACCAGCACTTCGGCCAAACTTCTTCTCTCAGAGATACTTCAATCTCCCGAAACTGCAAAAGATGCCTCCATCCTGGAATTGGTCGCACACTACGACTTGGGCTCTGTCGGCGAAGCACAGCCGGATCTACAAGAAGCCATCGACGAGATTTGTATTGAAATTTTGAAGGCCCACCCAGACGTCGTGGCGAAAATCAAAAATGGAAGAGCCAGCTCCATAAACTTCCTCATTGGGCAGGCGATGAAGGAGACCCAGGGCAAGGTCAGTTCGAAAGCGTTTGGCGCAGCGTTTGAACGACTCTTGACGTGATCACCGCGAGAAGACCGAATCCAGCAGAACCCGGATCGTGCGCTCCTCGAGGGTGAGTTCTTTCAAATGCTCGAACTCCGCCACGCTTAGCCCGATCCCCAACTCCGTGCTTTCGGGCAGCGCGTCGCTGCTGTCCAGCACAAGCTCCTTGGTGACGAACTGCTCGCACACCTGGTTCTTGTCAGTCTTTTTCACAAGCCCCATCCACGCAAAACAGCCTCTATACATTGCGAGAGCGTCCGAGCCGAGCCCGAAGATGAGGAACACGCAGAATGATAACGCGAGCTGCACAATGGTGCTGGTGAAGTACTGCGAGCTGATTTGCGCGGCGAACACCGTGTTCCAGCTCAAGCTCTGCACAAACAGCTTGAGTTCTGCGGACGCCGACATGGCGGCCGTCACATCGGAGTAAAAACCGACCAACGTGACAGGCGACAACACCAAAAGAATCGTGAAGCTCAAGATGAGCAAGCGGGCGAACTTGCGGAGCGTCAAGCCGGAGTTGGTGCACCGCAAAATGTCCTTGATGTCTCTGCGCTTGCGGGCGTATTCAAAGACGGTCAAGACGGCAAAAACGGCGGCGAAAGCGATCCAGATCACGTTCCAGAGCGAGAGAAACATCACCGAGCCAACGGTGTATTGGTACACGGCGGCACAGCCGCGGTACCGCACTAAAGTGTATCTGTTGGCCTGCTTCAACACACTCAACCCCATCACCAAGAGCGGGCAGAACCAGCACATCAACAAATTTACCGCGAGGCGCAATTTCGACTTGGGCGCGAGAAAGCGATGGCTGCGAGCGGACAAGATCATCCACAAGTTAAAAATGATGCATGCGGTGGCGCAGAGCTGTCCGAGTGTTGTTCCGCTGTTGATTCTCACCGTGATGTCACAGTATACCTCGCCCGTGGCGGCGTTGAAAAAGTCGGGGCCGCTCCACACAACTGCGTTGACGAAACTTACCAAGTTTCGATAGAGAAACCAGACTATCAAGCTGCATGCGGGGATGTTGGCATTCTGAATGTGGTAACAGAACGGCGGGAGGAGAATTGCAAACGCAATGAACAGGAACGATGCTATAAGCAGTCCCACAAGGTCGGCCATTTTTGCTTTCTGAAAAAAGGGTCGGGTGGCCTTTTTATAAGATTTCCCAGCCACCCATTCTGGGAGGTTTAGGGCGTTGATCTCTCTTGTGCATGCACCTACTTGTCGCGAGACGTCCTTTGAAGTCCCGATTGGAACACCGGACGCCACATGCGCTGCAAACATGAGTGCGTTTCTTGTATATATCTCGATGCACAGAGAATCAAGCAAGTAATAAAGATAAAACTTCCTCTTCAGGAGGCGACATCTGTACGCACTTAGTCTGTGAAACATCATCCTTCTTGTCGCACCGTTTATCAGGGCGCATCCTCAAAGGTGCAACCCACAATACAATACATGGCAACAGAAAAAAAAATTGACAAACAGAAGAATAATACTGGAACAAAGAACATGTGCTCAAATGATAAACAGCAGTAGTGACGTAGTAACCTTTTCAAAACAATTAATCATATTGACATACTTATGCGACAATAGGCTTCAAGATGTCGTGGGAAGCAATGACCGAGGCGTACTTCTGGTTCAAGAACTTCAACAAGTCCACCACCTTCATCTTCAACTCCTCGGTGTGGAACTGCTGCATCTTCTCGATGTTCTCCTCTCTGCCCAAAGTGCTCTCCTCCACCAACTTGAGTCTGTCGGCCTCCTTCTGGAAAACACCAGCCAAGATCTGGATCACTCTCTCGCTGTGCGAGTCAATGAAGGTGTTGCCACTCTCGTACAACTTGATGATCCAGGTCAAGATCGGCACGTTCTCCTCTGGACCAGCCTCCAAGGGCAAGTGGTTCAAGAGGGCGGGCAAGACGTGCTCCAAGGGCACGGCAGCCTCGTTCTTCAAGGCCATTCTGGCCACGCAGCCGCAGGCGTTGGCGTTGGAGCGGTTCACCACCTCCTTGGACTCGCCGTCGTCCAGCTTGGCCTGCTCGTCGGATTTGCTCAACAAGTGGAACAACATCTGCAAGATCTGCGGGAAGCTGGCGGAGAAGTCGGAGGTTGTGTTCTCGATGACGATGCCCACGCCGTAGGCGGCGTTGCCCTTGACCTCCAAGGACTTGTCGTTGTTCAAGCGGTCGATGAAGACCTGCATGAAGTCGTCGGCGTAAGGGTTTGCGGCCTTCATGCCGGCGGAGATCTCGGCCAAGCCGCCGATGGAGCTGACACGCTTGCTCTTGGACTTGGAGGTGACGGAGCCCACGATGATGTCCTTGAACGAGGTGAAGATGCGGTTGAAGTCGGCGCCCAACTCGAGCGACAACATGATCAACACCTCCAACGCGGACTCGAACAACATGGCCTCGGACTCGGAGGTGTCCTCGGCCTCGTCGACGGGGTCCTCGTCGTCCACCTGGCACGCGTGCTCCTTCTTCAAGATGCTCATCAACTGCACGCAGAGCTGCTCGAGCTGCTGGGTGTTGGAGGCGTCGGTGACGATGGCGGCGATGCCGAACGTCTGGAGCGCCTCGGTGATGTTCTCCAAGTCGCAGGCCACCAAGGAGAACTCGAACTCCTCGGCCAAGTTGCCCACGGTGATGTCGCGCACCTGCTGGATCAACTGCATGATGTTGGCGTCGACGTAGCTCTGCTGCGGCACGCCCTTGGGCGCCTTGAACTTGTCGCCGTAGGTGGCCTTGAACATGGCGCGCACAATCTTCCACAAGGCGTTCATGGCGGCCTCGCGCATGCCGTAGGACACCTCGACCTGCTCGGACAAGGTCTTGAACGACGCCTCGACGTACTTGCCGAACGCGGCGCCCGTGCCCATGGCCAACTCGGCCAACGCGGCGGAGGCAATCTCCTTCTCGATGGTGATGCCCGAGTTGAACTTGAACTTGTTGTTGAAGTCGTCCTCGTCGTCGTCCTCGTTGTAGTCGGGGTCCTCGTCGTCGTCGGCGCCCTCGAAGCTGAACTCCTCCTGCTCCAAGCAGGCCAAGATCTGCGGCACCACCTGGTCCAAGAAGCCGGCGAACTCCGCGCCGTAGACCTTGGCCATGTTGCAGATGAAGGCGAAGCCGGACTCGCGGATGCGCGGGTGGTCCGCGGACACCGACAGGTACGCGGCCTCCACCAAGGGCTTTGCGTACGCGGAGAAGGGCTCGGTGCCGACCGCGCGCGCCATGGTGGAGATGTTCTCGAAGGTGACGGCGCGCAACTCGATGTCGGCCTCGGACATGCCGTCGGTGTGCGCGGCGTTGGAGATGAAGGGCTCCAAGGCACGCACCGAGTCGTCAAAGTAGGGCACGAAGCCCTTGCCGCTGGCGAACGCCGTCAGGCCGATGGCCAGCACGATGGCGCCCTTGAGCGACAGCGAGTTGGCCTGCTCCAACATGCCAAACAACTTCTGCATCAACGGCGCCAAGTACGCGGCGATGGCGTCGTGGCGCATGAACTCGATGATGCCGTCCAACGCGTAGCACGCGTACTTGTACGTCATCACGTGCGACGCCGAGTCGATGAGCGCCATAACGAGCGGCAAGAGCTGCTCGTGGTACTCGGCAATGTTGTCCTGCAATTCCGACGTCAACGACGCCAACGCCCGCACGGACGCCACCTGCACCACCACCTCGGGGTCTTGCATGCCGTGCACCAACACCGGCACGATGCGCGCCACCTGCGTGGCCACGTAGTCCGGCGCGCCGGCGGCGGCCACGCCGAGGCACAAGAGGCCGGCGCGGCGCGCAAACATGTTGGGCGACGCCACCATGGCGGGCACGCTCTCGAGCATGGGCGCAATCACCTGCGACGGCGGCAACTCGCCGGCCAAGATGCCCATCAAGCGCAACGCGAGCGTGGCGGGCACGTTCTCCTCGTTCTCGTTCTCCTCGTCTTCGTTGTTCAACTCGTCGTCCACGTCAATCTCCTCGCTGGCGACGGCGGTGGCGAGCGCGGTGAGCTGCGGGCCCAACGCGTTGCTGCTGACCTTGGTCTTGCGCATGGACACCACCGAGATCAAGAACTGCATCGCCATGCAGCGGTACTCCTCGTCCACGGCGGCGTTGGCGGCGAGCTCGGCGGTGAAGTGCACCAACAGCACGAGCTGGTCGCCCACCAACTTGTTGTCCAAGAAGATCAACGAGTTGATGGCGTTGAACACGGCCTTGACCTTGTCGCCGTCGTCGGCCGCAATCACGTCCTTCAACACCGCCACCATGCCCGGGATGGCGCTCTTGAAGCTGGCCGCGGTGGCCGCGCTCACGTCGTCGTCCTCGAGGAACTGCAGGAGCACGTCCAAGCACAGCACCGCGTGCACGCGGATCTCCATCAGCTGCGGGTCCGCCAACAACCCGGCGAACAACGCCGTGAAGTCGTCAATGTGCGCCGTCAACGACGGCACCGCGCTCTCCAACAACGCGTACAACGTGTACACCGCCATCTCCTTGTGCTGCACGTCGCCGCCCTGCACCGCGCCCACCAACGCGGGCAACAACGTGGGCCACTGGTTGTCGTCTAAGTCGATCTCGCCGATGGCCGCCACCACGCGGGCCGACGAGTGCCGCACCAACTTCGACGGCTGGCTGAACGTGTTGTGCAACAACGCCTCGCGGAGCTGCGCCTTGGCCGGCGCGTCCACCGCCTCCCACTTGGCGCCGATGAGCTTGCGGGCCTCGACCGCCGCCAACTGCTTCATCTGGTCCTGCGGCGCATTCTGCAAAATGTGGAGGAGCGCCGGCAACGCGCTGCCGTTGGTGTAGAACTCCTTGGCCAACTTGGCCGTGGCCTGCTTCACCGTCGCGGGCTCGAACGTCTGCTGGAGCGTGGCCTCCAACGCTGCAAGATATTGGGCATCCATGGTGTGGTTGAAATTTTTGCGATGCTCATGCAGAACCCAGAAATAGCCGGCTTTATATTTGCACCCGTCTCGGGCCCGGGCCTCTGCCGCCGGGCGCCCTGCGCAAGCTGGGCTTCTTTGTCTACGAGAAGCCTTGAGCTCTGGTCCGTATTTTTTTTTTTTTTTTGGCTGTGGCGGCCAGGTGTCTGCACCGGTGCTTCTGTTCGGGCGCCGTCACGATTTGCAGTTTACTGTAGGATTTTCTTGTATTTTTTTTCTCTGCTTTGCGCTTGGTAATTCGTTTGGTGTCGTTTTATTTGTGCTGTTTCTTTTGCTTTGTTTGTTGGCCTGCTGCTTGTGTTGGCCTGCTGCTTGTGTTTCGTTGGTCCGTTGCTGCATCTGTTTTCTGATGGCAGAGGGCATCGCAGCGCCGTGCAGCAACCCGATCCGGGCACTTCTCGCCAGCTTTCGGCATCTATTTTCTTTCTGTGTTCCTGGAACGGATCCACTGAGTTCCTGAATCGCCTGCGGTTGCATTGGTGCAATGCTAGTGTCCGTCCTTGCATTGCAATTCGAGAATCCCCCTTAACCACAAGTCGCAAAACCGTGCAAAAAAACCCGTTCGCCAAAATAACGTAAACGGGAAAGCATTCATCGTGACAGGTTTGGCCATAAAAAATCTCCTAGAAAAGCTTAGGTTTCACGACAGCAGAAAAAATAGAGAGCAACAGCCGTTGCAGCGCTCAATTGCCGCCAAAAGGCGGGTCTTCGGGCTAATCATGGGCACCCATCAGCCATCGCCAAATTCGCGGATCTGAAGTGCGCTTAGAATGCACGACGGTATTGATGAAAGCACATTTTCTTCCTACTGGGTCCCGCTTCGGTGAAGGCTGTCGAGAAGTCGAATTAATTTTTGGCAAAACAGATATCTTCAGAAAAGAATCGGAAACGTGCATTGTTGGATCTGTGACATTGTTGGTTAGAGACTGGTGAGCCCCAGTTTCGCACCTCTGTACATGGCCCGACATCTACTTCTCAGTAAAAAAAAAGCTGCTGCAAAATGTCAAAACTTCTTTTGCAATGTCGCGTTATACCAAAGAGCCAAGTGTACGAACTGCCGGCTCAAGCATCCCTTTTTTTGAAGATTGCGGGATTCGAAGTAGCCAAACTCATTCCTTCAAACCAACAAAGCCAAGACTATTTCCATCTGGCGGCCGGTGGTCTGTTTTAGAGGCACTGCATTGTAATACTACACCACGAAGAGAAGTACAAAGTTTAGAACCGAATGGATTTTGACGAGCTAGAGCTCCAGCACATAAGAAAGTGTTTATGAGGATATTGCGATATATCTGGAAATGATTTTGGCCAATGGCTGCAATTTATCCCTTGCGTCGGACCACTCCCAACGTGTTGCAACCACGGGTTTTTTCAGTTCAGTCGTTCTTCAGTTCAGTCATTGGCGGTGCCATTCTGGCTGCTCCAGGCCTCCAACGGTGTCTTCTTATGATTCTACATACCCAAGCGGCTCAATACACAACTGCCAATGTCTCTGTCGCCCATCACTGATGGCTGGGTCGGCCTCAGGCCGGCAGCCCAGGTCGCCCAGCTCACAACTGCGTGAGGTCCAGCGGCATCTCGCGGATGCGGATCTTGTAGTGCCGCTCGAGGGCCTTGAGCTCGGCCACGTCGTCCTTCGTCAACAAATTGATGGCCACGCCCTTGCGGCCAAAGCGGCCGGAGCGGCCGATGCGGTGGATGTAGTTCTCCTTGTCCAACGGCAAGTCGTAGTTGATGACCAACGACACCTGCTGCACGTCGATGCCGCGCGCCCACACGTCGGTGGAGATCAACACGCGCGAGTTGCCCGTGCGGAAGTCGCCCATGATGGCGTCGCGCTCGTCCTGCTTCATGTCGCCGTGCATGGCCACCACGGCGAAGTTTGCGCGGCGGAGCTGTTCGCCCAACCACACCACCTTGGTCTTAGTGTTGCAGAAGATCACCGCCTGCGTGATGGTGAGCGAGTCGTAGAGGTCGCAGAGCGTGTCGAACTTCCACTCCTCCTGCTCGCACTGCACGTGGTACTGCTTGATGCCCTCCAAGGACACGTCCTCGGTCTTGACCAAGATCTTGACCGGGTTCGAGGTGAAGCGCGCCGTCATCTCCAACACCTCGCGCGTGAGCGTGGCGCTGACCACCACCACCTGCACCGCGGCCGGGAGCTGGCGGTAGATGTCGTAGATCTGCTCCTTGAAGCCCTTGGTCATCAACTCGTCGGCCTCGTCCAACACGAGCATCTTCACGCTGCGCGTGGCCAAGCTGCGCCGCTTGACCATGTCCAACACGCGGCCGGGCGTGCCGCTGACCACGTGCTGCCCGGCCGCCAACTTCTTCACGTCGTCGCCCACCTGCTTGCCGCCGATGCACGCGTGCGCGTGGATGTTCATGTAGTTGCCCAAGTTGCGGATCACGCTGTGGCTCTGCACCGCGAGCTCGCGCGTGGGCGAGAGCACGAGCGCCTGGCACTGCCGCACGTGCGTCTCCACCACCTGGAGCATGCCGATGGAGAACGTGCCGGTTTTGCCCGTGCCCGACTGCGCCTGGGCGATGGTGTCCTTGCCGCTGATGATCTGCATGATGGCCCTGCTCTGGATCGCGGACGGCGCCTCGAACCCGTACGCGTAGATGCCCTTTAGGAGCTCGGGCTTGAGCTGCATGCTCTCGAACGTGGCGTGCACCTTGATGTTTTTGGTGGACCGGGCCGAGAACTCCAACTGCGTGTCTGCGTCGCGGTCAAACTCCATGGCTGCGGGGTGTGGGGCTGGGGTGTTTTTGCCGGGAGGGGAAAATGTGAGGAGCGGATGCGCAAGGAGCAGTGTGGTGGCGTTGCCGAGGGGCCGTCGTGTGAGTGCGCCGGGCGTGCTGCAGAAGAGTGGGTGCAGCGGGTGGCCCGTGAGTGCGGTGATGCCCATCGCGCACTACTACCCATGGCGCAAAACTTGATTGTGCTCATTGGCGGCGGCCACGCCGCGGGAAAAGCAACCACGGCGCGCGGCATCCGCGACGCGTTGCAGAGCCTCGCCGCAGACCCCACGTCGCTCCGCATCGAGTTGGTGGACATGGAGGACTTTGTCGACACGTCCGTGTGCACCACGCTGCACTTGGCGCAGACGGCGGCCATCACCGTGGGCCACAAGCCGCAGCTCTCGCTCAAGCCGTCGCGGTTCGGCTTCGCCGCGCTCAAGGCCCGCCTCGCGGCCGACGCCGGCGCCCGCACGCTCTTTGTGGTGCACGGTCTCTACGCCTTGTACGACCGCGACTTGTGTGACATGGCGCAGGTCAAGGTGTACGTGGACAGCGACGCGGACACGCGGCTCATCCGGTGGATCCGGCGCGACGTGTTGGGCGACGCGGCGTCCGCAGACTTGCAGACCGTGGTCAACCTGTACCTCCTCGGCGCCCGCCAGGAAATGACCGACTACATCTTCCAGACCAAGGAGCGCGCCGACGTCATCATGCCGCGCGGCTACGAGGCCAACGGCGTGGCCTTGATCTGCGACGGCCTCCTCGACTGCTTGGGCCAGAGCATGGCCACGCACAAGCCGCACAACGCCCTCCGCCCGCTCCAGGGCGAGCGCTTCAGCAACCAGAAGGGCAAGTACTACGAGCTCACGTGAGAGGGGGGGTGTGGCCCACGGCCGGCCGCTGCTGATAAGAAACGAGTGCCCGCGTGTTTGCGCCGGTGTGGCGGTGGAGCTGTGCTATTAGACCATTACAGTGGGTGCGCCTCGCAGCTGAAAACCTGTGGGTGGGACAAGAACGAGCCTGGCATGGCGCAGTCTCTTTCGGTGGCACACACGGTCTCGGGCGGCGAAGGGGGAAAACAGCGCTTCGGACAGAGTTGGACTTTTCACTGACAAGGTGGCCGTGCACTTTCGCATACTCACGGCAAACGGTGGACAGCCCTAGCTCAGTAAGAACTGTGGATTAAACAGCGTTTTTTCGTAGTGCCAAGAGCTTCAATAATCTTGAATGAACACTCATGTCGAAGAGCATGTTTTGAGTGATGATATACGAGAGAAGAATACATTGGTTCTACTCGCTAATCAGTCAACTCCAAAGGTGATACAACAAAACACTAGTAGGCCAACTTCGATAGATGCTTAGAAAAGAGCCAATCTTGCTCACGGCACGAAAATGAAATCTTCGAACTTTGTCTTTGTTAGTGCTGAAACTGACGCAATGAATCGTCAGGTTACTTCCAATATGCTCTTGACGAGCCCACCAGTATAGTTAATAACAAAGTTGAGCATTACGATTACAAGATAAACGAGAACAAGGACGGCACGTTGAGCAACAACGAGAACCGTCCCGAAAACAAAACTATGTTCAACGTCGCCACTCGCCTCTTCTCTCACTACAGCCCAGCTCCTCCACTTTGTCACATGATGATATCATCTATTCTAAATAAATGTGTTGTTTGTCCTTGCCCACGACGCAATGGGGTCGCTCTCCACCAGGTACTGCGTCATCGTGAGGATCTTGTCGCCCTCAATGGCGTCCCGCAACCGCTTGTCCCTCTTGTACCACGTTTGCATCAAATACACCATCTCGCTGTTCTTCAAGTAGCTCGAAAACCCAGTGTACATCGCCGACGACTTGTGGTCCACGAGCGATTTCATGACGCTGTAAAGCGTTTCGTAGGAAACGCCCGCCTGGATGAAGGTGTCCACAATGGCGCCAGCAGGCGCCTGCTTGCCGTCCTCCACGGCCGGCTGCATGTACTTCCACATCAATTTGATCAACTTCTCCACAGGAAACACGAAATCGTTGTTGTGGATCTTGCTGCCGATCGGCACCAACTTCTCGCTGAGAACAAGGTAGAGCGGTCTGTCTTTCTTCTCAGTGTGGTGGTCGTGGTGGATCTGCTCGAAAAACAACTCCCACCGCTTGAAAATGTCGTCCGGATTCTTATAGTCAGAAATGCAAAAGATGCTGAAACAGATTTCGTAATAGCCCAACGGGTCAGCAAAGGTGTTGAACAATTCGCTGGCGTTCTGGATCTTGAAGTTCAAGGATTCCGTGGCAATCGTCTGATTCTCCGCGTTGATCCGCTTGTCGCTTTGTATCTGCGTCAAGAGATCCAACTGCACATTGGCCACGTCAAACAAATCGCGAATCAATGTAGAGAGCTGAATCATCTCCTGCCTCAAATTTGGCGGGCACGTGCAGTTGCAAAAGCCGTTTGCACGAGACAAAAACTCAATTCTTTGTCTCAATTCAAGCTTGAAGTCCGAAATCGCCAACGAGTACAAAATCCGCGCTGCAGGATAGTAATTTTCCCGCTTGGCATGGTAAAGCCACAACAATTGAGTCAACGAAAGATCGTCCTGAGACACTTCTTCCAAGAACGGCAAAACAAACGGAGTCTCAACGGTCAACAAGCGCTCGCTGCAGCCTTGATTGATGAACCAGCGATAAAACTCGTAGTGAAAGGCCTTGTCTGTGGAAGCAAAGCAAGTGTCGTACGTGACATCTCTTACCTCGACAAAGTCGTTGATCAAAAGCTGATTGTTCGATTGCGTCAACTGAATAGCTTTGAGATCAAGTTTTGTGAGGATTTTGAAAATCAAGTCGTAAAGCTGCGTCCGCTTCTTTGTGTTTGTCTCGAACCTATTCTTCAACACCGTTGCGTCATTTTCACCGCCAGCTGGAATGAGCGTGTTCGAGTGGGTGGTGGAAATGCTGTAAAGTCTCTTGGCGAGTTTCAAGAGAAACTCAACAGCGCCGGTGTAAAAGTCAAGCGACAACATGATGTCAATCGAGTTCTCGATGTTCTCCAACGTGAGCGATTCGCTTGCCTGTTCGAAAAGTGCAACCGCGTTGTGAAGACACTTGATCTTCAAGTCGTTGTCTCTGTTACCGATACTTTTGGCCCGGGTCAAATTCTCGATCGCCTTGAAAATGTAAACATCGTCGGTGGAACAAAACGAGCCACAACGACCTTGCAAAGACGAAGCGATCAAATCAATTGACCCGCCCTTCAAGATAGTTTTGTTGATGAGAGAAGACAACAAATCTTTGATGAGGCTCTTGACTTCAATTGTGGGAAGCAACAAGTCCTTGAACTTCAATGTCAACAAGTTCAACTGGTTGGTCAAGGACAAAAACTTGAAGATGTCGTTGTAGTTGTCCTGGTTGGTTTCCATCTCCTCGATGAGAACCATTAAGAAAGAAAATGCCTCCTTCATCGAATTGAGTGACCGAACGATGGATGTGAATGCAATATGCTCTGCTCTGACACAAACCTCATTTTCCAATTTCGTGGGGTCAGAGCTGAATCCGGGAGCATTGAGACCAGGAATTTTGTCAAGGTTTTCGTTGAAAAACTCAAGCAAAACGATCACAGATCCAATGAAGTACTCAACCTTCTGCTTCTCAATGCTCAACCCCTTGATGAGAGAGTTGTCTTCTTTCACGGAAGCAACCTCAACGGAGTCAGCTCCGAGAAACTTGATGTGCGGCAAAGGTGTGAAAACCTTTCCATTCCAAAACTCTCTGAAAAGTCTGGATATGAGAAGGCATGTTCCATAAAACCGGTCACTCAAGACAACCTGCTCAACCATGGGGAGCGCTTCAGAAGGCTCAATTGGAAGGTGAGATTGGCCAGAATTGGAGTTTTGGTTTTCCACAAGTCTGGCGTTGTTACCTGCGTGCGAGAACAACAATTGTGCCTTTCTTTTCAAAATCTCGCCAGAAGTGTGGTTTCCGTTTGCACAAGCCAAGTACAACAATGTAGAGCAAGTCTCTTCGTATCCGTTCTCTTCAATGAAGTTTTCAATCACCTTGTCTTGCAACGGGCTAATGATCTTGTCAGAAGTTCTGTACAGGTAGATGCTGATTCCGTAATTTGTCAAAACCGCAAATTGAAGCGGTTTTTTGCTGTACTGCGATGCAAGAATGTTGGCATAGCCGTTTGGAGTGTTTGACGCATTCATGGATGGAGTCAACTGAACAATATCGTGAATCACGATTGAGGACGAGTCGGCCTGTTTGTCAGCTGAAAACGCAAGGAATTCAGCGTCTTCCACAAGTTTGTTATTGTGTTTCAAAAACCCATAGTTCACGGAACTCACAAACAAGCGGTCGCTAGTCTTGGTCTTTTTTACCGCCAAGAACACTCCTGGGCTGAGAATTTTGGCAAACTTTGTGTTTTTAAGTAGCTCTGAGTTTTGCTGGTTAGACACCATCAGCGCCACGTATTGTTTGATTCGGGTGAAAGAGTCTAACTCCGGGTTGAGCTTGGCATCTTCCTTTGCTGGTGGAAATTTCATGGTGACAACCGACAATTTAATCGACGAAGAGAGCCTCGAAGCAGCAGACATGAAGGAGTAAGCCTGAGTTGCGCCAAGCTTCAAGAGAATTCTGTTGCCGTAGTTGGTAATGGCAATAAGCTGAATATTGGATGACTCGCTTTGGGTGATTTTCTGAATACTGACGAGGCGGAATTTCAGGAACAGCTTGATGTTTGCCGAGTCCGGGATAGTCTGCGTCAATGCCTTAAACATTTCTGCGGGTGCCAACTGGCTATGCTGCAGAAATTGCTCCTGGTTAGGCGCCAACTTGTAGACCCTTATGACAGATTTGTTGGAAAGCGAGTACAACAAGTTTCTTTCCGCATCCAACTCAAGCTGCACGAGTGCCTCTGGAACAGGCGCCGTTTTGGTACCGCTTTTGTTGGTGGTGTCATGCTCGGTTCCAAAGAGATCAAACCCGGGAATTTTGCCAATGGGGAGCACCGAGGAAAAGCCGCTCTTGGTGAGACACACCTTGTCGCACTTATTCTTGATGAATGACACGTTGTTGGAGTAGTCCAAACGCCAAATGTTGACGCCGTCGCCTTCACCCGTGAAATAGATATCGTTGGTTTGCTCGTTGACAATGAACTGGTTGACCATAAGCCCCTGAGCATTCACTGAAAGGTTCGGGTTGAAAATCTCGAGCGTGTTGGCGGGAGCGGAATATTTCACGACATAAATGTGGATGTCCATAGTGGTGGCAATCAAGAGCAAATAGTTCGCCTCGTCAACGAAAACGCCCTTTTTTGGCACCACAAGCTTCACCGTGAGAATGGAGTGGCGGATCTGGTCAATGGTAAGAAACTGCGACGATTTGTTGAACGACAGCTGTGGAAGCTTGTAGTTCCACAAGACCAACTTGTTGTCGACAGCGATCCAGGAACGGCTGATCTCGGGGAAAAGCCCCATCTTGGCGGAGCACTTGGAGGCATTGTACTCCTCGAAGAAGCGGTCGGGCAAGTCCAACTGGGACGTTTTTTCAAACCGCGAGAAACTGCCCAAGCCGTGCTCGTGGTCAAAATAGTAGTTGTCCAATCCGGAGGTTTTGTTGAGGTTTGCGGGGCCGTACAAGTCGCCGGGGGTCATGGAGTCGATGCGGATCAAATCTGTGATGTATTTGGAGCCCAAGCGGAGCGGCGGTAGATTGCCGAAATTGGGCACGCTGATTTTGTAGCTGACCTCGTTGACTGCGTCGAGCACCATGGGAAGGTAGAAGCGCAGCGGCTGCGCCGACGACAGGGCCTGATCGCCGTTGTTTTGCTGGAACTTTAGCGTGTCCTGGCTGTCGGCGGATAAATGTAAAGTTGGGTGAAGAAACTTAGATCCGGGGGCGCCTGTGTTGCCCGCTTGGGCAATTCCGGGGCCGCCATTGGGCGCACTTCCGGGGGCGTTTCTGCCGGGGAGCACCGATGCCAATATACTCATCGATTGCGGCGCAAGTGTTTGGTGGAAGGTGTTTTGATGGAGAAAAGCGAGTGCGATGTGAGAAAATCCGCCCCCGCACGACTTGACCTTGATCAGAAGTAATATTAAAGACGGCCTGTTAATTTGTTGCTTACTTGCAGCTTGAGAAATGTTTTCTTTGGGTTTCGAAAGCACCCTCATTGAGAGGGCTCTACGGCTCAAGTTAGGTGGAAGTCAAAATACTGTGTCTCGGCCTAGCGGTGTTGCGTTTGACGATGCTCAGTAGAATGGCCCTGCCACGGGCCTATTTATCTTACTTTAACAGAATCATTTTTCTGAACGTTCTGATGAGCCTTGCTGATTTAATGTTGACCGTTTTGAGATATTCAATTGTACTAAGAGCTACTTCGCAAATGGTTGCAAAACACTGATCATGGGTAAGCTCAAACAATCATATTAAAGTGACCAATCTTACATTACTCCCAAAAGAAATGCTTCCACAAGACCAGGATGTAAAGGCACACTGCGGCTTTATGTAGAATTTCGAGTTTTCACTTTTACAAACTTGGTACAACAATGATTGCCGAGCAATCTGGCAATACCGATTGATCAAGTGAAAGTCTCGAGATTCTTCAGAATTGTTTGAGCGGAGATGTGAATCCCGCTTTTGGTAGTGGAAGCAGATGAATAAGCAGAGCTTTAAAAGAAAACTACACCCCGGTTCAGTGGTAAGTTGTGGACTCGGGAGAGGGCATTTGTTGCACTTGGAAGCTTGGCGAAACAATTTGTCAAGTCGCTTCTCAAACAATATACGAGGAAATTTAGGATCAAGCTGAAAACACCAAACTGCTGTTCCAAGAGTTTTGGCCGAACAGCGCAGGACTGCAAAATGTCTGTGTGTACCAATTGCAATTGCAGTATGGGGTACGGGCGCACCGGCATCAGCAACCGATATATACTCCCTACAACATTCTCAAACCCGAATCGTTGCAGGCTTACTTGAAAGTAAGAAACCTGCCTCTCGATTGAATTGCCTTGTTTCCTTCCACCATTGTTCTTTTCTTTTCAAATTTTTCATATATCCTCGCTTTATTGGCATCTGTGAAGCCCGCACCATGAAACTCTCTTCTCTTGCCGCCACTTTGGCCGTGGCCAACTGCATCAGCCTCGGCTGGGACCAAGTCTTCGGTGACTCCGTGCCGTCCCGGATTGTTAAGACGGGCCCGAACGAATTTCAGCTCGTTTCCGAAAACGACAAGCTTCGGGCAAAACGCAACGGCGTGAAGTTCATCGACGTCACCGCCACTATGCCCATGGAGGATGCCGTGACACAGGGGCTCATCACCAATGCAGGCACAAACTCTGTCTTCACGATTTTCGCCAAGCAAATCGCCGAGTTGAAAGCGCCACTCCCGCTGTACGAGTACCCGAAAAAGGCGGCATACCAAGAGGTCGTGCGGCCGCTTTTGGACCAAATCAACATCGATGGCGTCAAGGCAAACATGGCCGCCTTTACCAGCTTTTACACCCGCTACTACAAGTCCGAGACGGGAGTGGACTCGGCCAATTGGCTCCACAAGACCGTTTCTGAGACCGTGCAGAATGTGCCTGGCGCCACCGTCACGAAAATCAAGCACGATGGGTGGGACCAGTACTCGATCGTGGTTTCGATTGCTGGAAAGTCCGAGGACAAGGTGGTGGTGGGTGCCCATCAGGACTCGATGAACTTGTTGTTCCCAAATCTCCTCAGAGCTCCAGGCGCCGACGACGACGGTTCGGGAACCGTCACCACATTGGAGGCGTTGCGCTTGGTCTCCCAAGCAATTGTCGCAGGCGACTTCACGCCGTACAACACGCTTGAGTTCCATTACTACTCAGCCGAGGAAGGTGGATTGTTGGGCTCCATGGACGTGTTTGGCCGCTATATGGCTGCCAACGCCACCGTGGTCGGTATGCTTCAGCAGGACATGACAGGTTATACCCAGGGCAGCATGGACGCGGGCGTGGCTCCTCATTTGGGCCTTGTGGACGACTACACCTCGGCCAATCAAAACGAATTTATCAAGGTGGTGGCCGAGGCATACAGCTTGCTTCCCGTGCACACGACTCAATGTGGCTATGCGTGCTCTGACCACGCGTCTGCGTTGGAACACGGGTTTCCGGGAAGCTTTGTGATTGAGTCCGAGTTCAAGTACACCGCCAAGCAGATCCATCTGACATTCGACACGATGGACAGGCTCGACTTCGGCCATATTGAGGAGCACATCAAGTTGACAGTCGGTTATGCGGTCGAGTTAGCCGGAGCAAAAGAATTGTACTAAACAGGTTTACCGGTTGTCACATAAGATTATTATACAGTCTAAAAGCGGGTTCAAATTACTCGGCTTCTTCCTCGGCATCCTTCTTGGCGAAGCGAACAACCTCCAAGTTGGTCTGCTTCAAGGACGTGAAGACCTGTTTGCTGCCAGCCTCCTCGTCAGTAACAACGTTTTGTCTGACATCAGCCTCCACGTAAACAGAGGCACCGGGCTTCATGTACTTGTGGAAGAAAGTGACCAGCTTCTCGTCAAAGACAGAGATGTTGTACCAGTCGGTGACGGTTTTCTTGCCGTCCTGTGCAGCCTGTGGCGAGTAACGGTTGACAGCCAACGAGTAGTTGATGAAGGGAACGCCTTCTCTGGTATCTTTCGCAGAAATGCTGCCAATGGTGCCAAGCAATTGCATCTTGGCAAAGGCACTTCTGGCGGCGGTTGAGGAGAACGCGCGGGTGGGAATCACGGATTTAAACATTGAATTGGTGGTGTGGAGCGTGGTGTAGTTGGTTTTTTGATTTCGCGCCCGCGAGTGGCGTGGTGTACAGGACTGGTCCCAGCCGCATTGGGAGAAATCCATCCAGATGCAGCAGCGGAAGAGGCATCAGACGCAACGTTTTCGGCAGTATATAAAAAAAGAATCAGGGGAAGAAATCATTGACTCTGAGTTCCCTCCTTCACAAGATTTTTCTAGGCGGAAATCAATTTTGTGTGGTTTCATCGATTTTTATTTCTGTCGCTCTCATAAACTGTACCAACTGAATCATCTGTTATTCAATTTGCAGCTGGTACATTCAAGTTTTCCATGAATCATAAAGATTGGTCTACTTTGGTTCGATTTCATTTCTTTCCTCTGCTCACTTGTCCCTGCTTCCATCTTATAGTGCTTTTTCTTCAGTATAGTGCTTTCTTCTTCGGTGTAGTGCTTCCTTCTTTAGTCAAATACTACTATGCCCTTTAAACATCATCTTGTGGAACTCCTTCCGCTCTTTGTTCCTTACTTAAAGACTCCTTTTCTTGAAAAATGCGTTAATTTAACACTGCTCAAAAACCCTTCCCATACTATACTGCTTCTCTTGCCACTGAAATGCAACCTTGCAGCTAACCGCTCTAGGCTAGATGTCGTTCCAAGAGCTGCCGCCACACATCACCATTGACGAAGATGCACTATCAGACAAATCCTCCCGAACCGAATCCGTCAAAGGTACGCGAGAGAGCGTATTCATCACATAATCGTCAATCAACGAACCCGGGCTTTGAAGTAAACCCTTCCACTGCAAAAGCCCAAATAGACGGGCAATTAGCCGTGGGTTGTCGCCATCATAGCCCTTCCTCGTGAGCGACCGCCGCAAAACAGCACTGCTTCGCTTGAACCGGAGATAATCCTGTTTGGAGAGATTCCGAAAACACACATCGCCATAGAATGCCGGCACTCGCAGCACAACTGAGGTGTCAAACATATGTCCCACGAGCTCCGCATCTAGGTCCCACGATGCCACATTGTCCGACACAACAGATGTGTCGGGTGCCTGTTGCCATTGGTCGATTCTACTCGAAAGTGTAGCATTTTCGCAACCCAGAGCGCCGCCTGCAGCTGCCTTGTCATTTCTCATCCCTTCCGCCTTTTCGTCCACCTCTTTTGAGTCAAAGGCCTCGTTAACGTTAGAGGCCTCGGACTCGGTGGGCAGGTGGTGGGTCAGAAGCGAGAGAATGTCATTTGTCAACTGCTCCTCGGGATTAAACACCACCCAGGATGTCTGTGATTCGGAGAAAAACGATGACACGTAGTCCTCCGAGACCGCCCGCGTAGACTGTTTCCGGCGGGTCTCGAATGTTGGGTTGAACGCCATGGTATTGTGGCAAAGCAATCAGTCAAGCAATAAAGAGCGCCTAACAATATAGAAAGCAAACCCGGTGTTTCTTGAGTTTTGGTGTTCGGGAACAAAACTGGTTTCTGTCGTTGTCGATGTTTGTATTCCCGGAGAGAAATAATAACTTGAAAGCAGTGTGGATGGCAGATGGCGGTACCCTTATCGACCTGTATGCTGTGGCTGAGGACCTATCTGTTCCTGCATACTCTGTCAACTCCACTGCTCCGAGATGATGGGAAAAAGAAATAAGGGTGCCGTTGTGCGGCGGGTCTGAATGTCCGGCGGGGAGGCCAACAAATTGCACGGAATGTTGGGTCTAGTGGTGGGGAAGGTTTATAGGTGCACGGATCTGCTCCTAATTTCGAAGAAGGCTTGAAAATGTCTCACATCGGAAATGGCGAATGTTCCACAGCTTAAACGCTAAGAGCACCACCTGGACAAGTTACCCGCACACTCATATAAAAGCGAGAATTTTTTTTACATCTCAACAACCAACTATTCTATGGAGACCACGAGAGGCCTCGTGCTCCCTATAGTGTACTGTAAACTATGTATTATGATGATAAATTTTTTCGCTGACTAAAATGAAGAATAATCAAAAATCGAAATTAGTCTTTCACCCCTATCTGAATCATAGTTTACCTTGCACTGGGAACGTAGACCGTACTAGAGCAAACCAACCAAACATACCTTTAGATGTAAATCCCCGTTGAAATGTTTCGATGTCTTCGTAGAAAAAAGTAAAAAACAAATGACACGGACAGGAATCGAACCTGCAACCTTTTGATTTGGAATCAAAAGCTCTACCTTTGAGCCACCGCATCATATTTAAGAACTATTCCACCCTTTGTGGATATGAGACGTGAAATCAAACACGTAGAACTAAATGCATTNATTTAAGAACTATTCCACCCTTTGTGGATATGAGACGTGAAATCAAACACGTAGAACTAAATGCATTTGATGTGTTTTTCACTCATTTGCAGCTGATTCAGCCTTGTCTCTCGTAAATTTATCGCCGTGAGTACTATAATTCTGATATTCGTTGAACAAAGTCTACAACAAATTTCGAACTGCTGGCAATACACCAGCATGCCAGCCACCACATTCATCCCGACAAGGGAGCCATAATTATTATCACTCCATAGAAAGCTCGAATCTGAAGACTTATCAACTTGTGCACCAATGGAGTACATCCACGCCGAGTCTTGAGCCATCATTCAGATAATAATCAGTCAGGGGCTGGATTTACTCTGCGTCTCGAAGTCTTCCTCGACTGTGAGCTTTTCATTGATTCCTTCAGTAAGTCACTCTGCAATAAGAATGTGGGCATAATTGGTGATAACAGCCTTCACTCATCTTCTGAAGTCGCCTCTGTTTTTGGTCTGCCACAGCTTAAAGTTTTGGCTCATGCTTCAAATTTATCAATCTGGGACATGATTGCACTCACAACTCGCTGATCTTTCAATTCAAGATCAAGACTCTACATTGTCATCGCGTACACACTTCAAAACGACTTCGTAGATGCAATGTGATCCTCAGATGCCATAGTCCATGACTTTGTTTTGATACTGTGAAAATACTTTTTACGATATCATTTAGCGAGTGACACTCTCAGTGCTTTCTTAGAATTGAAAAGAATTTGTTTTTAAAAGGCCTCAGTCATTCACCAGGTTCTTATTAAAACATTTGACAAATGGGCCGAATTCAGAGTGAAAATGAATAATGAGTCTTACTGCGATGGAAGCCGGGCAATAAGAATACAGCATCTTTTCGAGAAATTTTGGATACCGTCTGAAACAGTGAAGATAGTACTTCATCGGTGGTGTGCCCATGGCCTCATTAACTCTAGCTCGCTCGCAAATTGGCCATACAAGATCGCAGCTCGGTGTACTCCGAAACCCGTAATAAACACACTTTCTGGGGACGAGCTGAATGATTTCTCTGAGGCAAGGGTGTCAAAAATCACAAAAACCAACTGATCAATGTTTTACCCAATCCCTCTTTCTCCCAATCACTATCGTTGGCCGTGCGCTTCCTGCACACAGTGCGGTCGAGGGCCAGGATAATAAAATCCACCTCCTCCCATTTCCGCCCACTCCTCCACGCCATGAAGCTTACCCAATTCAGCGCCGTTCTTTTCCTCGGCGCATCCGCGTGTGCCTCGAATGCCGCGGTTTTCGAGAGTGCCCGTCCGCAAGGAGACGCCCCTGTGGTGTCGCCCAAAAATGCCATGTTGTATTTGGCTGATAAGTTCGGAATTGGCGACCACTACGCCCTCGGCCACCACGACGACGCCGTGGACTTCATAGATCTCGTGCACGTCGAATCGCAAAAGCCCAATCTTTTGGTTGTGGTGAAGGGCGTCGACCTGCCAGAGACTTTTGGCGACCACAGTCCTTCTTTCACAGTGGACTTGTCCAAGCACAACTCAGCACAAGACTTGGTCAAGCAGCTCGTGAGGAAAGTGCCTTCGCAGGTGGCACATGTCGTGGGTGAGCCCGTGTCGCAGTTGACTGACGAGTTGAAGATGGTCGGCGCCGGCGAAGAGAACTTGAAGCTTTTCAAGTACTTTACACAACAGTTGCCCCAAACCTGGGAGCAAATCTTCCACGCACCTCAAACCGGTAGCGAGAGCCAACACATTGCGCAGCTCAAGGACTCGGGCATTCGCCTTGTCAACGACAAGCTCTACCTCAGCGAGCTCATGCAAATGCTTCTCTTCACGCCCGCAGAAATGTCGTCCTCGGGCTTCGCCTTGGCCAACTTGGACTCGCTTCTTTCTCTCGGTACCAAGATTGGCTACGACTCGCACACGTACCAGGTGGCCAAGACCGTGTTGTTCCGCAGTATTAGTGCCTTGCAAAAAACGTTTGACGTGACCATCGTTGCCCTTGGCCCCGACCACAAGGTCGCAGACAAGGCGCACATTTCCAAGAGAAGCAAAGTTCTCGACGAGGCGTTTTCCTCTTTCGCTAAAAGGGGTGCCGTTGCTGCCAAATCGTGCTTTGCCGACAAAGACGTCTGCGTGGCCAACACAAACAGTTGCAGCGGCAACGGCAAGTGCACCCAGGTTGCCGCTCTGTGCTGGCAGTGCGCATGCGCGCCTACCACGGACAAGAAAACGTCTAAGACCACGCAGTGGGCGGGCTTCGACTGCAGCAAAAAGGACATTGCCGCACAGGCCCACCTCTTGTTGTGGACCACCGTGGCCATGTTGGTGGCCGCCGTGGGCGGTGTCAAGCTCCTCTACAGCATTGGCAGCGAGTCGTTACCCGGCGTATTGCAAGCAGCCACCATCGACACGTCGCGCTAGACAGTAATATAGCAAATGGCTTATCGAGACAATTGAGGTTCGTAGAGAGTTTTGTTGGCATCGGCCGGTTATTCGTTAAGTGATTGTCGACGTTTTGAAAGAGTTGACCACTGGCTTAGACTCTAGGTCACCTTTTACACCAAAGTTTTGTTGTAGATGACTATACCAATGTGCACATGATGTAGAGCACTGTGTTCTGATTGGTCGACAGATCAAAGATTGAAGATTGAAAATGAGAGGACCAATTGAGCGATACAATGCTTCAACTATCTTTAGTGAGGATTTTCAATAATTTATCTTACAAAAAAAAATCATGTTTATAATCCAGCTTGATATTCGCAACAGTTGAGGAAAACCATTGGAGTAACAATCTCACAACCCCATTTTTTACAGAATAAATCGAATATTGCTCTATATTGATCAGCCAAGAAAAGGCAGAGAACCCTTTCGGAGATCGTCATATAATAGCGATCTTCATTAGAAGCCGACCTGATGTTTCTTCTTTCAGACACAATATTTTAAGCATAGCTTAGCCAGGCGTGCTGCCTGACCTGACTTACGATCTTTGAGATAGCAAATAGAGCATTTGATCAGACCATGAAAGTTCTGTCAATTTTGACAATTGTTATGAGGAATTTAAAGCCATGGGTGAAAAGACTTGTCATTACCTACTAAGTCACGTGACTATGGTCACGCGACACATCATACTTCACACCGGTTTCATCTCCCCACATCAACAACAAAATGGCCAAGTACAGCAGGCGCCCCCTCCTCTCGATTGTCGTTTTGCTCTGCATCGGATGTGCTATATACTTTGTCGCCCATGCCGACAACACGGCCATGAGTTCTCCGATCCCGTCGGCGTACCAGAAAGCCGAAAAGGCCCCGTTACGGAAAGTGCAAGAGATTGAAGAACCAGTCATACAAAAACAAGAAGAAACGGTAGCTGAATTGGTGGAGCCTGCAGTAGAAGCCCCTGCAGCCGGCAGCTTCACCGAAACTCCTTTCATGCCCAAGATGGCCAACGAAACCCTCAAGGCCCAATTAGGAAACTCAGCGTGGCATCTTTTGCACACCGTGTTGGCTCGGTATCCGGACAAGCCTTCGGCGCAGGAAAAAGCAACCTTGAAGCAGTACATTCATCTCTTCGCCCAGGTGTACCCTTGCGGCGACTGTGCCAGGCATTTCCAGCAGCTACTCCAGAAGTATCCACCCCAGGTTGGGTCTCGCCAGATTGCGGCCGTGTGGGGATGCCATGTCCACAATAAGGTGAACGAGAGATTAGGCAAGCCCGAGTACGACTGTACGACTATTTTGGAGGACTACGACTGTGGGTGTGGCGCCGACGAGAAGCAAGAGGACTTGACGTTGGGAAACGAAAGTCTCGAGCATTTGAGGGAGGTGGTGGTTGACGAGAAGAGCGGCGGTGCCGTGGGGGGTTAGATATGATCCGTGCATTTAGTAGTTAAAGCAGTAGAAATGCTGAATAAAGTAAAGTGGTGGCGACTTCGTGACTTTCCGATGTCAGTCAATCACACAATCGTGCAGCACGAGACGTCCTTCCCGGCGTGTTTCGACTGGTTGTACATGCGAAACCGGTTCGTTTCCGGGGGGAGGTTCCAGAGGGCCGGAATCAAAGGATCCGGGATATCCTCGGAGGCCTGGATCACCAATGCTGCTGCTCGCGATGCGGGAATGCGCTCCTTCTTGAGCGACTCCCGAAGCTTTTCGTTGAGTTGCTCGATCCTTCGAAGTTTCAAGTCCAAGATTCGCTGCTCCATGATACAGAGTGAATTCAGTGGACCGGGCCACCAGTTCAATTGGGCCAAGATCATTTGGCCCTGATGCAGGCTATCGAGTACCACCCGGTGCGCCGCAACGGTGCATCACGTGACGTTCTGATTTGCAGTCATTTGGCGAAAAATACTCGGTAGCAAAGGTCAAAGGGCGACTTTGCATGTTGTGGTGCCTCTTGAAACATTGGGTTTCAGTGCAATCGGTGCCCTTTGAATGAAGCTCATTGTGGAACATGAAAGGGGTTATCCCTCACAGTAAACTCCACCATACTGATGCTTCCACTAAAGTTAAACCCCGGTATTCTGACACCTGGTCTGCGTTCCTTTTTTTTGTGGTCTCCAGCTATGCCAAAAAGAATAGCCCCAAAATGCAGAGCGTGATCACTGTGGCCAAAATGAGCGTGTCTCGTTTTCTGCGGGTGTTGATGCGCGAGATCAACACGTTGATTCCTGGGATCGTGGAGAGCGTGCTCTGTATCTTGGATTGCGCATTCTGAAGGTACGCCCCCTGGCTGATGAGCTCGTCGCGTGTCTCATACGCCTGCTGCAAAAGGCGCTCGGCGAACGAGTTGGCATTGTCCACGCGCCGGCCCTCCTCCAAAATGTAGTCGTTGGCGTCGCCCACGGCCAGCGACACGTGCCGCTGCTTGTGCGCCGAGATGTCCGACTGCACCAGAAACAACAAGTTGTTGCGGTTGCGGGCCAGGCCGATACGGGCCTGGATCTTGAGAAATGCGCCGCGGTCGCTGGCAAGCACCTCCTTGTGCCGCTGTAACTGCTGCAACTTCGACGTGGGGAGGTTGATATCCTGGTCCGAGGCGCGGTTCAACGAGGCGATGCACTCTTCCCTGCGCTGGAGAATGTCGGTGATCTGGGCAACCAACTCCGTTTCCTCGGCGTCGGCCTCGCCGGAGGTACTGGCCGGCTGCAGCTTGGAGTACCTGCCCAAGAGCGCCTGCGTCTGGTTTTCTAGCGCGATGGCGGTGTTGCGTGTTTTCGTGAAAGTTGCTGACATGGTGGTATGAGTGCGCGCAGAATCGGTGAGTTGGTATCAAGACTAGCTCTCGTCCCCAGGTGTACACGTAGCTTATTTCGCCCTTCCAATTCTTTTTCGTCGAATGGCTTTCTTCCCCCCATGAGTTTTCCTTCGTTAGCAATCTTTCGAATTTTTTTTTCTTTTTTTTTGTTTTACATGTTCTTTCTTTGCTTACTTTTCCTACATATGATTGGGCTGGGCTCGCTTATCCACCATGTCTCTTCTGGACCTCGAAGAGGTGCTCCCCCAGCCGTTGGAGCTGCTCCAAGACGATAGACCATCTTTACCGATCCCCGAGGAAAAAGTCCCCTGGCTTAGAAAAGTTATCGCTTCGCTAGCGCAAGTGCAGAAGTACTCAGCATATGGCTTTCTAGTGTTTGTGGGGCTCCACATCTCGTCCACCGTCGTGGCCCCTGGCCTCGGGGTAAACGCAGAGAAATGCCAACACTTGTTTGAAATGACCCGTGCCGTCTACTTGGCACCGCTTTTCGAGACGCCGTTCATTTACGGCACCGCACTTCTTCACGCCTTTTCCGGGACCAGCATCAGGGCGCTTCGCAGCTTCACGGCGCCAGAGAGAGCTCCGCCACAAAAAGAAATCATCATCCAGGACGGCCAGAGAGACGACATTGGCCTCGGCGGCATCGCCACGGTGTTGGGCCTCGGCTTCAAGAAGTCCTGGATCTCATCTCACTTCCCAGCCTTGACTCCGTTGACGCTTTCGGGCTACGTCATGGCCGTGTTCTTGGGCTACCACGTCTACAAGATGAAATGGAGTCCCGTAATGGTCGACGGCGACTCTTCCTTGGTCACGCTCCAATTCATCACCCACTATTTGCACCAGTCCAATTACGGGAGACTAGGTGCCCTTTTCAACCAGGCGGCATTGGGGTTCCTACTGTGGGTTTCTTTCTACCACATGGTGAGCGGGCTTTTTAAATACAGGCGCCAGTTCAGTTTGCGGGCCAAGAAGATCGCGTACGGCGTCATTAGCGTGTTCACCGGGTTGAGCTTGATTGCCATGACCCGCTTCAAGCTGTGGGATTTGGACCACGGCTTCATGGGCAAGCAATTCGCCAAGTACTTGCTTCGATAGGCTTCGCCAACTACAGCACAACACCAAAGAGCAGGTATGGTGCCCACCCTCAAGACTACCGAGACTAAACCAGCCTAACCGTTATATTGTATAAATAACACTTCATAATTTACCCCATTTCTCGTCCCCATGGCTCAAGCAGTTGCAGAGCCCAAAGTTGGCTGCTTGACAGCGTTGGATCTCTTCGTTCTGTAGTCCTTGACTGCAGACTTGATGGCATCCTCAGCCAACATCGAGCAATGCAACTTCACGGGTGGCAAGGACAACTCCTTGGCAATAGCGGTGTTCTTGATGGTCAAGGCCTCCTCGAGGGTCTTGCCCTTGACGAGCTCGGTCACGTACGAAGAAGAGGCGATGGCAGAGCCACATCCAAAAGTCTTGAACTTAACATCCTGGATAACACCGGTCTCCTCGTCCACCTTGATTTGCAATCTCATGACATCACCGCAGGCTGGAGCACCCACGAGTCCAGTGCCTACGTCGGCGTCGTTCTTGTCCAAAGTTCCGACGTTTCTTGGGTTGGCATAGTGGTCAAGGACCTTGCCGTGGTAGGACCTCTTCTGCACGGGAGCCATCAAAGCCCGTGGCGAGCGGACTGCGGCAAAGGCAGGGGCCATAGTGGATCTTGTGGCGGCTAAGGCCAAAGGTCTGGCGATTTGTCTGAACATTTGATATGTGAATTGGCGCAGTGGCGGAATGAGGCTGCTGTGAATCGCTTGGCGGATTGTAGGTATATGGCCTTTGGTATTCTGTTTCAACTTCTGGTGTGGAATGTGCAGAAGAAGACAATAGTAGATGATGTTGAAATAAGAAAAGATTACGGATGACTTACGCACTACGAAATCCGAAGTGCGAATCACAGACAGGCCAGGCGCAAAAGCGGAGATGACAAATGACGAAATTAGGAGAAGTGCAGCACGTGCGGGCTCGAAACGAACTTGTGATACGAGCCATGGGTGCACCAACGGAATTGAAATTGCCTCAGCAACAGAAGGCCGAGACACGCCCCTTTTCGTCGAGGTTGATTGAATCGATAAGCCCGTGCGGAGACTTGCCGGCCACCGGGAGCGACATGGGCCGCTGCGACAAATGAGACGGTACTGCGATGTGATTGGCTGTCTGCAACATATCTGCGACATGCACGGGTGCGACATTTGCACTTCGAGACCCGCACACACGGAGACATGACGAACGCTGAAGGTTTATACATCGGTACACCAAAGATAAAGGTAGAGTGGCGAATGGGACTGGTTGCGTTAAAGATCTGTGAACGCCTTTATTTTACAGTTGCGAAGACGTGCCGCCATGACAACTCATACCCGTGATGCCCAGTGCAATAAACGGTTGCTCAATTGTGTAGGAACCATAAAGACGCTGACCGAAAAATTATAACCAATAAACTAGGAGTCTCGGCCATTTTCTCGCACACTCGCTGGTGGCTCCAGTTTCACCCGATCCCCTCGCGGGAACGATGGGAACGTGTTTCCGGGAAACACCGAAGCGAATCTCCACCTGCTACACGAATGTATCCTATTCCGGAATGGTGGCTTCCTCTCATGTCGATTTTACTCTCGAAAGGACTTTGTATCTTTTCTTTTGTAAAATTTTCTCTCGAAACAATATTCTGTGAAGCTGTAATTCTTGGTTGCGGAGAGCTCACCTCAGTCGTGCCATTTCGCACCCGATCATCTTACTATACAATTACCCTAATCTTGACGTCGATCTCCACATCCCCTTAAAAACCCCAAATATTTACCCCAATCGCTCAGTCCACTGCCTTGCTTAAGAACGTACCATTCGCTCTCGCTACTTTGCCCGCTAAGTCTGCTCAAATTCTGAATGTCGGTCCCCCCACCTTCTGAGATTGAAACCGGTGTTTCCAACGGAGACGTAGACTGGCTTTTCCGTGGGAAATCGAAGAAGCTCGTCAAGCAGCTCAATTCCGAAAAGAAGCTCTCCATCCCAGAGACAGAGCCGGCTGATACCGAGAAGCAAAGCACTAAACCGCAACAGTCATGTCCTGGGCCGGAACCAAAACCATCAGCTAAAGCCCCCGATACCCCCAAATCCCCCTCAGTAAAGGAAGGCGCAGCCCCACTGCCGTCAACCCCCAAGCCCACGCCGCCGCCGCCAGTAACGACTACATCGGGGCGGTCGAGATCCTCGTCTCTTCCTCAATCTGTCAAGAATGAACCCAGGTTGCTGCAGCAAGCCTCATCCAGCAGGAGAGGGAGTGAAACACAGGCGCCACTGGCGACGGGTGCTATTCCAATTCCAAACGCCAGCAATGCACAAAACAGTGCCTTATCAAGGTCGAATTCAGGGAAAGGCCGGTCTTTTCTCAGCTCGCTTTCATCCAAATTCTTGAAGCTGCCTTCATTTTCTGCGCCATCCACCAGCCCTAATGGCAATGTGCCCTTGATGGGAACATCTCCTACCTCTGCCCCGATGAGCCACTCGCCGAAACTGGCACCCGACCCTAAAAGCTCTTTCAAAGACAAAGACTTGGCGTCTTTCGTGAGCAAACCTCCGCCGGAAATGGGTTTCCCCTTGAACACTTCCAGATCTTCGAGAAAATCCTCGTTGGTTTCGTTGTCGCCTCGCCTGTCCGTGGATCGGGACCGTGGTGGTATATTCCGGAGAAAATCTCTGGTATCCGAACAAAGCATTGCAAATGCACAGCTATCCTACCGAGCCAAGGCGTCGAAAGGCCTGAAAAATTTCTACAAAATCAACGAGCCACCGAAGCAGCTTCTTGCAAGAGTTACGTTTGCCTTGGATAAACTTGATGATGATCCACAGCAACAAATCCCGTCGAGACGGCCCAGAAAGGGAAATGTTTTGATTCCTGAAGATCTTAAAGCTCCTGTCCCTCGCTTGGCCCAGGGAATTTCTTCTACCGACGGCTCGAAAGCTGCTGCAGTGACCGAAAATCAATATACCGAAAAGGAGATCCAAATGGCGATTGAGGCACAGAGTCGGGCGTTGCTCGAAGCAGAGAAGCACGCCATGGAAGCGCACTTGTCCGCTAAGAAATTGGCTGCTCAAATCGCCAATCACAAAGGCTCCAGTAAAATTTCACAGCAGGTTTTGGAGGAGGAAGTATCGCCAACCACCGCCAGCAATTTCGCCGTGGATATGCCTTTGCACATGCACGAGAACTATTTTGAGTCTGAAGAACTGACTGCCGTTGACGAAGAAGTGGAGCTCACTTTGGATGCCATTTATACCAGATGTTGCCATCTTCGAGAAATCTTGCCTATTCCGGCAACCTTGAAACAACTCAAGGACAAGTCCCGGCCGCTTCAGGTCTTGAAGCTCCTTAATCCGAAGCCTACGTTGATTGACGTGCTTTCATTCAGCGACTTCATTGCCATCACACCTATAAACACTGTCATTTTCGATAATGTCACCATGACGACGGAAATGTTGAAGCACTTGTTGGCAAGTTTGGTACACAGCAAGCATTTGGAAAAGCTCTCGCTTCGAAATGTTGCCATCGACGACTGTGGCTGGGAGTATCTTTGCGAGTTTTTGCGTCGAAATTTGAGCGTCAAAAAACTTGACGTTTCCCAGCAAAGAGTCAAGCAACTCACAAAGCAGACCTCATTTAGATCAGCCATGAACTGGGACCTATTCATCAAGGCACTTCAGACTCGTGGCGGCATTGAGGAGCTCGTCATGGGAGGCTGCAAATTGAGCGACGAGACTTTCGAAAGATTGCTCGAAAACGCAATAAGCTTGTCCACGTACCGTCTCGGAGTCGCAGGAACGGAGATTAATGTTCGCAAATGTGAGATGTTGGCTGACTGGATCAGCCGGCCCAACTCGAAGTGCGTTGGAATCGACATTGCATATAATGACTTGAGTGGTGGTCAGCTCCAACCGTTCATCGAGACATTTAACACCAAAGAGGTGAAATTATTCTTCTTTTCGCTCAACTCAACGTCGCTCACCGATGTTGATGAAGTCACGGAGCTTTTGAGAGGGTTGACCAATATCAAGACACTCCGGTTTTTGGACTTGAGCTCTCTTCCACAATTATTTCCCGAAGTGATTCCCAAACTTCGGAAATACTTGCCACAATTCCCAACTTTGAAGCGTGTGCATTTTGATCTCAATGAGTTGACATCGCAGTCCATATCAGCGATTGCCGATTTCTTGCCAAAAGTTCAAAGTCTAGTGCACGTTTCCTTACTTGGAAACAAAGACTTCGACCGTGGCTCAATCGGAGCTTTGTACACTGCAGTCAAGCTGTCGGCGATCTTTGCATTGGACTTGGATTATGGTCTAGTGCCAGACGAACTTTCGCAAAGATTGGCGTTGTACTTTATGAGAAATCTTGACCGCACTATTCGGCCGGATATCAACAATCTTAGCGGCGCAAACGAGGAGGATGACGTCATGTTTGACGGATCCTTGCTTATGGAAACGGCAGAAAAGATGTTGAGAGAAAACGACGAAAACTCTGGCGAGGTGGATTTGAAACTACAGAAAATCATTACGAACGCGTTGATTGAGCGCACGAACTCGGTACGCAAGGAGATGCATAAGATCATTGATGTGCTTTTCGAGAAAAGAACACAAGGAAATTTGTCATTTGAGGGTAAAGAGAACTTATTACGATTCTGTCTTCTTGACGCCTCTTTGGAGAAGGTGGTACACATGTTCAAAGAAAAGGCCAAGTCCTTCAGCTCCACCGCTTTGAGTCCAACATCTTCGATACATGAAATTCAGGGCCAATCGATTTCGGAGAATCTCATGAAAGGCTCAGAACGTGATGATCAGGATCAACTCCACGAGAGTTCATCTGCCATGATTGACGCTGGCCCCATTCTAATGGCCAAAACCTCGCGGCCAAACAATTCCAATGCCAGTCATTTTTCTGAGTACAACTTGGAGCCACACTTAGTTGTTTTAGATGCTGACTCGGGTGGCAAGAACGTTCCTATTGACAATCTCACTGGTCGACCAGTGCTCATGAAATCAGTCTCCCAAACGTCTGTGCACGCGAAGCAACAAGAAGAGGAAGAGGGTGAGTTTTTGAGATGGGGCTTTTTCATGGAGCAGAGAGACGAATTTGACGAAAGAGCATTTCAAAAGATTGATGACAAGCAGCAAGATATCCCGGTTTTCGGTGCGTTACCTTCGGGATCCGAGCTTCGGGAAGCCATCATCAACGCAAAGGGCATCGATTCTGTCACCGATCTCATCTCCAAAATCAACAACAGCAGAGTCAGTTTGGACAATATCTATCAAACAGTGGGCCTAGACCCGGGAACTGTCGACAGAGACACACTCATGGCTGCCATCACACAAAAGCATACTTTGGAGGATCTCAGCGACCGGTCGCAAGATGACGTTTCTTCAATTGACTCGAATGAACAGGATGTGGATCCTGTGGTGCACGAGGCGTACGAAAAGTTGTTGAACGAAGCACAACGTGTGAGATCCAACAAATAGGTGTAAGCACCGAGAACCTTGCATAATATAACCATCGCTATATCTTACAACCATGTAGACCACATCATGACAACGTTGGAAGATCCACCGCCAATAAGAAGCATCAAGGCGCTGATGGTATTCTCTTGCTCAGAAGATCTTGTGTTGACAGACATTGGTCATAAATGCTTTCTATGAGCACTTGTTATACCTTGATTAGTGCAATTAAACTGACGGTACATGATAGGCTATAACACCACACTCCGGGTACAATGCCTATTTTGTGCTAGAAAAAACTCAATTATAACTCCATGGAAGAGGTCATAAAACCGAGTTCTGTTTCACAGAAGGTCAAATCAAGTATCGCCATAAGAGGGAAATACTTAAGCCTGTTCTCAGTCTCATAATGATACCGATTTCCGTACTAAGTCTGTGTTCGAGCGGTTTTTGACCTGGTTTTCTTCTAAGCATTGCAACTCTTTGCACCACTTGCGGTCCGGCGATACTACATTTGAATGCTGCCTACAAACTTACAATAGATGATAAAGAACAATGTTATTAAGACACTTACTTCTCGGCCTGGAAAGCGGCGATCTTGGCGTCGATCTTGGCTTGTCTCTCCTCTCTGGTCAACTTGACGTTCTTGTACTTCTTGGACTCAGCAGCGTATTGCTCCTTGGTGAACTTCTTCTCGGTTGGCTTGAAGACAGGGTTCTCTCTGATCTTCTCGTGAGCGTTGGCGTAGATCTCCTCAACGTCCTCTGGGTCAACCTCGTCCTCAATGTAAGACTTGAAGACTTGCTTGTACTTCTCCTCATCGTCGTCCATCAACTCCTCCATGTACTCGGAGACGTGGCCACCGAAGATGTACTTTCTCAAGAGCTCAGCGTCCAACTCCTCGGACTCAATGTCCCAACCTGGGAATCTCTTGGCAGAGTGAGGGACGTACAAGCCACCGTCGGAGGCACCCTTCAAAACACCGAAGATTCTGGCACCGGTGGTGGTTCTTTGCAAACCAATGTCCAAGAAAACCTTGAATGGTCTTGGGGCGTCCTCGACAGCCTCGGTCAACTCGAACTCACCCTCGACCTCCTCGACACCGGGGTAGGTCTCGTCCAAGCCAAGCTTTTGCAAGGCTCTTCTGGCAACCAACAAACCGACAGCGTAAGCGGCGGACCAGTTGGTCAAACCGTACTTGATACCGTATTGAGGCAACTCATGGGCGTAAGCGGCGGTGAAAACAATGTCACCGGTGATGGTGGAGGAGACAATCTGGGCAATGATGTCCTTGTTGGTGAATCTCACAACCAATCTGTACTTTGGCGAGCTGTACTTGGCCTTGTGTTGAGCAACCAATCTCTTTCTTTGGTAGTAGTCGGTCTTACCCTCCTGTCTTCTACGGAAAGGAGTTTGGAATCTCGAAGAGTAGGCAGAGGTCTTGATAGCGGATTTGTCGAAAGCCATTTTGGGGTTGTAGGAAAAATCTGAAAAGTTTTTGGCCTTTTTTTTTTTCAGTGCGGGATGCAAGAGTCGTGTGCGCACCGCTGACCTTTCACCTCCGGGCCTCGCTGGTATGGCATTTACTGCAAGTATGAGCATTACCCGGTTGCAAAAAAAACGAGACTTCGGGAAATTGGTCAGACGACAACTTCGGCAACATAACCTTTCTTCAATTTTGCCGGGTGATATATGTTTTGTTGCCGAGGGAAGAAGAGTGGTAGTTTAGTTATATTTAGTTTAGCCACTATCGATATGGCTCAACGGTTATGGCGAATCGTGAGTGAGACAGCCAAAACTGACACAGGTGTTGGCTCCATTTCTTCCCGTAAAAATAATATTCAGTTGCGGGACTCAGAGCTGTAACACTACCATTCAACGCGTGACTATATGGAAATCAGTGCCTTTCAAAGGCTTGACTGTTGACAAGACCCCATTTTCGGGAAAGCCGTGCAACGGAATAGTCTGTGGAACCATATCAAGCTCGACAGCGAGCGGGAGACCCCGTATTTGGCGCTATTCAAATATGAAGACATCAAGAACCAAATGAAACATCATCAATATCATGTCATAAAGCCTAGTGAACTGGGTGTTGGTGATTATTGTTCTGGCACGTGACCGCGCCATATCAGACCGCCTCTGGCATTCGCTTACACATCATGAAGCTCTTTGTTCTTTGGGCTGCACTCGCCGGCGCTGCGTTGCTTCAAGTCAATGACAAAAACTTCAAGGAGGTTGTGATCGATTCCGGGAAATTCACGCTAGTGGATTTCTATGCCGACTGGTGTCGCCACTGCAAGAACCTTATGCCCACCATTGAACAGTTGGCTGAAACTTTCGCCGCAAACCCCGAGATTCAAGTCGCCAAACTCAACGGCGATAGCGACGGGCGCAAAACAACCAAAAAGTACGACATCCCCGGCTTTCCTATGTTGATGTTGTTTCACGGCGACGACGAACCGCTTGAGTTTGAGGGACGCAGAGACCACGACTCTATCCTGAACTTCGTGCGGCTGGCCGCCGGCATAAACAGCCAATCCGACTACAACCTTGCGGAAGACCTCGAATATACTCCGGTCGTCTCTTTCTACACCGACGATAACTTCCAGCACGAGGTCTTGAGAGCCAACCACCAAACAGCGGTGCTTTTCACCGAGTCCCGTGAAAACTGCAGGAAAGTGAACTCCATCTGGAACAACTTGGCAAATACAGTATATGCGCAGGATCGGGCCACCGTTCGTTTTGGTGTCGTCAGCCTTGACGACAGCAATAAAGTCAATGTGGCAAGGCTAGCAGGCCAGTTTGGCGTGACTTTGACTCCCCAGATTCTTTTCTTTGACCCTGGAAAAGTTCATGCGGATGGTTTGCGGAGGCCTTCGATGTACCACGGTGATTTGACCTCGGAGTCATTGATCAGCTTCATCAACGGCCAAACAAATTTGGGGAGAGCTGCAGATGGAAAGCTCTCTGACATTGCAGGCCGGATTCTGCTTCTCGACGAGGCCATTTCCTCCATCACTGAGAATACCAAGCAAACAGTCTTGGATACCATTCAAGAGCTAGAAGACAGCTTGCTGAGTTTAGGTAGAGATGCTTTGATTGAAAGCAAACAGCTTTTGTTGGAGGACGACGTCTCGATGCTCTCCTACTACAGAAAATTGGCAGAGAAGTCGGAAGTGAAGGACTTTGCCAGAAAAGAGGCATCCCGCCTTGAAAGAATTCTCACAAACCACGCAAAGGATTTGGAGCAGAATGCCCACCAAAACATGCATAAGAGGTTGAACATCTTACAAAAGCTCATTGAATGAATAAATGAATCTTAATTGGATCATTGATCAATGCCAGTATTTCATTTCTTTGTGACTGTTTGAGCAGTTTTGTTCCAATATTCAAGAAGAAGGCCACTGCTTCTTCAATCTTGATCTATCATTCAAAACTTGCTGGGGAATGGCTCGAAAGTCATTGGCCTCAACTTCGGCTATAAAATTTCATGAAAAATCGCCCGGACAATTTGATCCAGTGTTTGATTGACACTCCACTATCACCACTTCTTTCGAGTTTTTCATCGCATTTAAATTATATAGGTGAGGCCCCAAAATCTTTTTTGTTACCACTCGATAGGCTTGTACTTCTGCACCTGCCGGACCTTCTCCGGCCATACTTTGCCGTCTTCAACCACACACTGTTCGATGATCGGCACCACATTCTGCGGTCTGCATCGAGCCAACCACATGTTTTTGCCGCTTTTGCGCAAATAAATAATCACGTTGGCTGCGTACTTGTGGCCTCCAATGTGGTTGACGTACGCCACACGTACGCCGTCCGGTCTGTTGTCAGATGCGTCCCGAAGAAGATTGAGGTCTCTCAAATGCATGTCCATTTCCTTCTTCATGATGGGAGCAGTCACGCCACATCTTTTATCTCTTGTTCTGTGAGAGCACAAGAACATGAAAGCCCGGCTGAGGTCTGCCTCCACGGAAACCTCAGGAAAGTCGTCGAGAGTGACATTTGGAAACGCATCAACCTCCTCATCTCGAAGCTGTACCAATTTCGGTACCACGTTGTCGAGAACGGCGCCCACATTATCGATGGTGACATTGCGTACCCATACGAAGAACGGAAACAAGAGCACATCGCCCCGCTTGAAGTTCATGTACTCGGCGTCGGTTTCCATTTTCGGCGTGCAGAGCGAGCTCACGGTGACCTTGACTGTGGATGACGGGCCGAGGCCAGAGATCTGGGCATCCAGAGCCCATTTCTGTGTACTGTGGGCCAAAGTCCCTGAATCACCGGTGGCGTCGTGCGACCAATCGGTTTTGTTGGTGGGAACCACAACGTGCAAGCCGTAAGGCTTTGTGCTTCCAAAGAGAGGTCCCTTGTCGTCGTCTTGGAACGAAAGGCTGCTGGGGAATTTAGTGTAACAGGAGCTGCAATCGTCACAGTCGGCGATGTCGAAGCCAGCCTTCTTGATCTCGTCTTCAGCGCTAGGCGCTCTCTTGAAAAAACTAGCAATCCCCATATTAACCTTTCGGAGTTTCTGAGTTCCGTGCTATAGATTGTTGATGATTTTGAAATGGGGGGTTGCAGGTATGCAAACTGTACGGCAGTTCCGTGGAGAGATATGCTTGAAATGATTCTCTGATGGGCCTGCATCGGATCGCGCCATTTGCTCCGAGCCTCTCGGGACGGCTCCGAGTCATATACTCATTTAATCTCCAGCTTTGAATTTATGCTCTTACGCTATTTCCACCGTCGCTCAATTCAGGAGAGCCATTCCGCGAGCTTCCCGTGTTTCATGCCGGAACACTGTAATTGCACCATTGAGTCTGTGGCGCACACCCACTCCCCCACTCCGCCTTGCACCACCAGTTTCTCGCGGCCCAGATTTCTGTAGCTTCCCGCGGGCAAGAACCCTCTTATTTTCGGCGACCACACGCGATGTCTATACCACTGTGTATAGTGTAGGTAGCGGGTATTGCGGAGAAACAACTGGCCAACTTCGCCGTGCTTGACTTTGCACGTTATCGTTGCCTTGATCGTACTTGAGCTCTCCACAGTGGCCGAGGCGGTGATTTTGAGTGCCGTTATCAAACGCTGAACATCCACGACCAAAGAACGTGTTGTGGATTTTCCACCACCAAACTGGGCCCGAATCGACACACTCCCGCCGTCGCCGTGTAATTCGCTGTGGCAGAGAGAGATCGGCAATAAGTCTGTGAAAAGCTCCTCTTCAAAGTCCGAGACGTAGAACTCAATCCAGACCCGTTTTCTCGAGAAAATCCGGGATATAAAGCCTTGGTGCTCTTCTTCGCTAGAAATCATGCTTCGCCAAATCGCTTTCTGCACAAGTGGCGTGAGGAATGAGTTTGATTCCTCAAGATGTATCAAGTTGACATGGCCCGGGTTTTTTAGTATGTCGTGGTGAAGCTGGGTGAGCTGTTCTATGTTACTGACTGTGAGCGTTTCATTTGCAAGGTCAAGGGCCCCTAGAGTTGCTGGAAGGAGAGATAGGGTGTACAAAATATGGGCAAGCATAAGTCGTAGGAGTAGTGATGAGGAGCACTCTGGCAGAACGAAAAGACAGTGATATTGAAAATACGAGCAGCCCAGAGAGGAAGACGAGCGTGATTGTTAAATACATAGAAGCGGTATTTTGCGGTGTATAACGGAGAGTTTTGCCTCGATAAGCTCCGTATACTAAGCTCAGGCCTCGTTCACACCCAAATTTTGCAGCTTCCGCATGGCAAGAGGTGCCGAACAAAGCAAGATAAAATAAGCATAAGAAGCACCCGGAACGAGAGAGATGTAGTGAATGATATACACCTACGTCTTCAGTTCTGCTTCTTCTCCTGCCTCACAAGAAGGAAAGAAAAACAGTTTTCGGTACTTCTCCTGTCGTAGTTTAATAGTCGTATGCGCAGGTCGAGTTTTGCCGCTTGCACGTTTGAACAAAAGTCGTGTTTTTATGTATTGGAGCAAGCTTTGATTACTACTCTACTTCTTGTTTTGTTTTCGAAGTTAACGGCAGACAAAACCTCAATTGGAAACTTTTCAAGTCTCTACCGTCTATACGGACTGTCGAACCACGTATCTCGGCGCCGAACTTATCGAGCTGCTTTTGTCGAAAGCACTAAATAGCAGCCGCCCTGGCAAAGCCAAACTAGTAAACCACAATAACCAAAATAAAGCATTTAAATCCAAGAATCTCTTGGTTCGTCACGCTGCCTCATTTGTCCCATTTTGTGTTTGGCCTGAGCACGCGCAGCCGAGCCTGATTTCCTCCCTGAACACTCGCTCATTCGTCTACGTTCACAAAAAGAAATACCCAAGCATCGGCGGCCAAGGCACGGAAGTCTCAATATCTCCGGCGCCATACTCTCTTGATGTCCCAATTGCAACTATATCCAAATAAGGAATCGTTGCCCGCTGTGTCCAGGCCCAGGCGCTCCAGAATCCCCGTACCGGCCCACGCAAATGTTCCTTACCTTCACCCCACACCAAGCTCGACTAAGGACTGCCCTTCTACTCCAGCTTCCATTTCCCTAAAGGGTCCTGACTCGGTTTCGTCTGAGACTGGCAGCGGCGAAACTGTTCCCAGCTCCTTCGAAGCAGAAGACGTTGGCTCATCGACTCAAACTCTCAAACCGCAAAAGACCAAAGAAATGGATCCTCTCGAGCCAGTAGCAAAGGAGTCCTTCGAGGATTCGTACTTCTCCCAAAGGGTGGCCGAGAAAAACTTTCCCATGCTGCATCATGCTCCCACTGACACAAAAATGGACCTTGCTCAGGAACTGCGCCCGGAAAAAAATGGCTTTTTGTCACCCCCAGAAAAGCTGGAGGATCCTTCTGCCTCAAAGAACGGCTCCTCTCTAGCAACCCAAGCGGCTTCAGGAAGCCGGCTCGCACAGATACGGAGGCACACATCTCCACATCCCTCGTGTGATTTGAGCGGTGAACAGGGTTCGCTGTCAAAGCCAGACGGAATTGAACGGCCTCAGATGAAACCCTTCAATAGCTTTGTATCACTGTCGAAGAGATGGGGTTTCAAAGACTACGGCTCCTCACTGGCAAACCCAAGAAAGTTCAGTGACACCGACACTTCTCGCATGAAGAGCTCGATCATGAAGCTCAACGTCCAGCGCAAGAAGGACGTTATTGACGATGACGGCGTCTTGCTTGGCAACAAAATTAGCGAGGGTCATCAAAACTTTGTCCTTGCTTACAACATGTTGACAGGCATCAGAGTTGCTGTGTCCATGTGCTCCGGTGTCATGCCAAAAATAACAGATGCAGACTATAAGAAGACACGCAAGCTCACGTTCAACATGGACGGTAGCGATCATACCCCGTCATCAAAATATGACTTCAAATTCAAGGATTACTCTCCCGAGGTGTTCAGAGACTTGCGTGCTCTTTTCGGAATCGACCCCGCAGATTACTTGATGTCAATCACAGGGAAGTACATTCTTTCTGAGTTGGGCTCTCCTGGCAAAAGTGGCTCATTCTTCTACTATTCGAGAGACTACCGTTTCATCATCAAGACCATCCATCATTCAGAGCATAAGCAATTACGGCGAATCCTCAAGGATTATCACCAGCACGTCAAAAACAACCCCAATACTTTGATCAGTCAGTTTTATGGCTTGCATCGCTTGAAAGTGAATGGCGGCATGAAGAAGGTTCACTTCATCGTTATGAATAATCTCTTCCCTCCACACCGAGACGTCCACACCAAGTACGACTTGAAAGGATCGCTTTGGGGCCGGTACACGAAACACGGAAAAGATGATGAGACCCCAAAGGCAGATAAGACCTTGAAGGATTTGAACTGGTTAGAGGATCACACAAAGATTAGGTTTGGGCCCGACAAGAAAAGCTTGTTTCTCAAGCAGTTGGACGCAGATGTTGCGCTACTCAAGAAGGTGAACGCCATGGACTACTCGTTGTTGCTTGGCATACATGATGTGAAAAAAGGAAACTCGGAAACTGTGGCCAAACTTTCGATCTTTGAACCCAAGACCAATCTCAAAGCCGAGGTGATCAAAACCAATCCGCGTGACGTTGACCGAGGAGTTGACCTCCCTACCGACGTTTTCCCAGGCCGCTCCAAGTACATTTTCTATGGACACAATGGAGGCGTTCGTGCCACGGACGCAAGCAACGAACCTTTGAATGAAATCTACTATTTGGGCGTCATTGACTGCTTGACCAAGTACTCGTTCAAGAAAAGGCTTGAGACCATGTGGAGGACTCTACGCCACTCGCGCAAAACTATCTCCGCTGTTCCAGCTGGAGAGTATGGCGATCGGTTTTTGGACTTTATCGGCGAGGGTGTCACGAGCGAAAAGTTGAAAGTTGTCTAGGTGGTTGCACCTTGTCCAACTTTATTGCATTGAGTTAAGTACTCGCCATATACATGGCAAGGCTAGACTAGTAAATGAATGATAGAAGATATTTGAGGTTCATATATGTAAAGCCCGATACCGCAGTGCGATACATAGTGCGATACATGGTGCGGTGAGACTCGGTCAACAACAAGCAATCTCCATGAAAAACTTGACAACACCACATCCGAGGGTATTCACGAGGTACTACAACATCACCCCTGCATCCACGTCGTCGGGGCCTGTTTCTGTGCAATACAACGATGCCTCCACAGCGGAACATCTCCAGCGAATTAGAACATTACCTAATCTCAAGGCCATTGAACATGTCGAGGTCGACGCCGTGGGAGCGCCGCCTTCGGCGTTATCCGTGACAGCGCCGCCTTCGGTTGCATTGTATATAAGAAGAAACACTTTGATGACGTTGCAAGCGAGTCTCTCGAAAATTTCGATCTCGCCATTCCGCCTCAACCCAATCACGAGCTTTGTGCACGGGAACATCACATCCAGATACCAGCAGCTCGTCGGCACAGAACCTTTTTCTGTTCTTGTGTCGGCCAATGCGCCATCGTTGCTACCACGCTTCTTCAAAAGGACCACATCAAAGTCGTTTGCCAACATCGTACTTGATGGAACTACCGACTGGGCATTCTTGAAAAGAGACGCATTGCACGCCTACACGGGCCCTTCTCTAGACATTTCCGTTCGCCGCTTGCCGGTGAAGATTTCGCGTGCCTTGAGCAAAAGATTGGAACTCACCTCAAGAGAGCCTACCGGCTTGTTCAAGTGGTTCAAATCTGGGTATGTGTTTGTGCATGGCAGAGGAACTTTGGGTGTTGTTGGCAATGGACTCGTGTACTCGGCAGTCCTTGGCGAGGACGAGGAGATATCTGTGCAGAGAAACAGCTTGGTTGGCGTGTCCGTCAACGGGCCACACGATTTAGAAAACTGCGTGGTGAAATATTCCAATCCGTTGAGGATGGAGAACATCATGCCAAACCCTCCACCAAAAAGCGCACTGTGGAATTCGTGGAACGACTTGAAGATGCAATTCCGCTACTACTACTGGCATACCGCCAAGGTCATCAACTCGTTGCGCAAAACAGCCAACAACCACTTTATTGGAAACTCGGAATTTGTGCGTGTGATTGGGCCGCGCTCGATTTTGATTCAGTCGGGAACACCACACGAGAGCTTTGAAAGAACGTATCAATTGCCGTCTTTGATGCCTCGCAATTCTGTTGATTTCTCCCACAGTGTGGCCCGTGAAAAGAAGCCTGAAGACTATTTGAACATAGTGACGATTGACCCCAAGTTGGGGCCTGTTATCGAGAGCACAAAAGACTTCAAAGGGAGCATTAAATCCCATGAGATCTAAAAATATACGACAACATCACGACCCGACCGCCGCTCATTACATGACCGCAGTATAGAAATGGTTCCGAACTACAAGGTGTGAATACTATTTCGAGGCTTACGGGGTTGCTGGGCCGTTCTCATCTATCGTGAATCAATATCACCTAAATCTGAAAGGAGTTCCCGATGAGGTTAAGCGATTGCCATTATGCCTAATTAGGCAATCCACTGTTGAGGTCCACCTCTGCAGTGCGCGCTTGATGTGGGGCACACCAAGTAGATGTATTTTCCTATTGCGGCAATGATGGCTAATCCACCAGCTCCCTTTAAATAGGGCTCTTGCTGTCCATTCTTTACTTCGGAGCTCACACTTTTCACTTAGTCTGTTTCAAAAATGTCAGACATCACGCTGTTTGCGCCATATGATTTTGAGGATGGCTATCCAGCCATGAAAGGTCTACTGCAGTTCTTCGTGCCGCTCTTCAACGGTGCCGCCGAGGGAACAGGCATCATCCGGATTGTGAGGTTTACTAAGAACATCACTGGCGACAAAATCCCCAAGGTGTTCCTTGACTACGCCGTGGGAATTCAAAACGCACTTTTTGGAGGATACCCAGATGAGTCGGACATTGCCCCCAGCGTCGTGTTTGCCGCACTCTTTGGAGTCGTGGCTTTGATCCATTTATTTATTTTCTTCGTGAACTACTCGCGGGGTCACTATTTCTGGATCTCGCTCATTTGGGGCATCAACGCCCTTGGAAAACTCGTTGGCTTCGCCTTGAGAGCAGCCTGGGGAACAGACGTCACAATGATCCCTGTGGGATTAACAAGCGAGTTTTTTTTGCTTATTCCTTTCGTGATCACTGTGTCCTTTGATCTTATCTTGGCGCAGAGGTTGTTCACGTGGAGACACCCTGTGGGAGGTTCCAGAAAGCTTTTCTGGAGCATCATGCTTACAATGTACGCCATCGTGCTTCTTCTTGTTGTTGTGACGGTTTTGGCCTCTTTTGCCCCATACTTGGACTTTTTGAGCGCAAAGGCGTGGCAGCTGTACAAGGTTGCAAACATGGTCACAGGTGTTTTCGTGGTGTTGTACTCGTTGTTTGCCATGATCTTGATTGCCTTGTCGTACCTTTTCCCTCCAACGGCAAAGGATGAAAACTTATACACCTATCAGCCGTGGTGGATCGAGTCCTTCAGCCCATTCTATTTTGTGCAGCCTGGTGCTGCTCAACAAGCTGAGGAAACTTTCATGAAGAGAAACCACAATCACCGACACGCTATCAGGGTCATTGCAGCTACCCACCACCACTATAATATGGTGGAAGGTTTGACCAACCAGAGAGGTAACCTCAAACACAATATTTCAATGGGCCTCATTTGCATAACATCTCTCTTGATTTTCGTTGGGTCTGTTGGAAGATTGGTGGTTCTTTTCCAAAACAGGATTCAGCGAAATGCAAGTGAAGCAGCTAACAAGGTGTTCATGTACATTTGTTGGGGCGCTTTTGAGTGGATCATCAATGTTCTCTACATTGTTGGCAGAGTTGACTTGAGATTCTACCGTCCTGACATTCTTCCTGCTAAAGTCAGGTCTATTGTCACTGCAGAGCAGAGCTATTATCCATCCGACAACGAGGATCTTACACCAGACTCGGGCCTGTTGGTTTCGTCCGAAAGCAAGGCTACTCCGTCAAGGCCTCAATCGCCACCGTATCCAAAGGATGACTTCTTCAAAGAAAAGCCAGAAGTCGACGACGACAATCTTTCAGATTTTCACTTTTGATGATTACACTAATACAAACTTGCATTCTTTATTACGACTTCGTCTTAAAATGATATATTAGATAATTGGCAAGTAGTCTATCAGTTACTCTTTCGAGATGTCTCTGCCAAACAAAGAGACCTTGACCCAATCGAGACAGACCAAAACCTGGTTCTTGACCGAAAGACACATATAGACGTAGGCAGATCTCCACAACAAGAAAGTGAAGGTACCACCGGAGGAAACATTGGACCAGTCGCCCCAAACCAAGTCAGCCACAGCTCTTTCGGACCCAATGTAGGCCAAAGAGCCTTGATGGTTGTAGTGGAACGGAGGGAGCGAGTTTTCCATCTTGACGAGCTTCTTGGCCATTCTTTCGACGTTGTCTTGAGGACCAGGAGCTTTCATTCTGTACTTCATGTCCTCAATGTCGTCCAATCTTTTCAAGTGCTCAGCCAAGAAAATACCCTCCTGGAAAGCGACTTGGGCAGTTGGAGCGAACTTCGTGAAGGTACAGTCACCGAGAGCAAAGATATTATCCGTGCCATCGACCAACAACTTGTCGTCGACCAAAAGACCTCTTCTGGCATTCTTTTGCTCCTCAATCTTGGAGGCCAAGTTTCTCATGATACCTCTAGGGGCATTGCCGGTGGCCCAGATCAACATACCGTAAGGAATCTCGAAAGTGTTGTCCTCGCCCTTTTTCTGTGCGGTGACAGTTTTGCTGTCAACCTTCTTGATCATGGTGTTTGTCTTCAAATCGATGTTGGTATCTTGGAAAACTTGGTTAGTGTACTCGACCAACTTGGAGTTGAACATGTTCAAAACATGAGGCATGGCCTCCACCAAAGTGACTTTCAATTCAGAGGCAACCTCAGGCATCCATTGGTGAAGATCCTGGTCGATGTAGTCCTGCAACTCACCGGCAACTTCAACACCAGTTGGGCCACCACCACAAATGACAATGGACAACAATCTCTTTCTCTCAGGGTCATCCTTTGGAAGGATGTTAGCGGCTTCGATGACGTCCATAAGCTTTCTTCTAATCTTGACCGAGTCACTGATTTCTTTCAAAAAGGTCGAGTGCTCAGCAACACCGGGAAGACCAAAGGTAGATGGCTGTGCACCCACACCAACAACCAAGTAGTCGTAGTTCAAAGAGGTGATGATGTCTTCGTTCAAACTTGGCTTGGACGAGCTGGTGTCGGTACCCGAGTGACCCGAGTGGACAGTTGTGGATTGCTTGATAGTGATCTTCTTGTTGGTTGGGTCAATGTCGGTGGCCTCAGCCTCCAAGTACAAAACCTCGGTGGCACATTTTCTGGTGATCGCTCTGACGGGCTCAATGATGGACCTCACGTCGACAGTACCGGTAGGCAATGAAGGCAACAAGGGGGTGAAAAGGAAGTAGTTACGAGGGGACACAACAACAACGTTGTACTTGGTGGTGTCCAAGTTCTTCAAGAGAGAAATGGAGCCCCAGCCAGAGCCCAAAATAACCAAGGTCTTCTTCTTACGGCCATTTTCAAAGTGAGAGACCTGCTTTTGCTGATCGGCAGGAACAGACTCCTGGTAGACTTTGTAGCCAATATAGCCAATGGAGGCGGTGGTGGCGAGCAAAGAAGTTCCAACAACAATCCTGAAAGCACGTCTAATTCCGCCAACTTTTGGTTTGGGGGGGACAGCATTGAAAGCCCTTGCGGAGGTTGAAAACAACCTTGAGGCAGTGGTTCTGAACATGATGAATTCAGGTGGTGGGTGAAAACAAAACGGGGTATTGAGGTTTCTTTATCAGATTTTTTTGTACATTTATTTTTTCTGACGCCTCCGGAGTTAGTTTCGCCGAGACAGGCAGGCAGACTACAGGAACCCGCAGCTCCCATGCAAGGCAACCAAATCTACCGGTCTCTCGGTGCACCGAGAAACGTGATAATTCATATATATCTGGCTGCCAAGAGAAAGTACAGATGTAGGCCGCTTTAGTCGACACAATGCTAAATTTCAGTATGTAAACTGAGATGAATAATTTGAGACCTCCAAGCCGGTTCCTCGCACTCAGGCCGCGCAGATGAGTTCGGTATTGATGGAACGGTTTCACGAAAATGATTGGCCCAAACCCCTCACTCCGCTTCCGAGCGCGCGACCGACCTTGACACCGGCAGGGCGCGGCACCCGGCGGTTACAAACCAACTGCCGAGTCTTGTTTACATTGCTGCTGCTGATTGACAGCAAGCAACCTCACAGTTCCTGTTTCCATCTGTCCGGGCCTAAAGAAATCCAGATACCCTCTCTTCGTCCCATCGATTCAACTTTTCCTTTTGCATGTGGTAAACCTTACGCGACTCTTTGAACTCCGTAAGAAAGTCCAAAAGCGGTCTAGGCGATTCCTGCTTCTTGTATCGGTAGATCAAATCTGACGATCTAGAAGCGCTTCGCAGGAGAAGACGGGCAAACTTTGCGTGAAGAACATCTTGATTGAAAGTGGAGCTGAGAAGTTGGTACTGGTAAGTCTCTAGTGTGAGGAATTCCTTGTGTAGGCGGTCAAGCTCTTGTACTTGGGCTAATATTTTCTCTGAGTTGGCCTCGTAATCATGTATGAGATCAATGATCGAGTTGATCTCTTTGATGCTGGCTTCGATCACTTCTTGTGCCTTCTCCTCAAACTCTTTGCTGGTGGGGAGAGACTCGATATACCCCTCGACCAAGGCGTATGATTTAACAAATTCCTCGATGAAACTATCTGGCAAGTTCGTGAGTACCTTTGGGAGTGGAAGTGGCTTCAAGTCAAGGTATTTTAGTGGTTCTCGATCGGTCATGATTACAGATGTACTTGCGTGAGGTCGGTCGACCAGAGTGATCTGGGTGCAGGTGATAAATGGCCCGAAATGGTAGATCTGCAAAGCATATAGAGTGATAGCAGATTTTTGTTGTCACTGTACCGCATTGAGCTAGCTTACCCGCTGTAATGAAGAAATGAAAGAAATAAAAACAACTCTGATTAATTACCTGGTGTCAGCAAATGATCACATGTTTGCAGAATTCTCTCACTTCGTACACAACATCTCAAAACTATGAACCAGCCTGAAAAAATCGAATCATTCATCGGAAACGAAAGTAGTTTGAAAAATTGTGTTGGGATTCCTGTTTGCGTGGGTTGTGCTGAAAGTTCCTGGTTTTGTTGGTCTGCTCTTTTGAAAAACGGCTTTGTGGCAAATGTGACTCGTTCACCGCTGCACCGAAAGTGTCTCACACAATTATTTAATGCGCCTCCAAACTTTCACGGCCATACAGAAATTTGCAACCAATGGGTGTGGAGAATGCTGTGGCTAGTACAATTTTTTTATTCGATTGAATTCACAACCATCACGGAGGCGAAGATGTATTGCTAAGGTTTGTGGGGATGCTATTTAGTGCTTGACTGGCCGGCGCCAGATTTGATGACGATGATGATGATGATGATGGTGATAATGATGCATTCTGAGGGCTTGTTGAGCGAGTGTCGAGGTGAACGTTGTCGAACTTCTGCGAATACAACTCGATCTGCTCGGGATTTGGAAGAGGGAAAGAGCGGTCCAAGGAGGAGGTTACCATGGGCAAGGACGTCTTTTTGTGAGACTTTCCCTTCCGGGCTTTTTTCCTTTTGACACTGGACCAGCACCCATTATCGTTGGTAACGTAGTCCGACTTTTCGTCCAGGGATGGCTGAGGAGGTGCATTGTTCTCTTCGATCTTGTTGCCTTCGTTCAGGGAAATGACCAGGGCCCATTGTCTATCGTGTTCCTTCATGTTGGCCCTGCTCAATGCCTGTCCCTGGCCCTTGATCTTGGAACTTTCCGAAGAGCTGGATAGCGAGGAGTCGCTGTCTTTTCTCTCGTTGTCATCAGAAGCGCTTCTTTCTCTAGACCGTCTCATCTTTATCTTATTCCCGTTCGATAAGCCGTCATCGTCATCCATGTCTTTGCCGCTACTTCCCTCTTCGTTGCTACCTCCTTGCGTGCCCTCTGGCGAGGTTCCGTTTGAAGTCTCTGCTGTGCGAGTTTTCGATTTGAGCGAAAGATCCGTTAAGTTTCCAGATGCCTCGGAAACGGATATCAGATCCGGATCAGACTCAAAATACCGCTGCTGATTGGGGTACTTCGGTAGATTGCTCCAATTGGGTGCTTCCGCACCGTTGGCCTTTTGACCATGTTGTTGAAAGGGGCAAGAGAGGCCTCGGCTGGCGTTCGTTGAGTGTACGAGGCCTCCCTTTTGAAACCCAGATTGAGCTTTGACCCGGGTAACTCTTCCCGTTCATTTGTCCGTTGGTGGTCACATCCATGTTGACATCTTCTTGCGAAGAGTTGTTAGTGCTCTTCAAATCAGACCCGGGCAGTCTGTTTCCGCTCAAAGCGCTTGGATTGGCAGAATACTTTGAAAGAACCTTGTTCAATGCTGTGCGAAATTGCTCCCATCTGAAAACCTTCAAGTCTTTCTCGATATTCCTCGGCCGAGGATTTTTCATCGTCATTAAAGAGTTGAATAAACGGCCCGCGGTCGATCTGTTCACAGTGGTGGGCTTCAAAAATTGCAAGTTTCTTCTGATACGGCTTTTTTCTTCGACAGGGAATTGCTCGCGAACCAAAGCTTCGAGAACATGAAGGACATCCACGGATGTGATAACGAATGTGTCCTTCTCTTCCCATCTCACGCAAGAAACGATCATGCCACTGTCATGGTATTGGGAGTATGCCGATGCAGGGATTCCACGGCAGCTGATGTGAAAGTTGGCAACGTCTTTCCGAGTGACTTCGAGATAAACGAGCCTCCTTTCATTGGCCTTTTCATCTTCAGACCAGTTCGTCGTCATCTGTTCGAATGTGTCATCGACAGTCAAACGTACGGGAACATTCAAGGTTCCGAGATTTTGGCGGATATAGTCGGAAGTAAGCCTGCTAGTTCTCACCAAGTTTGGAATGTTGGCTTCAGCAGGATGTGCCATCTCTTTACCGAGTCGGTTTGTATCTCTCGTGTTGCGATACTATTGCAGCCTGGTGTTTGAGGCTTTAGCGGATTTATGATGCTCTGTTGGTCTTCGCTTGAAATTTTTTTCTTGCTGATCACTGGAGTCGATGTTCTCGGGGTGTATTCCGAATGCTAAGTCTGCCAAAAGAATGACCACTTTAAAGCTATGATATGATGCTTGTTGATTGCAAATATGCTAGATCGAAAAATAGTGGCGTATTAAATGGGCGCAGGTCGCACGGATATAGCCACCTTATAAATCGTGGCCAATGCTTTTACCGGCGACTTGTTGCTTGTGGCGTCGACATCATAAGTCATGCAGTGCAATGTCTCGACACGCAGGAAAACTGGTATACAGCCTTTTTGAGAAGAATCTCTGTCACATAACAGGCTAGATTTTTTCTCCCTGCATAAAATGGAACCTTGCTATCTTTTTGAGAGCAATCGCATTAGCCTCACGGGGATAAATCCCAACTCCGTGGTAAGACATCTCAGCCACAGACAAAGCTCCTGCAGCTGAAGACCCTTATAGATCAAATAAGCCCTGAATTTTCTCGCCACACCTCGGCTAATTTTTTCTTGGGGAACGCGATTTCTTGTCATGATTATCTATACGCACAAAATTATTCCGTGATGAAGGAGATTTACCAGATTACAATGGGTTTCACTCTCGCTTAAATATCCCTGGAATTGCCTTGGTCGTTGAATGTAGGTTTCAGAAATTCCTTCACCAGCTGAAATTATGCACGAAAATAGGAATTAATACTAGAAAAGCCGGTACTCATCGAGGACTTCAGCTTAAATTTTGATAATTAGCAAGAAACGCGCCAAGTTTCTTCCCGGAATCGGCTTTTAGCTACAGTCGCTTGTGGAAGCCATTGGGAAGCCTACGTCATTTTGTTCTATTGCTTTCGCCTTCAGGAATAAAGCTTTATGCATTTTTTGTCGGTCATATCGCAGTGGTGTAAAAGCACTGATGTCACCTCAATACCGGACTATGTCGATGACTATGTTCACCACACTCACCAAAACTTCAATGCACACCAATAGCACAACAATGTACTCCAAATTCTCCTCAAGAGAGTGTCCCAATTGCTCCTTGAGCATCTGTAATAAGTCAGAAATGACTTCCAATCTCTGATTCAACAATTCAACCCGCGAATTGATATCCAAGTATCCGCGTGTGGCCTGATAAATAGGCTCCAAATGGGGCTCCGCCCACATTAGTTCCGGGGAGTCGATTATAGATCCGTGCAAATTGATGTTGATCCGTAAAATGAAGAGTTCGCCGATGGACTTCATGATCTCGTCTCGAGTCATCTCCACCTTACCGGTTTGAGCAATTTGCTGAGGTATATCATGTGTGTCTTCAATTGTGTTGTCGACCAACTCTTCGAACAACGAGATTTTGACCGACTGCGCAAGAGCGTGCGAGATCGATAACTTCAACATATAATTCGAATCATCCCTCAAGGTGATGAAATCATTGTAAATTCTCGGCTGGTATGAGGTTGTGATGTAGTAGTTGAACTCTTCAACCTGGATGTCTTCCGATGACAACTTCTCGCTTTCGAATCTCGCTAGATCGTCGAGAAACGCTTGCTCTTCTTTCACAGAGTATCCCCACAAAATGACAACTCCATACTCGAAAACAAAAACATCGCTTTTCTTGCCGAATTCAATTTCACCTCCATCGTCGGCCAAGCGTATAAGCTTGCGACTGTCATCCTCCAGATCACTTCTCCAGTCCTTATAAGTGAACGGCGTATAAAGACATTCGTCGAACAACTTGGGCAGGGTGTTGTGTATTCTTTTCCTGTCTTTCAACCATCTCATCAAGTCTTTCATTTTGTAGGAACCACAAGTACAGTATGCTGTGACTCTAGGAAGAAGGTCCCTATGCAGCTTGCCCAAAATCTCGGCATCTTTCCTTGCTGGCTTGTCCTTGATTTTCGTAAACTGGGAGTAGACGCCACGGTTGCGGGAAGCAGAGCTATCTTCGTCATCATCATCGTCGCCGGGGCCGCCATTCAAAGAATTCAAACGTGGGTCTTCCGGCAAAAGCTTTAGCTTTTGGGTAGTTCGGCTAATTCTTTGTAGTCCAATTTTCGGCAGCTGCGATATTCTGGAAGCCGACTTGTTTGCCTGCATTACCACATTCAGTTTAGAGCCATTGTCAGGCTTTATAAGTGGGGTGCTCTCAGAGTACTGAGCCATCTTGTTGTATTCAATTACGCGATAATCACCCGGAAGTGTGGACTCTCAGGGGATCACGTGTGAAAAGTGGTCCGTGACGGGAGCTAAAAAGAAAAACTTTGTATCTTAACTGTGGGTCTGACGAGAAGCAATACGCTGATAGTCTTTGGCGAGTCGTGAAAGTGGCTTACAAAAAATTCACTTTTTGATTTCGGTCTGCCACTTTTCATGGTCGGGTTCATCGCATCCGTGCACCACGATCATCTAGATGAGATGGCTGAAAAAGCATCTCACGCCCACACACGCTTTCCTTCTTCACCATGAGCTCCGCAAAAACAAACGAGACGGAGAGGCGATTCACATTCAGGTCCTTCAAGGAAAGAGTGGATCTGTTAAAAATTGAGCCACACAAAAAGTTGAACATCAGAGCCCATGACTACGTGGAATCATCCCACTTCTTGGCTACTTTAGAGCACTGGAAAGAAGTAAACCTTAGTGCCGACTTCACCGACTTTGTGAGAGAGGTGGAGTCATTGTGCCAGACTTTGCCTCAGCTCTTACATCACCAACAATCGATCTATGATGCTTTAAAAGTTCACATTATGAAAAACGACGTGAACTCCATTCAGCCATTATTGGACCTTGTTTCCCAATTCATTCACGATTTGGGCCCAGACTTCATGCCGTTTTACTTGGACTTCTTGGATACTGTCATTCACATTGCCTTTCTGACCAATCCCAATGAGGCCCAAAACCAGAAGAATGCCTCGAACGTGTTGGAGTGGTGCTTCAACTCCCTCGCATTTGCTTTCAAGTATCTTTCAAGAGCGCTTGTTGGCGATTTGAAACCCACCTTCTTGCAGCTTTTGCCAGTCTTCAAGATCACAAAAAAGGTATATGTCTCGAGATTCTGTGCTGAGGCATTCTCTTTCTTGATCAAAAAGCTGAGTAAAGAAGGGTTGGAAGACATCATTCAGCTCTCACTCATCGACAACAAAGAACTTATGATGGATAACAAGTTTTACAGACAAACGTTGGTCACTCTTTACAGTGAAGCAATGAAGAATACGAACGAGTCGTTCCACTCCAAAGCAATTCAAATTTTCACTGTTTTGCTTGAAACCTCGCTCAAATCAGGTTCGAGCACTCAATACTGTATTAGCACCCTTTGCGACATCTTGTCCTTGGTGTTAAAGCATGGCTCTACCGCATCGTGCGACAGATTTTACTTGACTTGCATGGAGAAGCTCATGGAGTCGATGGAAACAACCTCTACTCCGGAGCACCTTCAGAATGTTACCCGTATTCTTCTCACAATGTGTTTCTCCGAATCGGGTCGCAAAATTCAAGATTGGACGAACGTCATGAAAGTCGTTGAGCTCATAATGACGAAATCCAAGGCTATGGTCGAGACAAACAAGCCTGAGGTTTCTTCTTTGCTTTGCCTTTTGGCCGACTTGTTCGCCGTCATTGTCAGAAACTGTGACTTCATGCATCTTACCAAATGGTATCTGCGGTTCTCCCAATTTCTTTCGAGCATTCCAGACTGTCGTTATTACTTCACATTCTATGAGATAGCGACCTCCATTGCTCGCGACAAAAAGGCCCACTTTGATTCCGTCAGCACCCTTCAAAACGTTGTCAACACCATCAAGGAAAGTGAATTAATTTACGTGTCTCATTTCCTATACAAATTGAAGGAAAGCAATAGCAGCGATCTTGAAAACGTGACTTTGCCTCTGAATATCACCCTGGCTGTCATCAAATCTCTCGAGGGCTCATCAGAGCCTGTTGATTGCGACGAGGTTTATTGGAGAGTCAACTTGTTGCTTTTCGCTCCACGCTCAATTCCTCACACTCAACTACTGACCATTATGAGTCTGTTCTCTCTGATGGCCCAAATCGCCAGCAAATCATCCCTCGCATGTGACACATTGGGTCTCTTCACAGAGCTCTTGGCCAAATTCGGCGAGTATGACCAGGACCAACTTCGTGAAATTTACGAAACCCTCAAATCTTTGCTGAAAGATTGCAAATACTCCTATGAGTATTTGAGTGGCACCAAAAAATTTCTCCTGGCACAAAGAGATCATCTTCGTGAAATAGCAGCGCACGATAGCGGCTTCTTCTGCGAGATTTTGAATGAAAACTTCTCTTCGCCTTCTGTGCCGATCAGAATTGCTACGGCAGATTTACTTACGGAAATTGCCAATCTCACTGCTTCAAAGATCCCATTTACCGTCTCGCAAGTTAACATCATCGACAACATTCCAAGAGCGGTATCGCATGCCAATGATGTCAAGATGAGAATTCGCCTTATGGCCGAACAATTTTGTTCTCTGGGCCAGCACTCACAAATTGATAAGTTGCAGCTTTGCAATTTCTTGATTGGTTTGTTGTCGGACAATTTCCAACCCTGCTGGATTGCAGTCTATGAGTCACTCCCCCAAATTTCCTCATCTGACTGCTCTACCGAGTTGTGGCACACTCTTTTCAAATTTGCAAGGTGGAACTACGAAGATGATTCTGCAAGATACTCAGAGAGCGAACTTTTCGATGAAATGGAACTCGACGATGATTCCTTCGATATGTTGGATGAACGACTTCAAGGCCATTTCAACTTGGCAAAAGGTACTTTTGCTGCTGACACTACTCAAGCACAAAAAGATCTTTTGAAGTTGGCTAAGCAAAAAGGATCACAAAGAACATACAAAACTTTGATGAGATCTCGTGTCTTGAAAGCATTTCAAAGCGTTCCTTCCTTGATCGAAAAATTTGGTTCTGAGCTTTTTCAATTTGTGCTCGAAATTTATGATGTGGAAGGCCACACCAACAACCATGGTAGGTGGTCATCTAAAGAGAAGCTCGACCTCATCTCGTGTTGTTCAAAATTCAAAAGAATTAGACGTGTTGAGGGAAATGACAAGATATTCAAAATTCTTTTGGATAATTTGACGTCGAAAAATTCCGCCTTCCAAAAGGACTCCTTGGATATTATTTTCGCATGGAACTACCCTGGGATAAACAAGTACAAAGACAACTTGAAAAATCTTCTTGATGACAAATTGTTCAGAGATGAGCTCCAATCGCTCATTAGCAAGAGCTCTGAATCGAAAATTGAGGATGCCGACAAGACTGAGGTCGTTCCCGTTATCTTGCGCTTACTTTTTGGCAGAGCCAAAGGTGCATCAAACAACAACAACAAGAATGGTAGAAAGTTTGCAATTGCAAACATTTTGCCGAATTTCCCCGATGTTTATCTCATTCAGTTTTTGGACATCATCTCCGAGAAAATAAGGTACGAACGTCTCGAAGATGGTTTGCAAATGACGGAAGTCACCGAACAGGAACTTCGTCATATTATTGGCTATCTCAACATGTTGAACGAGGTGTTGAGCGGATTGGGATTCAAGTTTTCGGACGTTTTAAGACATACCACGAAACCTCTAGTCTATTCACTCGTCGTGGCTCAGAATATTCTAGACAAAAATCTCGAAAATCTCGAAAACAAGATCGCGAGAAATATCAGACAAACAGGTTTCAAGTGCCTCCTCCAGCTTTTCAAAATCACATCAAACTCGGCACATTGGGGGTCAGAGAAATCATTGATCTACGATCTGATCGTGAAGCCAAGACTTACGAACTTCGCCCAGGAAAACGCCCAACAACCCTCGTCTTTGATGAACATCATGCTTGGGTGGCTTGAAACTCCATCTCTTGCCCCATTCCTTTACTTGGATAACTTTGCCGTTGTTCATGCCACCATGAGTTTGCTTGGAAATCCACATGCCAAGGACAATGTTAGAGCAGCAATATTGGACTTCTGTATCTTGGCTTTTACCAAGAAAGACATTGATCACGAAGAATTTTACTCCGTTCTAGCAATTATTGTTGACGGGTTGTTGAGTTTCTTGCCTCTGGTGATCGAAAATTCCGAAGATCGTGAGATCAACTCGCGGTCTGCAACAGTTCTTCTTCTCGTCATCGAAGGCGGATTTGTGCAAGACCAGAGTGTCCGCCAAAAACTTATCATTGCTTGTTCATCCGCTTTGAACAAACCTGGTTCCCAAATCAGCGTCAGTGACAAGACCAGTTTGATTCTTTCGATCACATCCATTCTTGGTGATCTTGAATGTGAGTTCGACGACATCGAGCCTCTTTATGATACATGCTCTGGAATGCTTCGGGTTTTCAAAGACCGCTCTGTTCGTGAATCTTTGGTAAGCATCTATCTGACGATCGGTTCCAGATTCCCTGACTTCAAAGTCACAGGTGAGTTGATCACAGAATTGAACTCTTTCGCTGACAGGGGGATGTACGAGCCAGATTTTGAGAGAAGGTTGGGAGCTTTCCGTTTGATCAACGAGACTCTTTATAAATCACTCTCATCAAAGCAGTGGGAGCCAATTTTGAACTCTTGCTTGTTCTTCATCAATGATCCCAATGAGATCGCGCTTAGAGCTAACGGTGCTCTTACTGTGACAAGGTTTATCGACACATTTTCCTCCAAATCCTTGGAGGATGCTAGTTCTTACGTGAGTATTTTCCGTTCTGTGGTTGTGCCACTCTTGAGAAAGGGTTTCAAAAAGGATTCTGAATTCATCAGAGAGGGATACATTCAGATCTTCTCACACGCAGTGAGGAACTCCACTTACTTGCCTGAGTTCGAATCATTGAAGACGTTGGTCTCGGAGGATCCAGAGGAAGATTTCTTCAAAAATTTCACTCATATCCAGACCACTTCTCGCCAAAAAGCGGTCAGATCATTGCGAGAGCACAAGAGCACAATGAGCCCAGACTGTTTGAATCAGTACATTTTGCCATTGATGGAAGTCTACCTCACATGTGACGACGAGAAATACAGAAATTTGCTTGATGACTGTCATAACACTTGGCAGGCGTTGGTGCAATGCATGAAGTGGGATAACTTTAGACAGGTTTTCAAAAAGCAGATCAGTGCAGTATCTCAGTCTTCGGAGGATCATTTGAGAGACAGAGTTCACTTGATCGTCCATATCTCGCAAGGACTTTCAACGTCGATCGAAGCACTCCGCAGAGGCGACTCAGAACTCACATTCAAGAATTTGCCCGAGAGTACAGAAAAGTTGGATAGTTCTATCATCGAAGAATTTTTCGAACCTATGATGAAAATCATCAAATTAAGAAATGACGATACTGTTATCAACAGAACTCCTTTGGTTGAAGCTGCAATCAACTGTCTTTTGTGTGTCTCGCCCAACATCGCCGAGGGGCTCATTTCAGGAACACTCACGAGCACATGTCAAGCTTTGAGATCTAGAAGTCAAGACATCAGAGATGCCGTGAGAAAAACATTGTGCAGAATTGCCCAAACATTGGATGCCAAGTACTTCAAGTTTATCATCAAAGAGCTCAAATCTGCTTTGTCGAGAGGTGCACAGATCCACGTGTTAAGTTACACTTTGCATTTGGTCCTCACCACCACAAAAGAAAAGTTCAAGACCGGTGACCTAGACGAGTCTGTCTCGCTCATTGTGGACATCATTATGGAGGACATTTTCGGGGCTGCTGGTCAAGAGAAAGATGCCGAAGGCTATGTGAGCAAAATGAAGGAAGTCAAGTCTAAGAAGAGTTTCGACTCGGCTGAGACTTTGGCTGCTAACATCAGCTTGACCTCTTTCCAATCGATCGTGGTGCCAATAAAGCAACTCGCAAAGGAAAATTTGCCTTTGAAGTCTTTGAGAAAAATGGACGAGTTATTGAGAAGATACTCCCAAGGACTCAGTCTCAATCCAAACTCTTCTACCAAAGACATCCTCTTTCTTTGTTACGAGCTTCACAAAAACCTGACGGTCGTGGACGAAAAGCAAAAAAAGAAGTACACCGACCGTGAAGACCACTTCCTTGTTGCAAATTCCAAACCGATTCGGATGAACGTCGACAGAAATCAAGCAGCGAACATTCTTCAAAGAATGTCTCTCGATCTCTTGCGCGTATCTCTTTTGAAGCATCCCTCTCTTCTTACGGTTGCCAATCTTGATGGCTTTTTGCCTTTGATGGAAGAGAGTCTCAAGTCAGACGATGAAGCTTTGTTGATCTCATCTATCAAATTGTTGAACTTTGTGATGAAGCTTTCTTTCAATTCATCAAGAGACAGCTTTTTTGAGACAAGCACCAACCGTGCCTTTACCATCATACAAAATTCGCCTTCTACTTCCAGCGAGTTGTGTCAAATATGCTTGAAGTTTTTGGCCACCGTTATTAGGAATAGGGGTTCCGTGACGTTGGCAGATTCCGCTATCTCCTATCTTCTCGTCAGAATAATTCCAGACTTGGAAGAACCAGACAAACAAGGTCTCGCATTCAATTTTTTGAAGGCCCTTTTGTCGCAGCATGTCATGTTACCGGAGGTCTATGAGGTGATGGATAAAGTGTCAAATATAATGGTGGTGAACCATAACAAGGAGATCAGATCTATTTCGAGAACACTTTTCCTCACGTTCTTAATGGAATATGAGCAGGGTTTCTCGAAGCTCGAGAAATATTTCAAGTTTATGGTTAATAACTTGAGTTACCCCACTCAAGAAGGAAGACAATCTGTTATGGAACTCATGCATTCATTTGTTTTGAAGTCAACACCAGCTTTGCTCAAGCAACTCTCTACAAGCTTTTTCGTTGGTTTGGCGAAATCGGCCGTCTCAGACGACTCGCTGAAATGTCGTGAGATGTCAACTGCTTTGATTTCGGTGCTTTTTAAGAAGCTTGAACATTCTGAAATTGAAATAATGAAAGGTTTGTTTTTCTCATGGTTGAAACAATCTCAAAACATCCTTCTTCGCAGATGCGGTCTTGTTGTTTATAGGACTTATGTGTCTGTTTTTGGCTACCAAAGCCACGAGGACCTTCATAAGACTGTTTTGAGCATCATCAAAGAGACCTTGAAAGAGTCTGAATACGGAGGTGAAAACCCATCAGACTGGGAAGACATTTACAGTGCATTGAATGTGTTCTCTTCGCTCTGTGGCTCTCTCGAAGAAAAAGCATTTTCGAGAGAGTTCGAGAGTCTTTGGACGCAATGCATCGAGACTCTTTTATATCCTCACCCTTGGGTGAGATTGTTGTCTTGCCGCTTGACAGGATCTCTTGTCAATAACTTGGACAATCTTGACTTCCAAATCAGTGCCGAGACTTTACAAACCATTGCCTACAGACTTCTCAGGCAATTGTCTGCTCCGACTATAACCACAGACCTCGGGAATCAGATTGTGAAAAACTTGGTGATCATCGTGAAATTGTGGGAAAAAAATGCTACGACTTTTATTCTGCTTGATCACAACCAAGGAGAAGAATCAGGAGATAAAGAGCAAAAGTATACTTTTGCCGTGGATTTTGTTATTGCAAAATTATGCTTCGTGATGCGTCAAGACAAAAATTCCGTCGCTCAAATTTGTTCTATCCAGCTAGGAGCTTTGATCGCCCAGTTGGTCTCGGTGGAACGTTTGGAAAACATAGCTGGAGACCTCATTTTGGGACTCTACAACATCATTGAGCAAGACAACCTTTACTCTGACACTGATGAGACTCGGGACCTTGCAAGGGAATGCTTGAAAATTCTCGAAGAGAGATTGGGAGTTACGAGATACGCAGAAATTTTCAGCGATGTCAAACGTGAAGTGAGCCAGAGGAGACAAGACCGTAAAGCAAAGCGGACACAGATGGCAATCAATGCCCCAGACGTTCTTGCGAGACGGAAGCTAAAGAAACACGAGAGGTTCCGGGAGAAGAGAAGCCGTGAAGCAGAGAGCGGGTTCTACAAACCCAAAAGAAAGAGGACATAATTCTCTCTTATCTATGATGAAATGACAAGCTTGTATTGATAAATTCAAACACTTGAAAAGATAGCGCGGACCAAGTGCACAACAACGAAACTTTTAATAATTATATAATTATTGAACACTTTCATCTCAGGTACCCGGTTCGCCCTCAAGCTTTTGTCTCTTTGACTGACCTCCCGCAAGTTCGAGAAGAGCAGCAGTTTCGGCCAGCTGAACATCACTTTCTCCACCGTCGTGAGACCTCTTGCTATCAACAACCTCGTTACTTGCAGAGACTTCCACTGTTGCGGATCCATGAGGGTCCGCTTTGGAGAATTCATTCTCATTATGTTCACCTTCCCTTCTCTCATAATTCTCTTCCTCTGCGTGAATCTCGACATTTTCGTCCTGGCTACCGCTTGAGATTATGTTGTCTGCCGCTCCGCTTGTTTCAACATCCTTAATGTGTTGCTCAGGTTCCACCATCTTATTTTCATTGTAAATCAACATTTCATTGTAATAACGGTCGCGATCTTCCTCGTGCATCTTCACATAAGGCGAACGCTCTTCCTCTGTCAAAGCGCTCCAGGCCTCGGACAAGATTCGTGATAAATCAGTCACCGGTTCGCCTGATGAGTTTGCTTCCGCCTCAGATTTGATCCTATCTTTTTCATTCTCACAGAAAAGAAGATAGGCACTCGCTGGTTGATTTGGAAGAGCAGGATCCCTGACTGGTTTGATCACAGGAGCCGTAACTTTTAAACTGTTTTGATGTTTTGGAGTCTTTGTCACGCTAATTTTACCCGGTCTTAAGCTCAATGAATCATCTAAGAAAGATGGCTTTTGTGAATCTCTCCAAAACTCGCCAGTGATCGCGTCTTCAGAAAGGGAGAAAAGCTTGGCTTCTAGCCTCTCTAGCAAGATAGAATACTCAAGTCTCAATCTCCTAATGGACGTTCTAGTTCTCGATAACGCTAGGGTTGAGATCTCATTACTCTGCTCAACTTCAACTATTCTCTTTTTCAACTCATTGCATTTCTGCTTAAATTTTTGTTCTTGTGTCGTTAGTCTTGTTCTAGAAGAATATGAATGATCTGACGCATACCTTCACTTTCTGGTGCAGCCTCTTTGACGTTCACCATTCTTAGGGTAGTAGTAGTTCACTGGCTTGTTCAATGTGTTTGTTGAAATTAAGTGCAGGTTCAATCGTTTGAGCTCAGAGCGTTGGCAAATTGGCGTTCGCATTCACATGTAGAGGACCTAGTCTACGGGCTACGGCCAGCCTTGAGCGATCTCGGCGTCACCACAAATTGAACTGATGTAAGGGAATTCTTATTCTGAACCACTGGGATGTGAAACGATCTCGAAATCAGAGCCAATGTCTTCGAAATCGGACCCGACCGTAACCTGACCAGCATCGGCGACGACACCCTCGGGGAAAAAATCTGTATCTCTTTCTAAAGTGAGTTTCAGCGAGATATGTTCAGTGTTCTCACGTGGGCCCTTTAAGCGTGTTCTTTCACTAACTTGTTCAATCATATCAGCTGGACGCAAAATCAAGTCATTTTCGAAGCACTTCGAACTGAGCTGAGAGACCCCAACAACTTCGGGGCTCTTCAATGCGATACTGAACGGGTGCTTGAAGTGATTATTGCTCATGTTGACGTTGAACTTCACAGTTTTGCCAGGAGCAATCCCCTGAGGTCTGTCGATACTCACAGACGCGACCACAACATCCAAATAGTTGATGACCTGTAAAGACATGTCTTTGCAACTAATTGTTGCATCGCTCTTGCTGCTGAGAATCACTTGCGACAACGAGACGTATTTCGGAATGACCGAAACAAGAAGTTTGTGCGACGATTTGAAGCAAAGTGTATGTGGTTCTTCAACTGAGTTTGCTTTACTTCTGGTGTGAGAAGTTTCAGTCATGCCCGACTCCAGTATTAAAAGTTCTTTCGAATGAGGACCTGCCTCGTCACGTATCAGCTGTTCCTCCTGCGTGATCGCCTTGGTGCTTGCCACCTCAGCAACGGTTGTCTTTTCAGGAACGAGTGTTTGGATTTCGGCGCCTTGAATGAGCAGTTTGTTATCAATCCTATCATCTCCTGCTATCGCTTCATCAAAACCAGTCACTACCGGAATTGACTCAATAGAATTTGAGCTTTCGGGTGTTGTGAAAGTTCCGGATGGGTGAGATCTTTCGTAAACAATTACCTTGGCCATCCTCCTTCCCATAAGTTTGATTAGCCCTGTCCAGTTTCCGCTGTTCTCCATGTCGCAGTAGTAGGGCCCTTTTGCAAGTTTCCGATGAATGACAATTTCATCTAGCGACTGCTCGTCGAAAGGCAATTCGTAGAATGTTCGGTACACAAATTTGCAAAAGTCCAATTTGGTAGAAATTTGCCATAATGTCAGCTTCTTGAAAAGAAAAGTCGCTTCCATATTTCCTTTACCAACTAGAACGATATTCATATAATAAGGCATGGCGAAAAACTAGCATGAACAAGTATACTCTCATGTGAGAGTCTTATATGAGGTGATTATGCATCCCTTTAATGGACTGCATCAAGATTTATCAAAGGGTGCGATCTATAGCCAGAAAAGTCAAGTGAGAAAAGTGGTATATACTGCTTGATCTCAAGCGCAAGAATTTATTACTTACGTACTACATTCGGCTCGTTATACTTTTGCCTTTGTAAGACTCTCCGCCACCCATGCCATTTGAAGTAAATCAGAAACGGGATAAATTAGAAGAGCGAACTACGCTTTGCACGATTATAACCAAGTATACCTGTGTCATCTCCAGAATTCACGTATTTTTGATGCTGGGGCATTAATTGCCCTAAGCATCTACTAGTAAGTTCAGACGTAGCCTTACCTGAACGACAAAAGGGGCCCGAAAGTTCTAATTTTTTGTTTTTTTGATCATGAGTATAAAGATAATTCTGTAAAAGCAAGACTGACAGTGGTAGGTATTTTGAAATTCGATGTTCACAATTTTCTTGACCAGTCATCCAATGCACTCTCAAATATTTGCCTGGTGAGACCATTTTTATAATCTTCAATGTATGCGAAGTGGCAATTGATTGAGGAGACATCACGGTTTCTGGATTCATCATCAAAGAGAATGACACTTCCAGCTTTTAACTCTTTCTCAAGATTCAACTCTTTCATTCCTTTGGAGATGTGTTTGATCTTACTTCCTTCACCCCACTGTAAAGAGTCGAAGTATTCCACCATCGGCTTTCCTGAAATTCGGAAGTGTTTGAGTAGCTGCTTTGCAATTTGTGGCGTTGGGGTTCTACTAGCACCTATGATGGTAACATCATTCTCATGGAGCTCTTTAATGATAGACTCGACGTCGGGAAACAAGGACATCTCAAATCCCGAGGCATCGACCAAGACCTTTTCGTTGAGGGGTTTCACTGGAGGTTGGACATGATAATCACACCACAATGGCCATAGCGTGTAGTCCAAATCAAAGACGACGACGGATGGATAGGGCGAACTTTTTTCTGTCATAAATCCGAGTTGACTCTATAGTTCGGTGAGTGTAGTGAGGACACTTTCGAGTATAACGCGCACTCACGGCGCGAACTCGACATTTATATCAGTGACGATCCTTTCAAATCATTTGGATATGTTATTGCTTAAAGCCAAACTTTCCTGAAAAGGATCTTAAACGAAGCTTTTCTTGTCTTTCGACTATAAGACAAACACACACAATGACCTGCAGCACGAATGAAGGAATTCCGTTCCCCACTGCCTCATCTATACATTCGACTGCAAGATTCAAGACACCTTTGACTTGCGTGCCACTGATGGCCGTTATGGTGGTCGTGTTATCGAAAACTCCAATTTTCATTGAAGACTCGTATACGGCGGCATCTTGAGGCTCGAAGAATCTCGAAATCGGGATTCGCTTTGAGCTTCTTAACATGATGTGACCTTTGTCAAGTTCTAAAGTCGAACTCAAATTGTCGATTAAGGAGGGTTGCTTTTCATCAAGACGAAAAATCTTGTAGCTAAAGCATCCACTGAGCAAAGGCTTTTGACGCACAAATCTAATAGATTGTCCATCTAGCTGAAAGTCCACTATTGGCAATCTTCTGTGAAGAATAACAGTTATCTCATGACCTCTCAAATGCAACCGGTATCTTAGATAACTGAAATACGAGCGCTCGTATACCTTCCCTATCTGGCGATTGTCGACTCGATCGTACAACCGATCTGTTGCGTTGGGTGAGGGCAAGCAAGCTAAAATGTTCATTACAGGGCTCTCTTTCGCCATGAAGGAAACCTCTCTTTCCAAAATGAACAAAGGTAAAGCTCTACCTGAATTCTGTTGCTGCTTCAAAATACTGAAGTCAGGTTCTTTTGGGGACAGTCTGCTGCTTCGCTTGAACATTAACATATCCTCAATAGACGAGAATACATACATCGAACTCAGAAGCGGCTTGGAAGAGAAAATAATTTTCTTTCTCGTGTTCGCAGGTTGCGCAAGGACGTCAGAGTAGTGTGGGGGATCCATTATATTGCTGCTGGACAACTTAAAAACTTATTAGGTGTCTCAAGGTGTGGAGAACCTAATGCACAAAGATGTTGCACCCATCCACAATGTCCGCGCGCCGCTTGTTCTACATGACGCCAGTACTCTTCGCGGCATTGACCTAATGACCTAAACTCAAATGCTCGATACTGGTGAACATTAATCTTCCCCCACACCTTTGATGACTAATTTGATACCCATCCAAACTTAAAGATACGACATTAATAATAGCGAACCGCATCAATTCTCTAAAAGCTAAAAAATTTCCGGCTATACTTCGAATATGCAATGCAGGTGAAGAATCACTTGAGCGGCTAACAGAGATACATTTCTAGTTAAACTTAACTATTCGTAATTCTCTTCCTACATTTGGCGAAGCAATCAATATTCATTTCCTCGCGGAGCATGAAATTTGCGACGTCGAAGTGCTGACGAATCGACACAAGGCACCAAGATACACGACGTGTTACTAAGGCCAGAACTACGAAAGAATCTCATATGCTTATACTATGACCCTTCCGCTATTTCCTCAGATCACAAGTCAATTTTTACAAGAAGGAGATCCAGATGTCATTTGAAGCGAAAGCATTGAGGTCATGCATGATGTGTGTCGTGCCTTCCGGCGCGGCTTTTGCAGCCAAAAATTAGCTCTCAGCAGTGTTCCCAAAATTTGGGGAAGAGCAACATTTCTTCCCCACAAGAGTAGGAGTTTAGTGCAGGCTGGTGAGATCAAAGCCAGGGACTACCTTCAAACCTCAGGCTGGCCCTTCTATCACAAGACAATGTGTCGGTGACTTCTATTGGCAATCCATCATTTACGGTATCATTGTATGATGAGATTCGACAAGTATCAATCTCGAACAAGATCTCCGGGGTGGTTTTTGGCTATACAATGATGTGAGATTGCTTGGCTCGTCCATTTCAAAAGGTTGACAGGCTAAGAATGAGTGCTTCGCGTGTGAAGGTCATTCTTCACAGTTTCACACTGCTGCTATCGAAGTTGGCACTGATATTCTTTCCGTCTAGAAAGAAACCTCCTTTCAAGGCAAGCTTCTAAGTTAAATGTGAGGGCTGAACACAAGTTTTGGGAACGCGATAATCCACTAGTTGCATTCACCTTGCTCAATTGCAAAGGGTTAGCTCGAACCGAGCCTAGCTGTTTCCAGTTGCGAGAGTATCCACAAACAGCTCCATGAATCAGCCTCTGAGTCCGCCTTTCCCGAGTATGCGTTTTCTCCAGCTTGGCTT
>VATF01000017.1:0-48377 GCA_008065175.1 Metschnikowia caudata
GGGGGGGGGCAGTAGGTGATGGTGGTGCCTGGCGGTGCGGAGGCGGGCGCTGGAGCGGGGGCGGGGCGATGTGGGGACGGGGCCGAGAGTGCGAAATGCAAGGGCCTCGGGTAGTGGTTCGCGTACAGTAGGGCGGGAGATAAGCTAGCGAGGCGGCGGGAAAGATAAGATAAGGTGGGAGGCCCGTGCGGGTCACCTGATGGCCGGGCCCGCGGCACGGGATGTGGTGCACGGGTGCGGCGCGGGCGATGTGGTTTTTTCGCGCGGTGCACGGGCGCGCGGCCGCTACATGCGCACGCTGCCCACTGTCACCTGACTGCCGCTACTCCATGGACGAAGAAACCAAAACCATCATCGGGCAGCTCGACCAGGCGCGCGCGCTCGGGCTCGGCAACAAGGACGTGTTCCCGCAGGTGGTCAAGCAGATCCTCAACCTCGTGGGCAACCCGAACGTGGCGGTGCAGTTGTGGTGCGCCCGCTTCTTGAAAGAGGCCTTCACCGCCAGCAGCACGCTCGCGCCCACCGCCACCAAGGTGGACTTGGCGCTCGACGCGTTGCCGGCGCTCAAGGTGCTTGCCGCGGTGCGCGACTTGGACGTGTTCAAGGCTGCCGTCGACGTGGCCGTGGTGGTGTTCAAGCTCACGTTCCGCTACGTGGCCGAGAACGACGGCAGCCACGGCGCGTGGGCGGGCGTCAACGACCTCAAGAACAACTTGGTGGCCAAGTACGACACCCAGTTCCCGTTCGACCTGTCGTTCGACCGCGAGCACGACAGCTTCCGCAACGTGGACTGCAAGCTCGAGTTGTTGAAGTTCGTCATGACCGTGGTCGACTACCAGCTGCGATCGGCCTCCAACAAGCTGTTTTCCTTGGCGCGCGTGCCGCCGGGCCACACGCTCATCAAGCCGCCGCTCATGGAGAGCGAGGCCCTGGCCTTGGTCGACGTGGTGTTGCGCACGCTCCAGAACGACATCCTCGTGGCCCCGCTCGCCACCGCCACCCTCAACCACTTGCTGGTCTTGGTGCGCCGCAAGCGCCAGTTCCTCGACCGCGTGCTCCCCGTGTTGGACGCCTTCGACTCCACCGCAAAGTTGCAGTCCAACTACGAGTCCTTGGAGTGCTTCAAGTTGTCGCGCAAGTACGTCGACCGCACCTTGCGCATCTTGCTCAACTACATGACGAAGCTCCAGCTCGTGCCGCCCAAGTACCAGCTGGCGGTGGCCCGCAAGCTCCAGATCCTCACCGCCCGCGGCGACGAAATCAGGAAAAAGAACATCATCCAGCCCGCAGACTCCGACTCCGCCATCCGCAAGCGCAAGTTCGAGGGCTTCCACAACCCGGCGAAGAAGTACAAAGGCGCCGACTACAAGGCCTTGTACACCTTGGCGGACGCCTCCAGCGAGCTCAACAACTTCGACCTTTCGGCCATCCCGCAGCACATCCTCGTGACCATGGCGCTTGCGGCGTTGAAGCGCGCGCCCGTGCCCAAGTTGACCAAGGCCTTGGAAATCATCAGCGCCCGTTTCACCGACGCCGTCAGCAGCATGGCGCCGGCCGCGGCCGCCGTGAAGTCGGAGCCTGGTGCCAAGGAAGACGACGACGATGACGACGACGACGACAAGAAGAACTACGACCCGGAAACGGAGTACACGTTGCCGCCGCCAAAGTTGCTCTCGTTCCAGGAGAAAAAGGACCACGTGAACCTCATTGTCAAGAACTTCTTCGAGCTTGCGAACAAAAGCTCCGGCGCGGAGGACGACTCGCCGGCTGTGCAGCCCGAAGGCTCTGTCAGCAAGGAACTCACGCGGGTTGCCATCGACTCGTGGAAGCAGGACTCGTGGTTGGTGCTCCTCACAAGACTAGCCGCCCGAGGAATGTACGCTGTCGACTCGAAAGCCGGCGATTCTGCCGACGCCAAGAACAACGAGCAGTTGAGTGACCTCATCCGCAAGGCGCTCTTTGACTACTTCCTCGCGAACATCCACGAGCGCATCGACTTGGTCATTGAGTGGCTCAACGAGGAGTGGTACAGTGAAAAAGTGAAGAACGAACAGGATCTCGAGGACGAAGTTCGCAGCAAGTGGCAGGCAAAGTACGAGGAGGACCCGAACTCGGTGGCAGACGTTGCCGACGAGGTCAGAAAAGAAATGGATGCGGCTGTCATCGAAACGCCGGTCTACAACAAGTGGGGGCGCCAGGTTCTAGATGCTTTGATTCCGTTCTTGGAGCCCACGGACAGGAGAATCTTCCTCCGGTTGCTCAGCGACGTGCCTGCGCTCACGCGGGAAATGGTGGCCGGTATCAAGTCTTTGTGCTCCGACCCGGCGCGCTCGAAATTGGGCTTTTTGTCGTTGCAGTTTCTCATCATGTACCGGCCCCCAGCCAAGGCGTACTGTTTCGATGTTCTCCGCGACTTGACCAATGGTGACCAGGAAGATTTGAAAGAGGAAGCGCAAAAGCTTTTGGCCAAGTACGAGCAGTAGAGACCCTAATTCACGAATGAACAGCACAGTTTCCACCAAAACCGTAGCGCCGGAGTGATTCCTGGCCAAGAATTACGTTAAAACTCTGTTATTTACCAGACAACAATGTTCACACTTGAGTCGTAGAAAAGACAATCTGTCAAAGAGTATGGTGGTTATCGGAATAATGGCTTGTATCACCGAGAAAATCTGCACAGTTAGTGATCGTGCAGTGAGCGAACAGTATTGATACATTGGGTTTAGTAAAACGAAGCTAGTCAGTCTCTACAAAATTCTTGCAGCAAACGGCTTTAAAAGTCAGCTGGTCCTAAATTCCAAGCCTAGTCATTCGACCAATCACCAGAAACGGTTTGTTTTGTAATCCGCAAAAGCCAGATCAGAGTGATCTGAGCCTATCCATTGGTAAAGTAGCTCAAAGAACCCAGGTTTTGTACAGACTATATCGTGAACCGGCCTTAGAATTGTGTTTAATTTGCAGTCACGCCTCGTCAAAGAGACGGCTACCCAGTTCATTCATCCTCTAAGCAGTCCGTATGTTCGTTCATTGGTCAGCTGGTAAAGCCTATGCTATATTCATCAGTTTCGGTGCATATCATAATCTCATTTGCGTCTTTGTTCCGGCCATCAGTCAGGCCCTCTCATCATGTTGGAGCTAAGTCCCACTGCGGTAATGTCATGGTGCTGCTGCCCTGGCCCATGCATGTATCCACATGGGCACTCGGTGCCCTCGTAGCTCGTGTCCAATAGCATCTCGTCGTTCAGGTGCACATGGAGCTCTGTGGCGGGTGACGCGTACCATGTGTGTTGCAGGTGTGTTTCAGGCCGGTGTTCCTGGCGTGGGTTGTGCACATCCATCTCAATATCATCGAGCGGGGTCAATATGCCGTTTGCATGAAGATCCAAGGAGTTGTGCTCCACCGCAGGGCCCAATTTCCTTCTCTTGGGATGCGGCGAATGTAGTTGGTGGCTTTGTGCGGGAACGGCCGCAGGAACGCCGCCATATCCGGTGTTTGACATGAGTTTCAAGCTGTGGAGTAGGTAAAATTTTCAGGTGATGATGGCTGCGAGCCACACCACAACCTCCTCAAGTAGGCCGGATCCAAGGAAAAAAACACATACATGGAAGAAAGCCGAGGCTATAATTGGAATTGGCCTTTTTTGCATTTAGCCTTTGGATGCTGGTGCTGGGTTTATCCTCTACTGTGCGACATGCTAAGTTGCCTATTGCAACCAGTACAACGGCTAAAGAGACTGTGCTAAAGGGGATGAACGCTGATTTAGCATTCACATGGGCTGTTGCTTTGACCGACTTATTGGCCGACCGAATACTGATAAGGTTTCAGGACTGGGTAGACAATCTGTGCTTGACGTATCGTACCACAACAATTGTACCATAAGCTTATCAGCAAAACGAAACCAGTGACAGTGGAAGAATGGAATGGGCACGCTAGGGAAGCACAAGTTATGAAAATAGAAAAAGAAAATAAACATGCTGTGTGGAGATGCTGTGCTTGCATCATTGAGAGTGGTGTGCGTTTTGCAACTTCCTCCAATACTTGCGATATACCTTCAAAATCAACACGCTCACGCCATACTTACTCGTTTCCCCAATTTTCCCCGAAGCTCCCACTATTCCAAAACTCGTTGTCTAGTGAAGACCGTCGATCGGACCCGTGCCTGAACTAAAAATAAACGGGCCCGAGTATGCAGGATTCAATGGCCCTTGGCCCAGCGGCACCCCAACCCTCGCATCCCATGGCGACTTTAGAGGTCGAAAGCAAGTGCCATGGTAGAAGTCTAGGCCTGTCTTTCGACCGTGCTACAAACAGGAAAGACGTGGCGCGGACTAGACGGCAAACGCGTTTCAAAGACCCACACACGTCGCAGCCGTGTGTCAGTGCCTGGAGCCGCAGGCGTGTTTCGCTGCCGCTTCGTCTCTGTCGGTTCCAGCGGGCCAGCGCCGGAGGCTGTTTTTCCGCTGGTGGCCCTGCCGCATGTTTGCACATTAGTGTTTCAACCCGCCGCGGTGCGGCGCGGCTGATGCCCACACACGACAAAAGGCAGTATATGACCAGATAGGAAACCACGGCCACAAATCGGAAAAGCAACAAGATCCGGCTACGCGACTGAGACGACTGCCTACGCGAGTGAGACTATTAGCTACGCGAGTGAATTAGCACCAGCCGGCACCCGTTCCAGCAACACCCTCTGCGACACCCTCTGCGACACGCCTCCCCCATGTTCGACAGCGACAAATCGTCCCAGGGCCTCGAGTCGTCCACGTTCGACATTGTCGACATCCGGGCCTGCTACAACACGCGGTTCTGGACCGTGATGTCGTATCTCTGGGTGTGGGTTCTCTTGGGCCTCCTGTTGGCGATTTTGGGCGGAGACACCTACACCTGCGTGTCGATCTTGGTGTTCAACCGCTGGTCCACCAACGACTACGAGGTGTACGAGTACAAGGTGGCCAAGTGGATCTTCACGGGCTGCATCTTGTTCCGCTTCGTGTTCCTAGCGTACCGCGTGGCGTGGGCCATCCACATCTACAGAACACGCAACATTGCCTTGGCGTACTTGAACAACTACGCGCGCATGATGTACGCCATCCGGAGCTACTCGTACCAGTGCCTCTTCCACGAGATCGACCAGGAGGGCTTCTTCGAGTGGGCGTGTTTTTACGTCTACACGGAACTCGACAATGCGCTCGAGGTGGTGGTGGCGGACTTGCCCCGGCAGGTGATCAACTTCATGACGCTCCGGTTCTACGCCACGGGCGGCGACCTCAACAACGACATCTTGGCCAACATCCGCGCGATCGCGTCGTCCAACGTGCGGCTCTCCATCATTCTTTCGTTCCAGTTGGCCACCATGGTGCTCTTCCTTTTCTTTTTCTTCAAGTTCGTGTTGGCCATTCTCTTGTTTGTGCCCATCAAAGTCAAGGTCTCGCACAAGGGCTTCCGCCTGTTGAAGGCCTACTGCTACCACTCGGTGAACGAGGATGTGCGGTCGTTGGTGAGAAAGAACCACAAGTCCAAAACGCAGATTCTCAGCGAGGGCATCTTGAACACGCACGAGATCAACGCCAACCCGTTGTTGGCGTCGCGCCTGACGTTCGACTTGTCCAAGCCGCCATCCGACAACGGCTCGTTCCTGTCGTTTGCCGACTCGTACCCGAAAAAGAACACCTTTGCATATGGCCGGTCAGACTCCGCCATCAGCATGAGCGACTTGACGCCCAGCGCGCGGCCGCAGCCCGTGAACAACCCGTTGCTCCCGGCACGCACAACCACTGCATCAAACTTCCGCCTGACGCCGTTTGGCGACGAGCACCGCAGCCCGTACATGGAGCTGGACCCGTTTTCGGACTCCAAGGCATCGCTCATCAGCCACAAGCCCAGGCGGCCGCCGCCGCGCTCGCACACCGCAGACTCTGGCTTTTCGAGCCGTGAGTCCGTCGATCCATTCGCCGCCGCGGCGGCGCACATCTCGAAAGACCACATCTCCGAGTACCCGGCGTACCCCGCCCGCTCGCAGGCCCGCACGCAGAGCTACAGCTCACTCACGCATACATACGGCGAGACCGCGGGTCCAGCCACCAACATGGATGAGCCGACGGCTCGCCTTTTGCCGCGCGAAGCCTCGACAGGCCCCATTCTCGACGAGGAGTCTGTCATCTCCAACGACAGCAAGATGCTGGAGCCGGAGAGCGTGCATTCCGAGGACACGCCGTACCCAACTGCAAACTTTGCTGACGGCACGGCGGACGGAGAAGTTCCGTATCCGGTGAGGGGCGTTTCGCAGTACATGTCTGGCTGGTCCAACGAGGACATGATCGATGCCTATGGAAAGAGCGGGGACGAAGCCAAGAGCGGAGGAAGCGAAAAATAGACGAACGGCGAGGTATATATGTGACATAGGAAGATATCAGCTAGATTATCCAACTCTTCTTTGACTTGAGACGACTTGACTATTGACCTCCACCCAACTCTTGACTAATACCCAACACCTGGCCTATGGCTTGATTCTGACTGGCTGTGACACCGACTGTGCCCATGGAGCTCTACACCGGTCTCCGCCCGCTAGTGTCTAAATCCAATCCATTACTATATACATTACTTGTTCTGGTACTCCTTCTTCAACTTGCTCAACTCCTCGTCGGAAATGGGCGGGATCGGGATGTCCGAGAACTCGTCCTGCGCCAAGATGTTCCACGTGTACATGTACACGCCGAGGGGAACGGAGCCCACGAGCAAGAAGCCGGCAAAGTTTTTCCAGAAGTACGGCTTTCTGACTCTGTACAAGGCCTCGGACATCTGGAACGTTTTAGCGTCTCTGTAGCGGTTGTGGCCCTTTCTGCACGTTAGTATTGTTGGGCTGGAGGGTGTGGGGCTTTTACATACGGGGCGCCAATAACAGCCATGGTGAAGTGTGTGTTGGTTGGTGCGCAGCGAGAAATGCACGCTTTAGATGGGTGAGCAGGTTGAGCAGGACTGCAAGAATTGAATTTTGGCGAAATTGGGAGAATTGTGAGAACGGGGCCGGTTGTTATAAGCCGATTGATTAGACGGGCTTTTGTGGTGATTGGGCCCGGGTGGTTGTAACCAAGGGATTTATGTAGATACAATGACTAATGTGTAGTCTGGCCGAACGCTATCAGGCAGCAGAAACCAGACAGACTCATGAAATCTACGAAACTAAAATAAAAGAGGGAGTTCAGTTCCTTCTTTCGCCACTGAAAACACTTTTGGCTGTTACGAGATTTGTGAATGGCAGAAGAGACTGGTGGCTATTGGACTGAGACCCTGGTGACCACAGGAATGTGACATCGCTATGGAAGATTCCGGGGTTTGAAACATTGCAAGCATGGTGAAGGCTTGGCTTGGGTGGATTCGTTCAAGCCACAAAATTCCAGCCAATTACTGGCCACTCCCAACTATTTCTAGAGATTTAGTAGTGTTGAGGACCATGCACCAGGTTTTGCATTCGGCACAAGAGCACATTCCCAAAAGTTTCTCCGCCTCATTCCTAGCTTAGCTTCTCTTCCCAGTTTCTCCGCCAGGTCGTACGACGCGTACCACGAAAACAGGCGGACAATCGATCTTGAACCGGTTTTCGCTCAGGCTCATCGATTTTGCTGGTGATGTACAATAACACAATTCTTTGCCAGCAGCGTTTGCAAAGGCTAGACCAGCGGCTCAATGCTCCATCTACACAAGATCCGTGATCTTCCCACCGTCCCGCTCAATCTTCATTTAGTAACTTAACGAGACTCTATGACTCCAGCTCCAACGACTCTCTCGGCGCTCGGCTATCGGCTCTTTCAGCTTCAGCGCTCAACTCTCGGCTCTCTCAGCTTCAGCGCTCGGCACTTGGCAAACCGCCGTTCACGCCCGGCCAGAAGCTAGCCGCCGCCGCAACATCCATGCATTAGTAATGGTTCAACCGCCACAAGGTGATCTTGCCCGTGTCGTTGCCCACGGCAAGCATCTGGCCGTTCGGCGTGAACTCGGCCGCGGTGACACGGCCGAGCGGCGTGCCGCTGGTGGGCCAGTTCGAGAACACCGTGCCCAGCGGCATGTGCACGAGCCGCAAGGCGTCCTTCTTCGCCTTGGACGAAATGCTCAACATCTGCCCGTCGGGCGAGAAGCGCAAGCCCGTGACGGCCGTGACCAAGTTGGCCACCTCCTTGAACGGCTTGGGCGCGTTGAGCGCAAACGTGGTGCGGTCAAAGAGGTTGACGATGCCCGACCTGGTGCCCACGGCAAACCAGCGGTCGTCGGGGCCGCCCAACTGGATGCTGGTGACGCACACGGCGCCTGTGTCGGTCCAGCGGCGCACCACGTGCTGCGCGGCGGCCGCCATGTCGAACTCCCACACGTCGCCGCCGGTGTTGGCCACGATGAACACGGCCTCGTTCTTGGTGAAGGCCATGTCCGCCACCGTGCCGTCCACGCGGAAGCCGCGCACGTACTGGCCCGTGGTGCCGCTCACCAAGTTGACCCAGCCGGACGTGCCCACCACGGCCACGTAGGTGCCGAGCGGCAGCACCGTGAAGGTCTCGTAGAACTCGTGGTGCGCCTGGCCGTACATTCTCAGGATCTTCTCCACCGCGCCCGACGTGAGGTCCCAGCGGTGCATGTACTTGCGGTGGCCGCCCGCGTACACTATGCTGCCGTCCGCGTGCAGCGAGAAGCGGCACGTCTGGATGGGCATGTCGCGGAAGTGGATCGACGACACAAACGGGTTGGTCTTGCCGTCAATGTGGTAGATGCGGAGCGTGCGGTCGAGGCCGCCGCTGAGCAAGAGCGGATGCAGCGCGTGGAAGTGCATGCTCTGGATGCCGCTCCGGGACCGGCGCGTGCCGTTGGCGTCCTTGAGCCGCAGGATCTCCACCCGGTGCGGCGGGAGGAGCTTGTGCTCGCCGCTGACAAACGCGCGCGTGCTGCTGAGGAGCTGCGCCAACGCCGCGCTGTTGGCGCCCACGCCGGCGTCCTCCGCGTCCTCCTCGGAAAACGTCTCCTCGTCGCTCTCGGCCGCCGCCCACAGGTCCGCCCACTCCGGCCGCGGGTAGATCTTCTCGTACTGCGCGCGCAACCGCGCCACGTACGCGGCGCCCGAGAGCTGCTGCTCGTCCGGCGTGTGGCGCAACTTCTGGACCCGCCCGCTGGTCACCGTCACCGTGGTCTTGTCGTCGTCGGAGTCGGCCCACGCGGGCTCGGCGTCCGGCTCGGCGTCCACGTCCATGGCGTCCTCGTGCTGCACGCCCGCCGCGGGCGCGTCGTCGATGAAAAAGAGCTCCTCGTGCTCCGATGCTGTGTCTTCGTCGGACACGGACTCGTCTTCCTGGTCCGAGTACTCGTAGAGGTTTTCGATTTTGCGCAAGTTGGCTTCGAACCCGGACTGGTCGCCGAACACGAGCTTCTCGAGCTGCAACTCCTCGTCGTCTTTAGCCGCCATGTGATTTGCTGAGGCCATGATGGTGGTGCGCAGGTGATGGCTGGGAGATTTTTCGTGCGATGCCGCGCACTGCACCTAGCTACTGCTGCAAACCACCAAACCACCAACCACCAACCACCAAACCGCCCTCTAAATTGCGCCGTTTCTCGTGCCTGTCTTTTTTTTTTTCTATTTACTTTTTCAACTCGCTCAAAAACGTGTTGTAGTACTTGCGGAAGCCCTTCACGTCCGTCTCCACCAACTTGCTGCACAAGTCGCTGGCGAGGTCCTGCGCGAGCCCCATGTTGGTCAAGTACGCGCCCAAAAAGCTCACAAACTCCTGCTGCGCCAGCCGGCCCTGGTACGTCTTCAACACCGTGGAGAGCTCCAGCGCAATGTTGCGGAACTGCGCGTCCTTGAGGTCGAACGTGGCCTGCTGGAAGGGCACCTCGAAGCACATCTTGACGGTGTTCTCCATCATGTAGTCGTCGATGCCGTCAATGGGCGCAATCGTGGCCGCGTACTTGTCCTGCGGGTCGTTGAGCTTGCCGTTGTTGCACCCGAGCATGGTGATGACGTTCCCAAACTGGATCACCGCCGCCTTGGTGGTGACGGGGTCCTTCAAGTCGCACGAGTACTCCACGATGGACGACAAGATCTTCGGGAGAATGGGCTTGTTGGTCTCGGTCAAGAGCAACGAGAACTGGTTGTTGATGACCAAAATGCTAATGAATGACAAGAATGCACGCTTCAACCCGTACTTTTCCCGCACCAAGTCCGGGTAGTTTTCGTCCTCAATGAGCAACGTCTCAAACACCTTGCTCACCATGGGCGTCAAGAGGTCGTTCAAGAGCTGGAAAATAATGTCGTTGTTTTTGAACTGGTGCACGAGCTGGCCCATGAACCCAGCAAAGTCGCCCAACTCGTGGATCTTCAAGTTGGGCGACGCGAGGATGAGCGACACCAACTTGCTCAAGTGCGAGCTGATCTGGATGCCCAAGATGGGGATGAGCCGCGCAAACGCAAACCGCGCCGCGTCGCGCACCTGCTCGGACTTGTTGAAGTTCTCGAGCGAAATCAACACCACCTGCGCCGCGTTGCCCACCTTCACCAACAACTCGTTGTTGTTCTTGAGCGTTTCCGACTTGCCGGGCGCCTGTGTGTCGAGGCCCTTGACAATCGTGGCGATCGCCATCAACAGGTGGTGCGTCTGCAACGCAATCAACGGGTTGGCGAGCTTGTCGTCTCGCGAAATGCACGTTTCCAAGCCGGAAAACAAGGGTAGCAAGAGAATGTCAATCGATTTGGCGCACGTGTCTGCGGAGTCCGTCAACGTGACCAACATGCCGAGCGCCTCGAAGATGTACAACTGGTTGTTGAAGTTGCCGTGCTCCACCATCTCGTCGTCCTCGTCTCGCGTGGGCAACTCCGCCTTGATCACGAGCAAGGGCAGGATCTTCATCAAGAGCTGCTCCAAGAAGAACAGGCCCAACTTGGGCTTGGTGGCGTTGACGAAGCGGAAGAACAAGTACCAGCACCGCAACCGCACGCTCTCCACGCTGTTGAACAACCCGTAGTCCAGGTACAAGTCCATGATTTTCAAGATCAAGTCGTCGAGACTCGTGCTGGTGGTGTTCTTGAAGTTTTTCGTGCTAAAGTGGCGGATGATGAGCTCGAAAAACGCCAACTGGTTCTTCGGGTGGCTCACCAAGTGGAAGTTCTCGATGATTTTGATCAAAAAGTCCTGCACCACCTGGTACGGCTTGGAGCTGGAGATCTCGTTCTTGGGCACGTTGATGAGGTTGTTCTTCAAGGCGTCGGCGAAGTTGCCCAACTCGTAGAGCCCCAACTCCATGTTGACCCAGTTGTCGTCGCCGTCCAAGTTGCCGAAAATGGAGTTTTCCACAATCAAGGGGAGGATCTCGAGGTACACCTGCGGGCTCAACACGGCGATGGTGTCCTGGAACGTCTTCAACTTCAGGCGCACGTCGCCAAACTCCTCGTCGTCGTCAAAGGCGTCGCTGTCCTGGTCGTACTTCATCTTCTCAATCACCTTCTTGAGCAACGTGGACAAGAGGTCTGTGGAGCACAACGGCGGGAACTTCTTGCACACCAATAAATAATGCTGGATGAAGGGGAACACCTGCTGCAGCACGTCGTCGTACTCGTGGCCCAAGAAGTCAATGACGATGGGCCAGAGCTTGACGAGCAGCGCGTTGATGCCTGCAGCGAGGTCGGCGTCGTTCTCCAACACGATGCAGAGCTCGATGCCGATCTGGTTGGCGAGGCGCGCCAAGTGCTCGGTGAAGTCCAAGTCGTCGCCGGACAAGGACCCGATGATGGCGCCGAGGTCCAAAAGGTTCACCAACTGTAGCTTGTTGGCGGGCTTCATCTTTTTGGACATCACCTCCACGAGCGTGGAGCACGCCTGGATGCGCAACGCCGGCAGGCTCAAGAAGCCGTACACGGTGTTCAAGAAGTTGTCCTGGACAAAGAGCGAGATCTCCATCCAGTCGATGTAGCAGCCCACAATCTTGAGCACATTGTCCAACACGACGGTGTCCTTCGCCTCGCCGAGGAGGCGCCGCCAGCTGGCCACGAGCGCCGGCATGTCGCGGTCGCGGATCAAGTCCTTGAGCATGTTGTTGCGCTCCTGGGTCTCCTTGTCTCGCGAAATGAGCTTGTCGCCAATCTCAAAGTGGATGGAGATCATCACGCGCGTGTAGTAGTCCACGCTGAGCCACGCCGGCGCCTGCGAGAGCACGAGCATGCTCTGCAAGAACTCCGCGTTCAACAGAGGGTAGACATGGCAAAACAAGTGCGCGAGCAAGTCGGCCAACTTGTTGCGCAAGTACACGTCGTCCTCTACATGCGTGGCGATGGTGTCGTTGAGATGCTTAAATAGGCTGCTGTTCAAGGCGTACATCTGCTCCTCGCGCAAGCGGTCCATGTTGTCGGCGATGACCTGGTAGATGAAGAACTTGAGCCCGCTGTTCAACGGCGCGCCCTTGGCGGACGCCGCGAGGAGTATGTCGAGGCACGTGTTGTAGCCCTCCTCGGTGGCCTTGATGTTGTCGATGAACTGGAACGCCTGCAGCTTGAGGTTGGCGTCGGCGGTGCCGCTCATGGCGATTTCCACCGCCTGCTGGATTTGCTGGTCCATCGCTGGTTCGGCTGGTGTGTTTGTGTTGGCGCTCGGCTGCTGCCCGCTGGCTTCCCGGGGGTGTGGCCGCTGCTTTATGCTGTTTTTAGGGTGGCGGTACGGGCCTTGTTCGCTCGCTCTGTTACTGCTGATCCAGTGACGGCGGGTGGTTGTGTGGGCGGTCGGGAGAGAAATTCCGGCGGACCTGTTGAAATGCAAGGGTGGCGAGATGCAGAGTGGGGTGGGCGTTGGGCGTGGGGCTGGGCCAGGGATGCAGACGGTTTGCGGACTGGTTTTTGTAGCGTACCAAAAATATAAAACTTTTCTCGCTTCACGTGAGCCAGATCGGCCATGACTGCAGGCTCGTGTGCGGAAACTGAATAAACACAAAAACACCCATAGCTTGCAACATGCGCCCCAACCCAAAAGTGTAAATTGTGCAAATTGCTCGTGCATTGTCTTTGAGGGGTATTGTTTACGTTTGCGGGGCGGCCCGAGTGGCGTGTTTGTGTTGGGGTGTGTCTTGGGTCTAGGTACAAGCTTTAGTCGAGCGAAGCGTACTTTCTCAACTCTTCGGGGACCGCCTCCCACAACTTCTTCTCCTGGAGCCACAGCTTGGAGAAGAGCCGGGTGCTGTATTTTTGCGCCGTGTCGCAAATCACCGTCACGACGTTGGCGCCCTCCGGCAACGTCTTGGCCACCTCCATTGCAGCCACCACGTTCAACGCACTGGTGCCTCCAACGTAGAGCCCCTCCTCGTCCAACAACCTGTACACCATGGCGATGGACACCTCGTCCGGGATCTTGACCGCGTCGTCGATCAACTCAATCTCCGGGCGCAAGTTCTCCGTGACACGGCCCTGGCCGATTCCCTCGGTGAAGGACGACCCTCCCCGCACAATCTCCTGGCCGTTGCTCTTGATGTACGAGTACAACACCGAGCCGGGCGGGTCCGCCAACACGCACTTGACGTTCTCGTCCATGGTCTTCAAGTACCGGGTCACGCCGGCAAACGTGCCTCCGGTGCCTGTGGAGCAGGTCCACGCGTCAACCTTGCCGTTCAACTGCGCCCAGATCTCGGGGCCCGTGGAGTCGATGTGCGCCTGTCTGTTGGCGATGTTGTCGAACTGGTTCGTCCACACCGCGTTTTCCAAGCTCTCCGCGTGTCTCTTGGCCTGGTGGTTGTAGTTCTGCGGGTTGTCGAAGGCGACCGCGGGGACTGGGTGCACCTCGGCGCCCAAGAGCCGCAACATCTCCATCTTGGCCTGCGACTGCGTGTTGGGCATGTAGATGACGCACTTGTACCCGCGCAGGCGGCACACGTGGGCAAGCCCAATGCCGGTGTTTCCAGCGGTGCCTTCCACAACCGTGCCTCCCGGCTTGATCAAGCCCTTTGCTTCGGCGTCGTCCAAAATGAACTTGGCCGCACGGTCCTTGATCGAGCCGCCAGGGTTCAACTGCTCGGCCTTGGCGTAGATGTTTCTGCCCACAGACGCCGAGATCCTGGGGAGCCGGAGAAGTGGGGTGTTTCCGATCGCGGCGGAGAAGCCGTCGGCGACCAATGGCACGAACGGCGGCACGAAATCGGCGGGTGTGGAGGAGATTTTGATGCTGCGGGCGCTCTTCAAGGCGCTGCTGCGGGCAGCGGGAGGCGCTGCCGCGGACGTCCGGGTCAAGTACTTAAACATGGTGTTTCGAGGTGACTTGAGATTCGCAATATGATCGGAAGATCACGTGCGCACTACTCAAGTCCAAGGCACACTTAGATTGAGGAGGTGATGTTGTCTTGATTCAGAGTGCTTCGGCTGTAGCTGCTTGTTTTTGGGTTTTGCCAATCACTTTCGAATGGAAACAAGAAGTGCGATACGGCTTGAAGTGGTCAGATGGCAGTACTCCAAACCTGCGATCTCACCACTACGCTAAAGGATATTCGTCGCCATCAAGTCTCGAAATTTCTGGTGTGAGTGGCACTCTGTTCGAGGCACAGCACTCGCGTGTAGGCGGACTAACTGTGTTTTCGACTCACGAGCAGTTGGCAAGTTCCACCACCTCCAACATTACAGGCAAACACCTTGAGTGCACCGGTGCGTCGAAGACCTTGTACGACTCCCCAGAGTGGCACTGGTAGAAGAGGTTGGTTCCGTGCATCGCCAACTCGCCGGCCGCCGTCACCAGCCACCCAATGCGCTGCACGGGCTCGTTTTCTGGAACCGAGTCGAACTGCAACTGGTGGTTGGCGTCGATGGACGCTTGCATGTCGAGCGAGTTGCGCAAAGTGCCGCTCTCGAGCCTCAACTGAAGAACCGCTTCCGAGGCACAGCCAATGGGAATCACTGCGCCGTTGGAAGCAGTGCTGCCTGTAGATTCCACATTTGCAACCGAAAGATCTGCACTACCTGCAGTTCCCTCGACGTGGGCTGCCCCCATGGAGGCCTCGAAACTTCTGATCCGGGGAGAATCTCCAGCTCCAAGCGGCTCCGTAGCACCGGCGTTTTTTGTGTGCCGGAGGACGGCTTGCAGAATTGTTTCGCTTTTTTGCAGAAGCTGTTCGGTGCCCGTTCCGTAGGCGGAAACAACGAGGCCAAAAGCAAATGGAAGAGAGGTGTAATCTTGGGCGGCGGAATAGAAAACCGACTGGCCCTCGCCAAGAACGTGGGCAAGTTGGAGTAACAAAACACAACAATGTGCTGTGGAAACGTGCATTGTCGATGTTATGGTGGTTTGTGTCTGTACTTTGCACCCGCACCTCGAGGCTACAATCGGTTCAGAGGTCAACGCGAGCTTCCAGAAGTATTTCGGAAAACAGAATGTTTCCTTTCGAGCTGTAACATCTGGCTCTTACCCCTTTCAGCCTGGCGATCCATTGCTCTACGATTATGTCTTACATCTCCTCTCTGGTGTATGTTTCACTTTCCAACGTTTGCCGGTAATCATCTCACTTCTTGATGTTCCACGGCGGGTTTCGACAATAACAGTAACTAATCCTTTCTAGCCCAAACCAACAACTATTCGAGCACCTTTTGCTACCAGCCGCTGCTTGTTCTTGAATTGCCATTTGCAAAACGTCTTGCCACTCATTAGTTTGCCTCCCACCAACAAACATATCCAAGACACGTTTGCCAAATCAGCAGGCCAATATCAAAGCTATTCTCGAAAAAGCCAAAGTCAGATTTACCCAACTAGGCTCCCCGCTCACGTTTCGATCTTCGCTGATCGTGGGTGGTCACCGGGCCCTCGCTGTATGCACGATCGAGAACATCACCAAATTAAAACCCTTCGTTACTAAGCGACTTCCCACAGCCATGTTCCTCCAAAGTGTCTTCAGAGCAACAAGAACCGTACGTGCCAGCCATTTACAGCGTTTTGGTCAACTGCAGGCCAAAAGACCCGCTGCTCTTTCCCCGATTTTACGAGTAGTTACTAACAAAACAGCCCGCCTCGTTCAGATTTTCCGCCAGATTCATCTCCACGGAGGTCAAGCAGGCCATCGACAAGGCCGTGTCGTCGTCGCCTGTAGTTTTGTTCATGAAGGGCACCCCAGAATTCCCCCAGTGTGGCTTCTCCAGAGCCACGATCCAAATGTTGGGTCAACAAGGTGTCGACCCACAGAAGTTCGCTGCCTACAACGTTTTGGAGGACCCTGAGTTGAGAGAGGGAATCAAGGAATACAGCCAGTGGCCCACCATTCCGCAACTTTACGTGAACAAGGAGTTTGTGGGCGGATGTGACATTGTGATGTCCATGGCCCAAAGCGGAGATTTGGCGGAGTTGTTGGACTCTAACCAGTGCTTGGTTCCGGAGGAGGACGACGCTCCACAACTGGCCAACATCAAACCTGCCGAAAGATCTTGAAATGCCTGTACATAATGCCAACGTCTGATTATTCGAAAGGTCTCGCCCGTACACTGGGGGGCTATTGTACACCGGGGGCTATTTGCTGTGGTGGATTTACTCGTTTCTTCAACGCATGACTCAAACACATGAGACAGCCACGACCTATAAACGGTAAAAAAAACTAGAGCTGGTTTCAAAGGAAAGTGAGGGGTTAAAGGAATGTAGGGTCGTATCTGTGGGTCAAGGTCTGCGGCTCCTTGGCATGTTTAGGTATTCACGCCGCTCTTCACCGAAGAACGTCGTCTCAACAAGTTCAGGTCGTTCAAATTGAGCGTGAACTTGAAGTCGCCGTTGACTCCGCTGATAACGGACGACGACTGCGTGCCATATTCGTCCTCGTTCAGTCTCAGCGAGTCCGTAGATGATGTGGACGAAATCGAGAGATTCTTCATCTTGGCAACCTCGGCCAACTCCTCGTCTGTCTTAAAATCAGGGGCAAAAGGCGCGGTGTCAAACTCGTCCGAGTCTTCAACATCGTCCGAGGAATTCACGTCATCAAAGTCGTCAGAGTCGTAGCTTGGGTCTGTGCGGTTAAACACATTTTTGAAACTAACATCGTAGAGCGGGCTTGCACCAAGACTTTTGGGGTTTTTGTCTCTCGACTTGAGGGATGATGCGAGGTCAAACTTGACTGCTTTCGGGTCCACAGACCGCACCCTTTCAAGGTTTGCCAACAGCTTCAAGTTGACGTGCGACATGGCCGGGTTGTTGAAGACTTGCTTGATTGCAATTCTGGGCGAGGCCAAACCTCCAGCTAATGCGACGGGCGTGACTGATCTCTTCAGCAGGCCGAGAGAAGACGCTGGCAGTTTGCGGTACGCAGAGGCATCAGTGACACGCTCAGGGAAGTAACTCTCCGTTTGCAAAGGGACGGCAGAAGCAACCCAAGGGTGCTGATAAATCTCCTCAAGGGTGATCCGCTCTTTGGTATTCACCACCAACATTTTGTTGATCAAGTCCTTGGCGTCGCTGCTGATTTCATCCCACCAAGGCTCCAAAAAGACATAGTCTCCGGTCAAAATCTTGTGGGTGAGCACCTCGTTGTCGTCATCATAAAATGGGGGGAAGCCGCAAAGCGCAGTGTACAAAAAACATCCAAGAGACCAGATGTCCACTGCCTTCGAATAGAAGTTGTTTTTCGAGGTTGAGCTCCTGAAACGGCGCTTGCGCTCGACACCGCAGTGAATCACCTCGGGTGCTGTGTATCCGGCCGTGCCGCAGGGCGTCTTCAAGTTACTCAGGGAGCGCCCAGACGCAGCAGCAGGATCGAAACGAAGCTGCTTTGCCAAACCGAAGTCGGCGAGCTTGATCGTTCCAACTCCGCCGCCTCCAACGCCAGGGATAAAGCGGCCCTCGTCGACTTTACTTCTGTCATCGGATGCTCGAAGTGAAGCCACAAACTCCTCTTCGGACCGCTCGGAAAAGGGGATTGTTTTGAAAAGAAGATTTTCGGGCTTTATATCTCTGTGCACAACATTATTCTGGTGCATGAACAGGATAGCATCTAGGAGCTGCAAGAACACGTGTCTGGCAAGATGCTCCGAAAAGTAGGTGTACTCAATGATTTTGTTGAAAATCTCGCCACCGTCACAGTACTCGAGTATAAGGAAGCAGTTTTCCTTGGAGTCAAACGACTCGATCAAACGCAACACGTTCCGGTGGTTGCCGGAGTTTGCCAACGTGTTCATGACGTAAATCTCATTGTTGATGTTGGCGAGCTGCTTGTGGGACAAGTTTGTCTTGTTGATGATTTTGATCGCCACCTCCTCTCCCGTACTTAGATTGGTACCCTTGTAAACGCTGGAGAAGGCTCCTTCGCCGAGCAAAGCCTGAAGCAGATAATTCTTGGGCAAATCGGGAAACTGTGATAGGGAAAACATGTTTCGAGTGTTGGGGTTTGGGCCTGCGGCTCACTTATGTACACAAATCTGATGCAACGAATTCAACGGAGGAAAAAGGAAAAGAACAAGATCTCGGGTAGTGGGTTCGTCAAGTTAGCCGAGTGTTCTGCGGATCAAGAGTCACGTATGAATAGGAATCAAAAAAAAAAAAAAAGGGACAGGCAGGAAGCGCAGCCAGACCAGACAGGATGCACGTTCGATGAGAAAGACGATGGACGCTTTTTCTCTGGGCAAAGAAAACGTGGGGTGAAGAAGTAAATATAAGTGGTGGGAACTCGGGGGGGAAAGTAAAAATAACAAGATTCAGTAACACACGAGAAAAAGAAAGAGAAAGTGCGCAACGGTTTCCGGCTCCGCGGTATAGCGTGGTGCGTGGTGCGTGGCCCTGGTCAAAATGTCTGTAGAAATACCCCTCGACAGGCCAGCATCATGCGGGGTATACCTAAAAAAAGGCCACTCATGGGGCGACCCAGGCATGAGATTTCGGACTCGATACTCTTTACTCAAGGCTCTGCATTATCGCTTTTCGTTTTTGTATGAATTCTCGAATGAAACTCCGCGGGTTTTCCCGCTGAGTTGGTTGTGTTGAGTTTGGTTTAATTCGTGTTTTCCCCTTTTAGCTCGTGCTTTGCGTCCCGTGCTTGCGGAATTCGCCGTGTAATATCTTAATTGTCTGTTTCGGGCCGTGACGTGCTTTGCGAATATCGAACACTCTGAAATTACGATGCTGGCCCCATCTCGTCTCGGGTTCTATCTCGATGACGTTTTCTGTGCTGGGTGCATAAATTTCTGCTGATGCGCCAGTGTGACGACCGGGGCTGCGTCAAGAGCGCGATTGGGAGCTGCGGCTGGCACCCAAGAAAATCCACCACTAGAGCTTACCCCTTTGCTATGGGATCCCACTGCTGCTCTGTTTGCTCTGTTTGCTGCTGGCTGAATTACTGATATACTTACACCGATGCCGGTGTTGTCAAGTCGCTGCACAAGCCCGATACCAGACATAAGTGCAACGAAACACTGCCACTTATGCGCAAAAGGGACATGACCACCAGCTTATCTTGACTACCGGCAAAATTGTTGCCACTTCCCTTCGTCAAACACTTGGAAAGACTCCTACCCGTTGTTAATTGCTGCACGGTATAGACGCTGCGTTATCAGCCGGGCACCTGTTTACCTCGAACTTTCTTTGCAAGGCCTGGCGAGAGCGTTCGTAATGATATGAGATTGCATTCACCGTTTCTTCGTCACATTGAAATACGAAAATTTTCCCTTGACGCAGGCCATTTCGCTCGAGAACGTGAAATGAACAATTTATCTGTACCCGCGCATGCAGCGACCCCTATGGTCTGCAGGGGCTAGCGTGAGATTGTGAATAGCCCCTCTCACGGGAAAAAATACCCGAAATGATCCCAGTGCGCACGGTGGCCAATCTAAACATAGCCCCCATTACCTAAGACTGATCAAACATTCCGGGGCTTGTTATGCCAATCCTCGTGCATGTAGCTGGCTCATGGCCCACTCCCCTGTTGTGATGTCATGACCAGTTTCACTCTGATGTAATGGCGCGCCAGCCCGACGCTCATAATACCTTCGCTGCCGTTGCTGCGGGACTGTGGTGTAGTCTATTCTTAACAACCCGGGAAGTAAGTCAACAATAGACCTGTGCATTACGCGTCACATGTCTCCACTTTTCGTCCCCAGACCTCTCTTGTTATTTCCTCTTATTTTGTTGCACTCTCTTCAGAATGCTATTGTTTCCCACAACGGTTGTGACATGAGTGCTCGGTTGCCTAGCGATGCCGACAGTGGAAACCGAAGCGAAACCCCAGGATCTTCGGGAAGCAGTGGGGATATCTTGTACACGGTCTTGTCTCAGATCATTAATTAAGCTTCATTTACTTCCGCAGCAAACATTGAAGTACAGCTTCGCTTTGAATTCAGCGACATAGCCTCACCTTGAAGCCTTTCGCATGATACAGGTATCTGATCATTTCGAAAACATCCTCGCATCCTATCACCCGTCACCGTCGTAGCTCACAGCTGGATGGCTTCTCCAGTAATCAAGAGTGCTAGCTATTTACTGAGTAGTACAACACAAATAACCTTTCTGGAAGCAGCTCGCTGAAACATGACAAAGTTAAGTCACCCGTACCAAGTCGGCCACCTAAAGTCGCCCTCATGGTGAAGAATGCCATTCACAACCCAACGGAAATCCCACATGGAAACCCTTTATGCGTGGAATCTTACCTTGTGATCCAACTGGGGTAGCCCACAAAGTATCGCATCACGTGTTTCATCACGTGACCTCATCTTGCATCCATTTTTTCCCATAGCACACATCGCCTTAACTATACAGATGAGTAAGGCAAAGGCTAACACCTACTCGGCCTCGAACGTCGACTCCTCAGTGGTCCTAGAACTTCGGAATGTCGCCGAAACGGGTATCTATGACGACTTGACCCCCGTGGTTGACTTTGTCAAACAGAATGGCTTGGTCCGGACATTTGGAAACATCGTTCATTTCACCTCCACCAATGAGATCGGAATACTTGCTATGGTTTCTGAGAAGCTCGTAAAGGTGTTGGATGTCATCAATTACATTGTGCACGATTCAAATACGAAAACTGAGAATCTTGTCGCCAAACTGGCGCTTTTGGATGAACTGGCAAAGATCACCGATTTCTATTCCAATGTGTGCTCCAACATGAAGGTTTTCTACAAAATATTCAGCATCAGAAGGCCCAAAGTGGTGCTTCCCTTCACCGCCATTCTCACCTGTTTGGTCGAGTACAAGAATATGACATTGCATGCCCAATTCCTCGATAGTTTCGATTTGGGGCAACAATGTGTGGAGAAGCTCTTTGTGCCCTCGAGAGACGACTTTGATACTGGCATCATCGAAGCAACATCGATGAGACACGAGATCGTTCGTTTTTGGTTGGCTCTCTGCTCCACAAGCAGCCCCACTTACAGAAAAGCGTTGTTGACCAACTTCCGCATCATGAAGCACTTTTGGAAATACATGGAGTTGGAGCGGTACGAGGTTCTCAACGAAATCATGGACCTCGTCGATAAACATATTTTGTCGGAGCAAACCTTCAAGAAGGCCACAAAGACACAGATATTGAACGAAAACTTTGTCATCAATTTCAAATCTTTGTTCGCATACGTCCAGAATGAAAACCCTCGTGACAATGACAAGGATGACCATGACGAGTTCTTGACTTTCAAGAAGAAATTCATCGAAATCATGAATACTATCGTTGCAGACAAAGACAAAGGACTCTCGTTCCCCATGAACGACCACGGATTCCCAATCGTGGTCCACAATGTCACGTTTAAAATCAACAACAAGTTGATCTACACGCTTCTCACGGCGCTCAGACCGTGGGATGCTTTCAATCAAATGCAGCTAGTCATGAGAATTCTCAACAATAACAGTGAGTTGGTGCCTCCATATATGAATTGGTTGGTTTCGAGCTCGGGGGGATACCACGAGCCGGCCCTTTCCTCGTACTGGATTGGACACACATTGCTTTATACGGAGATTCTCAAGTCGCCACTGCTCCCAGTCAAGGCGGACTTCATTGCGCTCTTACCACTTTCTCGCTCAGCTATGACCGAGTGTTTGGCATTCCCAAGCGACTTGATCAAGCAGTTATCTTTGCAGTTGATTTTGCTTCAGCTTCAAAAGCTTGATAGTGTCAAGGGCGTCACACAATCTCTCAAGGAGTCGGTCTTGAGCAGTTTGCCCGCTCACTCTTGCATTATTCCGCTTCTTTCGCATTCCAACAAACTCATCAAACTCACGGCAACCATGGTTATTGCAACGCTCGAGAAAATTGCTCCCAAGTCTTCTTCGTCCGCCACGGTTTCTTTTGTTGCCAAAGCGCTCGATGATATGAATTCTAGAATTCACCTCTGTGAGAGTTTTGAGTTGACTTTGCTCGACCAGTATTTGTCGATCCAGTCCAACAACGAGCTTAAGTGGTGGAACAAGACGGCTGGAGGAAACTCGTTTTTCACGTCGCTTCTCAAACTTTCAGATGTCGATTTCCTCAAACTGAAAATCTTCACCATTTTGGAGAAACTCACAAAGCCCACCCTCGTTTTCAACAACAAGAAGGTTATCGACACCCCTATTGCAGTCTTGATCGAGGCATGCTCGCCTTTGGTTGGCTCTGCTTTCGCAGAAAAAGTCTGGACCTGGTTGGATGAAACTGTCGCTAGAGCGATCAAAACTCCTTATAAGTACTTGGACCAGTCGCACCTCAAATATGAGGATGTGAGCATTTTTTTGGTTGTTTTATTCGAGCAAGCGAAATATGTAAAAGACTTTGCGACAGACAAGGAGCTCATTCTGTGGACACAGTCGTTGGTCGGGAAAATGATCGTTCTTGGGGAATCTCAAAAGGGGATCGAGCAGCTCATCATTGACTCTAAGCTTCCTGTTGTCGCCAAAACCGGAATTTTGAAGTCAAAAAACACCATCACTTCGAAGTTGGAATTTGCAGAAACAGTCGCTCTTTTGAATAGAGACTGTGCTACTTTCAATGACGACTCGCAGGTGTTCAAAATCATCACAAAGTTAGGCAATTTCTTGATGTCTTTCGATGAAAGCGACCCTGCCATTTTCAAGTTTCTTTCGACCGCCTCCAACTGGAACTGCATCGCCAAATTAGGAGGCGATGGAATGACCGACAAGGAGGTGTTGGCCGCTCTTTTGTTCAACGAACTTCTTTTGCAACTTGACGCAAAGCTTGAAGGCACGGATCTTGCAACCCACATCTTCTCCGTTTGCATGCAATCACAAGACTCAAAGATGCAAATGCACGTGCGAAACTTTTTATGGATTCTTTCTGACGAGCAGATATTAGAAGTTTCCAAGTTTTTTGGAAACCAGGCAATTGCTCTCGGTGCTCATAAGGAAATTACCAGAAGAAAATTACCTTTCACACCAAATTTTGCCGAGCTCATGAAAATCGAGCACCCTGAAGCGGATGAAATCTTGAAAACGCTCGTCCCCTCTCCAGAACAGATTGAGATGATTGTGAAAAATTCGAGATACCACTTTCTTCTTGAGCAAAGAAGTCTTGAGGTCGAGCAGTATCTTTTGCGATTGGAGACTTTGGATGATGAGCTCCTTTACCGCACTGCTCCCATTTACCCCAGCATTGTGCAAAAGTACAAGGACCGTGTTATTGGGCTAGCACTTTCTTTGAGCGATTGGGAGTTTTCTCTTAGCGTGTTCAACCGAAACATGGACATTTTCGAGTTGGAACAGCTCGCAACCTTGGTGATGAACCATCCAAAATCTAATACAAAGGATGCAATGACCACTTCTTTTGTGGAGTTCATTCGCCAAATTTCCCAAAGAGAGGCCAGTCTCACGTCAGAAGTTGAATTGTGGTTCCACAGATGTATGCTCTATGTGACCAAAAAATTTGCCGAGTCAGAAACCTTGTCGCTGCAGTTCCGTCTCTTTTTGAAGTCTCTCGAAAGCCTCATAACCAGCTCCAAAGATTTCAGTCTATCTGTTCCTGTTGGCATTCTCAATGCACAACTTGAGGTACTCTTGGTTCACAAAAAGTGGGTTAAGGAGGCTGAGTTCCTCGAGTACTCTAACAGCTTGATACTTTCTTTGAAGGGCGGAAAGTTGGCCAATGATCGTCTCTTGAACTTGTACATGAACAATGCTGAAATGATTCTCAAAACACTTCCCACTGAGAGTGATTCAGACGTGAGGTTCCAAAGCGCATTGGCCATACATTCCCTTTACTTTTCCAACCAGACTGCCAACATGACCATTTTGCTTCAAATCTTGTCGCTTTATTTGGGATCTTTGAGGGCAGAAGATTTGCTTTTGAAAAGCGTCTTGTCCGCAATTGAAAAGAAAGTCAATCAGTCTTGGGTTTCTCACGTTTCTCACTGGGACTTTTCGGAGGAAATTACCCAGAACGAGATGGATCTTGTGGGACAAGAGAGGCTCATTATTCAAGACCTGAAGATGCTCGTTGTTGCATTAAACAGAAACTTTTTGAACAACACACTTAAAGATCTTTCCGCAGCCCCCGAGGTGCCGAAGATTTCAAGTACTGGAGATGCTAAAGATTTCGCTTTGAAATGCTTTAGAGGCGCATATCACAGAACAGTGTATGACCCTGAGTTCTTGATGCTTGTGCTCATTAACAACGAGGAGTTGGCCTCTGAAAGCGAAGGCAGAGTACTGTTCCATGTCACCAAAATGGTTACATCGGGATTCCTCCAGATGATCGTTGCCTCTTTGGCGCTTGACAAGGCCAGAGACATTTCCAAAATCATTTTGCAAGGAATCTTGAAAAGCATGGTGGCAGAGGATTCGGAAGGGAAAGACAAGAACATTATGAGGATATACGTGTCTTCGATCTTGCACACAATCAAAGTGTCAGACCATTCTGTTCCAATCGTTTGGTTTATGATCGGATCCTTGGCCAACATCCTTGCGAACCCGGGCCACTTCCTTTATGAGACAGTTTACCGCTATGTTTTGTCGACCCCAGTATTCAAGCCTTCTGAGGTTCCGTTGTTCCAGGCGATAATGCTCAATGCAAAGGGCAAGGGTATGGTTCAGGAAGACAACTACTACAAACAGGTTATTTGGCTTGTCACGCAGATGTCTGATGGAGTCAAGACCGCAGATGATTTGAAGGTGGTCAAGATGAAGAATGCTTTGGAGTGGCTTTTTAACATCTGCAACTCCAAGTACGCCCCAGAAGCTCTTCGTTACAAGCTTTTGAGCCTCCTTTATAACACACAAAACATTGTTGGAGAGGGCTGCGATTTGCTGATCACAAAGCACGCTGGACTTACAACCCTTGAGTCCATGAAGAGATCGCTCACTGGCGATGTCTTGAGTGCGGAGCAGCAAAGACTCAATGTCGACCAGCTCGCTTTGCGGTTCGGGATTTCATCCGTACACCAAAAGCGTGTCCGGGAATGGGCAGGCGAAACTGTCGAACAGGCGGTGAAGAGAATTCACAATGCCTGATTTTATAAACGAATAATTCCATATTCAGATATCTAAACGTAGATGGTGGGTTATCGCGCACTACCATAGATTTACTTGGCCGCGAAAGCCATTCCGCACTGCTCCCCAATTGATAACTATGTCCGTATGTTTACCTACTGACTTGTTTCTTGCTGCTTCCTCGGGAAAAAGCTTCGAGAAGTAAAACGAACTAACGCCTAGCTCGGAAAATTAACCCACTATGGTATCGACTTGGTGCTTGTCTCGATGATCCTCGCAGGGATCCACAGAAACACCGGCTTGCATTTCGACACCTCCTGCTTTTCGAGTGTGGACTTCCGTAACTGGTTTGGCAAGTACTTAGCACTTGGCGAAGTCTGTTACGATCGGGCCGTTTCTTTGCTTAAGGTCAGCGGCTACTTCAAGCAGAAGAACATGCTCGTTGACCGCCTTCAAAAGGAGGCAAAGTCGTACATTAAGGACCAACCAGGTAAAAGCTTGGAAAATTAAAAGCAGACTTAATCGGTAACTTTGAATTTAGTCCTATGAATAACGAAGATGAATGAAGGTTAGAAATTTAGCATCAAATGCCCGTAGGCTTGTGAGCGAAACCTGGATAGAGCGCACAATTCTCCACATTGATGTGCTCGTGAAAAATAGGACTATAACAGTTTCGAAACGAACGCCTATTCGAGTATGTTGATCTCACAGGTGGAGCCTGCCAATCGCATGCATCCCTCCAATGAGTTTGATCACAAAGAAATTCTAGTATCAGAGATGCATCGACTTAGCCTTAGCTCATGGCTAAATCGTGAAAAACCGATACTAACAGAACCCTAGATCACGTAAGCATGCCAATACAGCATCAGCTAGCCGAAGGCTTCACAAACGCAATCGATCTCGAGCGCAAATGTGATGTTCTCCTCACGACGTCTTATCTCGAATCTTATTCTCCCAAGAAACTCGCAAGATTTGGCTTGGCTGTGGTGAACCTTCTCATGACCAACATGAGGACTGGGCTTGCGGGCAAGACCTTGATAGAGCTTTCATTAGATCCGTCTCTCTCTCAACCAGGTGATGAGATCCACGCTGGTTCCATACGAGTTGGAGATATCGTGAAATTGGATCGAATGAGCACTGGGACCGAATTGCCCAACTCTTCATTGGAAGGTGTTATCACAAAACTCACGCGTGACCAGATCAACGTTTCTGTTGGTGAATCAGACTCGGACGATTGTCTTCTCAATCTTTACAATAACACGGGGAACGACAATGCTCGAATGTGGCTCGTGAAACTTACGAATTCCATCACATACAAGCGGATGCTCCAAGCCATGAACAAACTCAGCACATTGGAAGAATCCAAGAAATCCACCGTCATCAGAATACTCCTTGGTGAGGAGAGATTCACTCCGCTTCCCCGGAAACACACCATATCTTCCTTCTTTGACGAGAATTTGAACGAATCTCAGAAAGAGGCGGTCGAATTTGCAACTCATATTTCTCCCGTCACCATTATTCACGGTCCTCCTGGTACTGGCAAAACATACACATTGATCGAAATTATCAAACAGCTAAAGTTCAATCACGGAGAGAGAATACTCGTTTGCGGTGCTTCGAATATTTCAGTGGACAATATTCTTGAACGGCTCTCGCCTGCCTTTAGTAACGAGTCGACGGATGAGAGAAAGAAGTCTGCTAGACGCAAGAAAAAGATTCTGGCAGCTTCAGAGAAGCTCATTAGAATAGGACATCCTGCGAGACTTTTACCAGTGAATCTCCGGCATTCTCTCGATGTGCTTTCGAAATCGAGCTACGCGGCCGAAGGTGGCGACAACCAAAACATCTTGAAGGACATTGTGAAAGACATAGGCGACACATTGGCCTCGCTAAAAAAATGCAAGCGATACGGAGAAAAACGTGAACTTTGGAGTGAGCTAAAAAAGTTGAAAAAAGAGCTCAGAGAGAGGGAGAAAAAAATCGTTCTGGATCTTCTTGTTGGAGCAGATGTTATTCTTTCCACACTTCACGGATCTGGTGCCAATGAGCTTTACAGCATTTACAAGGATCTGGAGTACAATCTGGAACATCCTTTCTTTGACACCATTATCATTGATGAAGTTTCGCAGTCTTTGGAGCCACAGTGCTGGATTCCTTTGTTGAACCACTTAGGCTGCAAACGTTTGATAATTGCTGGAGATAATAAGCAATTACCCCCGACCGTGGAGTCTAAAGAGGAAGCAAGAAGACTCATCCGCGAAGGGTTTGTGATGGCAGATCTTGAAAAGACCCTTTTTGACAGACTATTAGAAGAATCAAATGGCCATGAGTTCAAAAAGTTGCTCAATGTTCAGTATCGCATGAACGCAAAAATTATGGAATTTCCCTCAAGAGAACTATACGATGGAGAGCTCAAGGCTGACAACTCTGTGAGAGACATATTACTCACAGACCTACCTAATGTGAAAGAGTCCGACGAAACCCCTGTTACCAGCATTTGGTATGATACCCAAGGCGGTGACTTTCCCGAACAGGTGAGTGACGAGGATAGCAGATCAGCACTTTCGACTACTGCGGGGTCCAAATTCAATGAGTCTGAAGCCTTGGTTGTGGCATGCCATATAAAAAAAATGGTCTCCTCCGGGATTTTGCCCAGTCAAATCGGAGTGATTTCACCTTACAGTGCTCAAGTCGCCACAATCAAAAAGGTCTTGTCGCCCATCTACGAAACCGCAATTGAGGTCTCGACCGTGGACGGATTTCAGGGAAGAGAGAAAGAAGCCATTGTTTTGTCCTTGGTAAGGTCCAATGATAATCGGGAGGTGGGATTTTTGAACGATCCCAGGAGACTAAATGTCGCCATGACAAGAGCTAAAAGACACCTCTGTGTCGTTGGTGATATGGAGCTACTAAACCAATGTGGACTGAATTTCCTCGCGAATTGGGCATGCTATGCTGACGCGAATTTCGAGGTACGCTACCCGGAAATAGGGGACTACTGACGAAACGATAGCGAACTCTATAATCTCAAAAGAAACGTCATTAGGAGCTACTGAGCAATCAATCATGGGTCCAGAACGTTTGATAAGGTGTGAAGATCCAGACAGCGCTTGGCTGGTTTGTTTCAACGAAAAGGCATGTCACTATTGTCTGCAGTGAACCGCACGCTTCGTTTCGTCCGAAAATGGCTTGTCTCTCCTTATGAGAAAAATCTAGGCCTCTCCTTCTTACGAAAGTCTAGGCATGATGGAAGCGCCGGACAGATTCAATTTTGAAGAAGTAACGAGAGCTCCAAATAGTCAAGCAGAATTCTGCACTTCATTCTTTCCACAAGTATTGCGAGCTGAGCCCCTACGGCTTTAACATTCCGAGATTTTAGATAGAACAAACTCGAATTACCGCTTTCTTCGCCCCGCCATGCAATTCCTGGACCTAAGCTCAATGAAGGGCTAATGTTTACGCTTCAGGCAAAGGCGCGAATACACTATTGTCGCAGGCACCCTGCGCGTGTATTGCCGCGCGTTTTGGTTGCAAACCCGCGTAAGAGGTAAATATTGAGATTCTTAATAAGAAACAACAACCGCTCGCACTTGCAGTAGCTCGTTACTTATAAGAGAAAACTTTGTTCCTCCAAATCCTTCGATTGTTCATCCCAACGTGGAACTAAAATTCATTCATTCACTCACTACATTCTAGAATGAAACTTCCATCGTTCATTTCGACTCTTTCCGTCTTGTCGGTCGCTTTAGCAGGAACTAGCTTCGTTACACGGTACCACTACGTCACTGTCAACGCAAATGGCGATCTTGTTGGCAGCAGCGTGGTGGAGCCATCTTCGACAGACAGCCTGCTGCAATCTGTGGTGTATGTCGAGACCACTGCTAGCTCTCAAGATGCCGCCGAAACAGTTAGCCCCACTACCGCTGAGATCAAGGAAGCCAAAGCCGCTTTAACCACCTCGTCTACTCAAGCTGCTGCTACAACCTCATCTGCCTCTAGCAGCTCCGACCTGTCGATCTACGCCGAGATTTCCTCTTCTGGCGCCGACGCTACTTTTGCCAAGGCTATTTTGGACATCCACAACCAATTAAGGGCATCCCACTCGGCTCCTGCTTTGTCCTGGTCTTCTGAAGTATATGCCTATGCTCAAGCTTATGCAGACAAGTACACTTGTGGCTCTGGTTTGGTGCACAGTGGCGGCAAATATGGTGAGAATTTGGCTTCGGGTTACTCAAGTGGTGTTGCAGCAGTGCAAGCTTGGTACAATGAAGGGGCCAACTATGACTACAGTTCCGCTAATGTCTTGGACCACTTCACTCAAGTCATCTGGAAAAGTACCACCCAATTAGGATGTGCCTACAAGAGCTGCAGTGGTGGATTGTATGTGATTTGCTCTTACAGCGCAGCAGGAAACTTCGTTGGGCAAGGGAAAGCCAACCTTTTTTCAAACTAGTTGGATTTTGGGATCTATAAAGTGTCCCAGATGATAAGGAGCATTGGGTCTGATGTATTACAAATGAAAGAATTGCGAATCTAAAAGATAGGAAAGACAGGTGCGTATCTTTGGATGTGAGCATGAGGTGCTGTTACAATGTTACCAAATAGACTAGACTAAAAACCGAAACGAGATTTTTTTTAAGTGCATTGTGCTTGGGTCAGTGGGTGCAAAGCACTTAGTTTGCACACTTCTCATCAGCACGAAAGTCAGTGCATCAGCGAGAGATGAGGTGGTTTGAAATTTCACACATTCTTTCAACGAAGCGAAGTGAAGATGTCAAAATTTAATATCGAAGATAGAATGTGTATTTAAAAGCATCATATAGAGTATATGTGCAAAACGGCGATGACTCGCCGTTTTCTCGACCTGTTATACAGTACCACAATACACCAAGCCTGGGCCTCGCTACAGCTTTTTTATGAGCCGAGTCATAGGGAGTCAAAACCCACTCGAATTATACGCTACCTCCGGATAGGTTAATCGACTCATGTCGGATGCTGTATCTTCCTCAACGCCGGTTCCCAATTTATCCTCTCGAAGAGCCGATTCAGAGGAACCGCTGCCGCCCTCGTTGAAGCTGGAGAATACAGATAATGGGCCCCCAGATTCCATGACCATTGGCGCCAATCAGCAACAACGAAATAACGGAGCATGTATCCGATGTCGCTCTCGCCACACTAGGTGCCCTGGAGGCCAGCCTTGTCTGAAGTGTCAAATGGCCAAGACCAAGTGTGAGTACGTGGAATATGACAAGCGCTTGGTCGTCACGCAGCGCTACCTCAATAAGCTTCAGCTGGAAAACGCCAAGTTGAAGAAAGAGAATGCATCACTCCGGTTTAGCCTAAATCAAGAGCGCATGCAGAAGTCTAAACAACCCATGGGGCCTCCGTTTACGGATGTGAGAATGGGCCCATCATCACCATTCGCACAATCCCCTTATTCGTCGTCTTATCCCGCAGAGGAAGGGCAGGATCTCAATTACCCAAGTCATGATTCCATCAATGAGGTGATCCACCCGTCTCTAGATAAGCATGGAAGACTTGTGCAGTCTAGAACTGGGGAAAAGGTTTACGTGGGCTCATCTTCGATGACTCTTTTCAGTCTTGAAATACAGAACATGGCTCCCTCTTTGTCTTCACAGAACTTGCTTCATCTCAATTCCTCGGCAAGCTCACCAGTTGAAGGAAGCCTGATTCAATCTGACGCTTATCTCCCAACAGATCGTCACTCCAGCAGACATCGTGAGACAAGAATTTTGGAGAAGGAAGGAAATGCTTATAATATTACTTTGGCAAAAACCAACACCCGCCCGGGCCTCTCTGTGAATTTCAAGCTTCCTTCATATTCCTATGCCATTCTTTTGGTGGATACTTTCATTAACTACAACGACGGTTGTTTTTACTTTTTCAATGAGGGTCTTGTAAAGAGATTCTTGATGAATTTGTACTCGGGAAACGCAGCTGAAAACAAGAAAATTATCAAGAGAAACATCTCGCTTCCGATTAATCCTTCCGATGATGAGAATCTGATTAAGAAAGACGCCGATGATGATACGATCCTCGAAACTATTTGGTTCTGCAAGATTTTGTTAATTTTTGCCATTGGTGAAATGTACTTGGGGACCGAATCTAACGCACATGAAAGCAATCTGAATAAGGATTCTACCGAGCAGAAAAGACTGAAGAAAAGAAGAGACACGTTACCAGGATCAGGCTTTTTTTATCAGGCATCTGAGCTTTCAACAGGTCTTTTCGCCTCTGGCGCTATCGATAATATCACAAAAGATGGTGGTATTGAAGTCATGTTGCTTTATGCCTTTTATCTTCAGGTCGCAGATTGCACGATTGCATCATACTTCTACTTCGGGCTAGCTCTTAGATCAGCTCTTATTCTTGGCTGGCATGTTGATGCTGATATGGAGAATTTGAACAGATTCGAGCTCGAACACAGAAGAAGAATTTGGTGGACAGTTTACATGTATGAGAGAATGCTCTCATCGAAGGCTGGTCTTCCACTCAGTTTTGCTGATGACAGCGTTTCCACCGAGCTTCCATGTGACTTCAACACAGAGATTGATGACTTTCCTCTCGACACTAACGATGTGAGGTGCTACTATATTTTCCCATCATCTGAGTTTATCAACAACTGTGTGACGATTACGCAGATCAATGCGGTTATATTGTCGTCTCTTTACACGAAGCAACCAACTGCTAACATCTTGCCCGTTGTATCTGACCTAGTGCAAAGACTATTCAAGTGGAAACATGCCTTGCCTGAATTCTTGCGAGTTGATTTTTCCCCTTCTGAGCTAAAGGTTTCCCGGTTGATCGTCAATTTGATGACAGAGTACTTTCAAGGCATGAACCTTGCTGTGAGACCTCTTCTCTTCCATTTTTCCACCAAGAAGTTGAAGGAGTTGAAGTCTCGAACACATGGAACCAAATTTGTTGACCTCTCCAAGTATTCCAAGAACGTTCTCACGCTTCTAAATGCCTCGTTCCAAGCCTCCATCAATACAATTAAGTGCATTTGGGCTTTGCTACCTCAAAACATGGTGGCTCTTTTTGGTTGGATGGATCGTGAGTACTTATTTACTTCAGCTTCCACCCTCATTTTGTTCAATGCATCCTTCGGTGTGCATGATGCCACAAGAGATCATCTCGACCACGCCTTGACTTTATTCACCAAAATGAAAAAGCTTGGGAACTATCCTGCCGCGCTAAGAAGAGCTCAACTATTGCGACTCATCAAAGTGCTCGACTATAACGGCGTTATGAGTGATCTTTTGAAAAAACATGATGACGAAAGCACGTTTGCATCTGAGAACCCCATACCAATGGATGTGGAGGCTCCTTTCGGTTCCAAGCAGAATAATTTCACGAACGGAATGCTGGAATTCACTGCACCACCTGTGATTCCGGAACCGCTTCAGTCTGACCTAGACTTCATCCAATTCAATAATCCGGTTCCTTCTGCAACCCGACCCACATCTAACCGCCATACCCCCACGATAGCCGCATCGGAAAATCTTACCTCAGAGCTGGTCAAGATGGGATTTGAGTCAATGAAAAAAGGCGGCATCTTTCCCAACTCCGACTTAGCAGGTATTGAGGGAGTGACATATCTCGATGAAGAGCAACAATTGTGGAACGAGATTACAAATGACGCAGGTTGGCTACAGCCAAACGCTGTACCCAGCACTGTTCTTGCTTCAAAGGTGGATCACAAGACGCCTGTTTACAGTGAGTATCCTGAGCCCTTTGGCTTTTATGGAGGCCATACGGACGAAAACTCGCAGAGTTACAAACCCAACACCAACGCAAATTCGCAAGGCGTATCAATGGCTTATGGCTCAGGCGCTTACAGTGAGATAATCAATCTGGAATTTCAAAACGATATGTTTTAAGTTGTGTTTCATAAAGATATATACATAATTCCATTCGCATAACTGATATCTATTAGCCGGCGTATTGATCGTGTTCATTCTATGGTGAGGTTATGATCAGCATTTCCTCGTATGAGACAGAAAGACGACTTCAAAAGAAATCCATTGAAAGATCGTTACTGGCGCTTGACTGAGGAAGTATTTGCAGAGGCGATATTGACAGCATTGGTGCGCCTTTGGCCGAATCTTTATAATTCATGAATGATGGAGCGTCACCAAAAACCAGAAGTTCTGGGTCTTCGGACACCATTTGGGGAGAAATGGTATTTCCGTACAAGTTATCATTTGATTTCAAGGATTGATTTTGGGCACCTTGCTGCTGGGGAACACTCATTTTTTGGCCACCATTCTCGGTTTGTGGGTGTTGCGGAATACTGATTTGAGGTGATGAGAAAAAGGACGGAGACTGACTTTGAGAACCTCCAAATTGCGAAAAAGCCATTTGTTGTAGCTGAGAAGGCTGAGAAGGCTGTCCAGATTGGGTGGGCTGCATCTGTAAATGTTGTTGTTGCTTAGCGAGAGACGTCTGGTCAGTGTCATTTATAGTACCATGGGGGGCGGCAGTGACAGAATTGCTCTGTGGTGCACCATGTAAATCTGAGCCTTGTTGCAGTTTCATTTGCTGGATTTTAGACTTCAAGAACTCGATGGCTTCGGGATACAAATCTTGAAGCCTCTTGTAAAGCAGTCTTAGTTCGGGCATTTCAGGCGGAGGAGACAAAATAACCGGAAATTGAAGCCTATTTGGTTGTTGCGCTGCGGCTTTGTTGTGGTATTGATCGTTGATGTACGATAACACGCTCAAGTTGCATTGTAGTCGCCGGTTGATATTGTTGTACTGTTCAAGCACGTTTTGCCTATTCTGTGGTAACATCTGCAGTATTATCTGTCTGTTGCTGAGAATGGTCACATATATGCTATAGGCCTTTTTGATAAGTGATGAGTTTATCAAGAGGAGCACTGTGACTCTATCTTGATCTAACTCAACTTGTCTTCTTGGGGAGGATTCGCTCATTTCACTGTTGTTGTATGAGTGAAAATCAACAGGCGTCTGTAATTAATGCGTAGCGTCAAGGAATGAATAACCTTCAGTCGGCTCGAGAGGGACGTGGAAGTGGTAAAATGCCTCTTCGTGAAACGATGAACGATATTCTGTGTAGCCTTTGCTAGTGTTGCGGGCTTGTTGAATCTCATTTTCCTGCATGTAATAGTTTCTTCGCGTCTTGTCGGAGATCCAGCGCGCTCTTCGGCATAACGGGCGATGGAGGTTGATGCAGCATCTTATATTCGAGTGAGGTGACTCAAATAAGTTTTCGTGGATTTCGTTTTATATAGGCACGATAAGTGGCGGTAATCTATCATTCAGCCTGAATATCAACATACTCAGAAAAAGCTGATGAATTTTGTATACGAGGCCGTCCCAAATCACAACTTTTGAGTGAGCTCGGGAACCGCATCGTTGATGTCGGCGACTAAACCAATATCAGCGACATTAAAAATTGGTGCCTCGGGGTCTTTGTTGATAGCGACAATAGTCTTGGAGTCTTTCATTCCAGCAAGATGCTGAATAGCGCCCGAAACACCAACTGCAACATACAAATCCGGGGCAACAATTTTACCGGTCTGGCCAACTTGCAAGGAGTTGTCGCAGAAACCAGCATCAACGGCTGCTCTAGAAGCACCAATAGCTGCATTCAATTTTTCGGATAATGGGTTCATCAAATTGTCGAAGGTTTCTTTGTTCTTCAATCCACGACCACCTGCAACGACTTTAGTCGCAGATCCCAATTCAGGTCTCTCGGATGTAATCAATTGCTCCGAAACAAATTCTGTCCTGTTTTTGGTTTCTTGTGTACTATTGAAAGATTCAACCGGAACATCAGTACCATTGCATTCTGTTGGCGGAAATGCCGAAGATCTAATAGAGGCCAAAATGATTTTGTCACCGGATTTGACGGTCGCTAAGGCATTGCCTGCGTAAATTGGTCTCACGAAGGTGTTTTCAGATTCCACCTGGATGACATCTGAGATAGGTTGCACATCAAGAAGAGCTCCAAGTCTTGGCAAGAAAGACTTTCCGACAGCACTTGCTGGAGTAACGAAGTGCGTGAAGTTGTTTTTCTCGATCACTTCCTTCAACATCGGGGCCAAAGCTTCAGCAAGGTAGTGATTGTACTCTTCGCTTTGCGCGATAAGAACTTTGGTGATTCCGTCCAACTTGGCAGCTTGTTCGGAAACTTTTTTACCCTCTGGACCGGCCAAGATTGCAGTAACGGGTTTTCCAAGTGCTTTAGCAGCAGTTACTGCCGATAATGACGAGGATGAGATGCTACCATTCGATGCTTCGATGAAAGTAAGAGTGTCAAGCCTCAAACTACTCTGTGAAAACAACCTTTTGGACAAGACTGAGCGCAACATGACTGTTGAAGAAGGTCTCAAGTGAGTCGCATTTCTCAAACCTTTAGTGTGCTCAAAAATTTGAAAGTCAATATGCACTACCAGCCGTAATCGGCTTAGAAAAGCTAGGTCGATCAGCGAGAGAACTAATGTTCCTCACGCATAAATGTTTTGTGATCATTAAGGCTATCATGTTGAATGACTTAGCATCGTCTGGTTGCTTGGATCATCACGACTTGAAACCTCGGGTGTTTCACGATTTTTAAGAAGGCGACTTTTGTTTTGATATTCCTCGAAGATTTGATTGTGGTGATGAATTTTGTAAATTGATAGTGAGATTCGACAAATTGTACGAAGTCGAATTATCAGAACCCAAAACTTTTGGACATTCACGAGCAAAACAGTATCGATGTTCCCGTCATATTTACATCTGGAACGTAAGACATTTCCAAGGCTGACCCATCAGAGATATAATTTCCAATTTGTACGTCTCGCTCCATGATCTTGCACCTACGTAGAATGAGCGCGTCGTCCCTCACAAGTTTCAACTTCATACTCAATGTACGGCGATTCAGCTCAGAAATTGGTACTTGAGTCCAAACGAATGACTAATTTGTCAGAAATTCCTCTTTATCAACATGATCTTATCAGAGACGTGACGCAAGAGATTTCCGATCTTAATAAGGACATCGAATTTCTAAACGGTGAACAGTCAAGAGAAGAGGGCAACAACGAGAACGAGACAGAGAAAAAGCGTATCAATCAGTGCCAATTATTCGTTACTCATTTGTGTCTTCGAAGAAACAAGCGCTGCATGCTTGCATACGAGAAGCTAAGAGCCGATAAAATGGACGAGTTCTCCTGGCTCAATGTTGACCCCATAACGAATACAGACTCCTCTGCATCCAATTCAAGAAACATGGACCAAGAGCTGTCAAAAGGAGCCATGAAGAAAAAGTCTCTCAATCTTGAGAACCTCAGCCACCCTGAGCAAGAATATTTCAAACATTATCAGGAACTAATACTTCACTTTAAGTCGACCTTCAACGATATCGATCTCTCTGGAGACCTTGAGCCCCCAACAGACATATTCATCGATGTGAGAGTCCTCAAAGATGGAGGTGAAGTTCAAACAGAGTATGGGGTTTTTAACCTCATTAAGAATTCACAGTTCTATGTTAGAAAGTCGGATGTGGACAGGTTGATACAACAGGGCTACTTAGAAGAAATTTGAAGTCGAGAATTGGGTGCTATGTTAAAACTTATATAGAAAGCACCTATTAAATCAAGATTTGGTTAATTTCTTCAACTCGTCTTCAAGCTTTCTTGCTCCGAGTTCCGTATTCTTTTTGTCAACACTGATTGGCAATATCATAACTCCAGCTTCATTCTTATCAAAAACACCAGTATTGTCGTCCACGATCTTTACCTCTTTTCGAAGACCAATGGCTAATGAGCTTAATGTTGAATATACTTGCTTCACCTTCTGCTCGAAGTCCTCTTTTGTATGATAAAGATCGGCTTGAGCATGATCTGTGGGTTCCATATAAGTGTCAAACAAATCGCTTATATTCTTTAGTATGTCTACGACGCGTTCGTCGATTTCACTTAATGCATCTAGTCTTCTTTGTATGAAGTTTTCCTCGGACATCTGTTCAGTGTGAACGCTGAGCATTTGGTCGCGCTTATCACCACCATCGCCGTTTCTCATGCCAATTGATTTAGCTCTTTCAAGAATCCTCCGATTGCTTTGCAAGCTTGGGAATCCCCACATCCACTCTTATAAATCCGTACATGTTGCCGGTACTAATGGCAAGGGCTCTACGCTTGCTTACCTTTCTTCGGTTTTGACACAGGCTAACATACGCAATGGTCGATTTACTTCCCCTCATATACTTAGCTACAATGATTGCATTTCCATAAATGGCGAGGAGTATCCTCAGAGGAAATTTGATGAGGTGAGGAAACTTGTCATGAAAGAAGATCAAATCATGGGTCTTGCTTGTACAGAATTTGAAATTTTGACAGCGACCGCATTCAAAATCTTCGAGATGGAAAGGATTGATTTGGCTTTGGTGGAGGTGGGTCTTGGGGGTCGTTTGGACGCAACGAATGTTTTGGAGCCCCCGAAAGAGAAGAAAAACGAAGGAGGTGTTATCATATGTGCTATAACCAAAATAGGTATGGATCACGAGGGTCTATTGGGGGACTCGCTCTCTGCGATCGCTCAGGAAAAAGCAGGCATTATAAAGACCGGTGTACCTGTGGTGGTGGATGCCTCAAACGAAAAGACAGTTCTTCAGACGATCACAGATAAAGCTCACCAAGTGCACGCCGAAATACATCTCGCAGAGCGGGAGAGTGACTCAAGCCCTTGGCTCAAAGCCTCCCCATTAAAAGGAGACTATCAGGGTCTGAATTTATCAGTCGCTTTGCACATCATTGAACTTTTAAAGGACAGATTCGGCTATGACTCTTTGACTCAAAGTGCTATTTCGACCGGAATCGAAAAAACTTCTTGGCCGGCAAGACTACAAATGGTGAGACACAACAATCTCGAGTTTTTACTTGATGGAGCTCACAACGAATCTGCTGCAGAGGAATTGGGTACCTATCTAGAGTCCCATATTGAACTGCGCAGGACGAAAGGAATTATCTTTGTTATTGCTTTGAGCGAGGGGAAACACATTCAAAACTTACTCAAGCACATAGTGACTTCCGAGAATGATACCATAGTGCCTACTTCTTTCACTCCTCCAGATGGAATGCCTTGGGTCCGTTGCTACACACCAAAGCATATAGCCGCGGCTGCCAAATCTTATGCTAAGAATGTGAAATTGGTGTCTGACTACAGAATCGAGAACATTTTCGAGGAGCTTCATCGAATTAAGCTAACGGGTGATGATCGTTCTGTGGTCATTTGTGGAAGTCTTTACCTTTGCTCTGATGTGCTCCGCTATATACAAAACGCATAGTATTATGCCTGAATTTCGTGAGTCCAAATCGTACAGCATGTCCCATATGGATTTGGAGGCCCTTAGACTAAAGAATATCAAGCGCAATGAAGACCTACTCAAAAAGTTAGACTTGGACACAATCAGTTCCCAATTTACTGCCTCGTTGAAGCAAGATAATGAACCCAAAGTCAAAAGAACGCGTACAGCACCTAAAACAAAATCACCCCAACTTCCAACAAGAAGATCGAAAAGGCTCACAAGTTCGGCAGAAGATGACGAAGAAAGATTGAAGCAAGAGAAAGAAGCCCAAGAGGCTTTGGCTCAACAACAGGAGCTAAACGAGCTCAGAAAGTCGAGAATTATCGGAGATCACGCTTGCGTCGCTCTCGAGGCAGACATGAGTCTGGGAAACCTTCTGCACGAAAGCTACATCTTTCAGCGGAGTCACAACCGAGAAGAGAATGCAACGAGGACAGAACCTCTCCCAGATTGGAGCGGTTCAAAGAAATTTTTCGAAATGTTAGACACAACGGAAACAGCTTCTGACGTTAAACTGAAAATAGCCCGATCTGCAACTTCCGGGTCAGCATTACGCAAAGAGTTGGAGAGCCTTGTTCCTTTCGAGAGTGAGGGCTCTATATCGAGAAAATTAACACCCAACAGAATCACATCTATCGACTTGCACTCACATTCAAGTGATCATCTCGTTTGTGCTGGGGATACCAGCGGTTGCTTAGGGCTTTGGGCGATTCCATCGACAGAGGGCGATGGCTCGGGATCTTTCTTGATGAAACCACATGGCAGAGCAATATCAAGAATCTCCAGCCATTTAGATTCACCCGCCACTTTAATAACTGCTTCTTACGACGGTTCTTGCAGAGAAATTGATCTACACAAGCAAAGCGTGAGAGAGACTATTGTGATTGAAGACTTGGATGGTCACAGTATCGGGGTTTCCGACATCAGCTTTGTTGATAACAATGTCTTCTACCTCACAACATTGAGTGGCCATTTCTTCAAACACGACTTGAGGACACCCAAGCAGACGGTCAAATACAATGACCTCCTTCGGTTGCACGACAAGAAAATAGGTGGGCTCGCAGTGAACCCCAGCAACTCACATCAATTTGCAACATCCTCACTAGACAGATCCTTTAAGATCTGGGATTTGAGGCGAGTCTCTACCCGCAACAACGTCTCAGTCATTGATGACGGCCTCTCAGCCCCACTTAATTGCGCTCATTACAATTCCAAGCTTTCTATTTCAACGGTGGATTGGAATAGCGATAACATGTTGATGTGTAATGGGTATGATGACACGATTAACTTGTTTGATTTGAGCAAAGAATTGTTCATAAAGGAACCAAATTCTCAGCTGAAGGCGCCACCAATCAAAGAATCACACATCCTTCCCACATCAAAAGTCATCAGACATAACTGTCAAACTGGACGTTGGGTGTCCATCTTGAAGGCAAGATGGCAAAAATCGCCATCGGATGGAATCGGAAAGTTTGCCATTGCTAACATGAATCGAACCATTGATATTTTCGACGGTTCAGGAAACAAACTTGCTGTCTTGGGACATTCAGAGATGACGGCTGTTCCTGCTGTCGTTGCTTTTCATCCTACGATGAATCATCTCGTCGGAGGAACGTCCAGCGGGCGGGTGTTTTTATACAAATGAATTAAGTATTCAATTTATTAAGACTTCCTCTAAACACTTAAGCAGAAGAGGTCATAACTTGCCAGACTCTGATGACGTTGTCAGTGTAGCCAGCGAACAAGTTTTGACCATCAGCAGACCAAGCCAAAGAAATAGCCTCTGGGTCCTTAGCCTTAGTGCTAACAGTGAATTCTGGCTTCAACTCGTCCAACAAGGTTCTCTCTTGCAAGTTGAAGATCTTGATACCAGAAGAGGTGGCAGCGGCCAACCAGTATCTAGCTGGGGAGAAAGCCAAAGCATGAACCTCAGAACCAGCGTTCAAGGTGTACAAGGTGTTGTTGGTGTTAAGGTCCCACAAAATAATGACACCGTCCTTACCGGCGGAAGCGTTCAAAGATCCATCGGGAGAGATGGTGATACAAGAAATGTAACCGGTGTGGCCAATGAAGTCAGCGTTAAGCTTGTAGTCGCTAGTGTCCCAAGACTAGAATTGTTAGTATCAATGATAAATCATTTTTGAAACCTGATCAGAGATCTTGGTGATAAAGAAGTCTCATTCGAGGCTGGTTGCCCCGTCTGAAGTAGCAAATATAGGTAACATCATAGGTTTTTGAAAGTTCGAAAAAAATCACATACCTTAACGGTCTTGTCCCAAGAGGCAGAAATCACGGTAGAGGACTTCTTGGTTGGGGAGAATCTGACGGCGGAAACCCAGTCCTTGTGGCCGTTCAAAGTGACCATACATTCACCAATGGTGTTCCAAACCTTGACAGTCTTGTCACGAGAAGCGGAAACAATTTGTCTCAAGTTGGAGGAGATAGAGACAGACAAAACGTCACCAGTGTGGCCAACGAACTTCTTGGTGGACTCACCAGTTTGCAAGTCCCACAATCTCAAAGTCTTGTCCCAAGAACCAGACAAAGCGTAAGCACCGTCAGCGGAGATGGTGACATCTTGGACAATGTGAGAGTGGCCGATGAAAGACTTCTTTGGGACACCGTATTGGTCACCCTCGCCGCCAGTCAACTTCCAAGCGATCAAAGTCTTGTCTCTGGAACCAGACAACAACAAATCAGGCTGAGTTTGGGAAGTTGCCAACGAGGTCACCCAACCGTTGTGGCCTTCCAAAGTACCTCTCAATACCAAAACTTCTTGGTTAGACATTGCAATAATAATTAATCAAGTGATGCAAGATATAATGAAAATTTTTTTTGAGGTTCACTAGCTGTTCTTTTTCAGTCACGTGATTTAGAGATGTTACAGCGTACTGTAAAATACCGCATATTCGTGATCGGAAATACTCATTGTGGAAGTGACTGTTTTTGCCGAGACGTGCATATAAACATTGATATGACTATGTCCTCTTTGGCCAAGGTATCGGCTATAATCATGTAAGAAAATAATACTGACGGGCAGATGGCCTTGACTTTGAATGTAGAGAAAGTCGTACAAATTAGAAGACTTCGTGTTGAGCTAATATGTACTGATTGCAACAGTCTATTGTATACAGTACCACATCTTCTCACTGAAGCTCAAAACCGACATAGCTCGTAGCGTCGCCTCTCTCTTAAAATGCTGTTGACAGAGAGCTTTGATATAAAAGAAACTTATCTCAAATTTTTGGAAGATGACAAGGACATGACAATGCCAATTGCGGCTATTGAGTCGCTTGTTACAATGTTACGTGTCAAGCAGCCTTCCACGTCTAGTGAACTCATCAACCTTGTGAAGTCAAATATCGAGATATTGAAACTGTCCATCTCCAACGCCATCTCGCTAAGTGCTGGTTGTGATTTATTCATGAGATTTGTTTTGAGAAACACAAATTTATACTCTGATTGGGAATCATGCAAGAAGAATCTTGTCGAAAATGGTGAGCTTTTTGTACAAAGGGCAAAAGAATCCAGAGCGAAATCAGCAAAGTTTGGGGTCCCGTTTATCAAAGATGACGACACAATCTTGGTACATGCATTCTCTCGAGTCGTCTACCAACTTTTGGTCAAAGCCAGGAAGGAAAACTTTTTGAGATTCAAAGTCATCATCACAGAGGCTCGCCCCACAGGCCAAGGATACCACATGGCAAAGCTCTTACGCGAAAGCGATATTCCAACCGAAGTGATCGTTGATAATGCTGTGGGGTATATGCTACATAAGGTCGACAAGATATTGGTTGGCGCGGAAGGTGTGGTCGAAAGTGGTGGAATAATCAATCATATTGGCTCGTATCAGATCGGGTGTTTGGCGAAAGCCAACAACAAACCATTCTACGTGGTGACTGAGTCTCACAAGTTCGTCCGCTTGTTTCCATTGACTCCAAATGATCTACCTCGAGAAATCAAAATTGTCGTTGACGATTCTTCTGATACTTCAAACGACAATCTTCTCAAAATCCAGCTGGTCGACTTCACTCCGCACGAATACATCACCGCTTTGATCACGGATTTGGGTGTTCTCACCCCCTCAGCTGTCTCTGAGGAGCTCATCAAAATGTGGTATGACTGAATTTTCCGCCTTGGGTCACATTCGTACGCGAGATCTCCTGGAAGGCCTTCTGAAGGTCAACTAGATCAAATTTGTCATCTTTTGCACTTTGTCGCTTGATTTTGACGCACTGAATGCCCAAAGCGGCAAACTTCTTCAAATCAACTGCAATCTTCGAATCCTCCATGTAAAATAAATGAGTGACTATGGTGCCAGGAGAGTGCGTAGCACATTGACCAGACTTTATCAAGGAATAAACAGCTGACTCCACTATGACGTTCACGTAGGCTAAAGCATCCATCCCAAAAGTCTCTCGGTCTTCATTCCCATTCAAAAGGAGAACCCTGTTTTTTTGCGTAAGTCCTTGCACAATGGCGTGGCCGACGCCTTTCAAGACAACAATAGGCACGATGCTTGTCATCAATGATCCCACCGAATATACGATTGTGTCGGCAGATGAGAGCTTGGAAGATACTCGGGATTGAGCAGATGGACATATCTCTTCACCGTAGGGTGATATGTAAAAGACCCTTTTTATGGGTGAATGAAGCGGTTCAATTTCGGTATTTTTTTGAAAATGTAGCTGTGACTTCTTTAGCTCAGGATGAGTATAGAATGGCACATTGCCCGACTCTTCGTCTGAAAGCGAAGATTCGAGATCAATCGTCTCATCATTCCGTTTAGTGCATAGAATAGCGTTGCGTTTTGCAGCTGGGTGTGCTTCAGAATCACTTGCTGAGCTATGCGTCGTATCTGCTGAAGGATGAGATATTTGTGATTGCCCAGTAATGATGGCACCACTTTCCAACAAAGCTCCGATATGGTACGTGAAGTTTGTGTTCACGCATGGAAGAACATCTATATTACGGTCAATATCTGCAATCTTGATAAAAAGCTCAATAGCAGAATCGAGAGATCCGATAAATAATCGAACAGCCGTCAAAAAGAGATTGCCAACGTTCGCCAACTCGTATCTGAACTGCGTGCTTCGGTTAGAAGATGAGCGGGAGAGCTTTGACCTTTTAAGTAACTCTGAATGTATGTGAACCAAGAATGAGCGAATGATTTCCTTAGTGGAGACCTTGATGTCCTTCCACAAGATGTGAGTTCCTTCAACTATTTGATTCCATTCAGCCCTAGCTTTCTCAGGATCGCCATTTAAACGAAACGAGAACAACCTTCTTAAGCTCTCATTGGAAGAAGGTATGAGTTGAGTTAATCGAGAACGAATGTCTCCTATGGCAGGTCCGCCAATAACGCGTATGATTTCCGATGTGGAACCTCCGTTATCCAGGATCGGCAAGACATAAGTTGTTTGTGAAAAAACACGACCGAATATCTGAACCAAGTCATTTGTTGCAGTTCCCCCGCTCAATACAACCACCGAGGTCATTACCAGACTCACTGTGGGGAATTCACTTGCGATCAGGTTCCAACAATTATATACAGGATCACAAATGTCAGAAATGCGCTAGTTGGGAGTAGTGTGATTCAAATGCGACATATGTCACTCTGTAATTTGAAAGCTGGTAGCGTAGACCATCGAACTTGTGTAATTCCTTCGTAATATAAAGGCTTTTTCGCTTGGAACACTTTCGAATACTACACCAATTAAAACACTATTGACTGAACTAAGACTCAATCGCGTTGTCTCAGACATCATAATTCATAAAATCTAAAATTCTCAATGTCATGTCGCCACATCGACCCATATGATTTTTTGGCGGAAAATAAGAAGACATCATTCGATGCAACCACGTACAATAACATAATTTATTTGCGCAATACTCAAAATTGAGCGAGTGATTTCGTGGTTTCTGACTTTCAGTTTCATTATCACTAGTACATCCAGAAATCTATTTCACGATCACAGTCTGCGAGAACAAACTGGCGATAATGATTTACTGGTACGGATACTATTATGAACAACTTAAATGACCTGCGGTAGATTCCGTGCCTCGTGATTAAAAACCAAAGCACAAATGTAGACATATTCCGCATATTCCTATCTCACCAGATCGTTCCTATCGATCTCATCAATTATATTACAATCTCACGCAAAACAAAACACTGGCAACGAAGTATAACCAGGTAGTTCCTTGTGATATTCTCAATCTTTTCATACAGCAACTAACTCCAAGAAAAATCAGCCGCAAGTACGATACGAAAACTTTGACCTATATAAATCGGAGCAAATCTAAGTCCAGTTACCATTCCTGCTCAAATCAACTGAATAATTTACAACACCATTATGACAAAAATATCATTCAGGTAACCCAACTGTAATGCTAAACAGAAAATTACATTTGCAGCATTTTCAGAATAATACACAGTGGTATTCGTCCCTAAAGTTCGCTCTCACACCTGCCACTACTGGTTCCTAGGCCTTACTTTTATTACTTGATAAAGTTCTCGTATATGATATGAACTCCGGGAGACAAACATTTACTTACAAAAAACTAGATGCAATGTTTCCATTTGCTTGACCAGTCCAAACACTGTTGATCTTACTTCTAAAGGAACATGTGACAAGTAGCATCGTACAAAACGCACTACTGAATTCTTGCGTTAAATTCCTGATACACAGTTATTACTGGGTCGAAGCTGTAGTACCAACAGAAATAATAATTCTTTGTCTTTTTTGACTGGCGTCGTAGGCAGGAGCAGTTTTTCGCTATGGACTCTAGGATAAATACGTGATATATATTTGGCTAATTATAATTTTCATGATTTTCTTTATTTATACAAAACTGAAATCCACGATCATTCACGTTTCGCTGTTCGAAGCGGTAGCTAGCGTACAACGAAGCCCAAAATGTGCTCTCTCACACTTAGCCTTCGTCAATAAGATTGGTGACTAGAGCGAAAGCTGCTCTTTCTTTGCTTGAGCCTAGAAATTGCTGTCGCAGTAGGTCGCGAACTTGACCGTTAAGATCGCAAGTTAGCTCATCACAAGACGGAAGCAACTCTAAAACGATGATTACTGTGCACTCACCCCCTGAAATGTCGATCATTAATGAATACCGCTGACTGAAGCTAAGATCGATAGACATTCTCTACTTATTACAAGATCATCGTACGGAATGCCCAATAATATTTTGTACTGAGTCTACCCGTAATTAAACATAGCATTTCCACAGAACTTGAAAAAAAGCGAAAGATCCGACCTGCGCTATAAATACCGTGCTTTGAACCTTTTGCATGCCTACTGCAATTAATTTTGACGCAAGCAGTGTCCTAAATCTTAGAATAATTGTCTTGTGTCTTTTGGAGACTAACATCCAATAATTGTCTGGATTAGTCTTCGCATTATTACATTCAATTACAGAAGTGAAGTCACTATCATTTGTTGTACAGGAATGGAACGCAATCAATGTTTTGAAACGTAGCGGTAACAACGAAAACAGCTTGTATGCTTGCTTACTATATAATAATACTTGAGGTTGTTCTTTGTTTTTCAAACCAGTTAAACAATTGCTTAAAATGATCAATTTACCAAATGTTGTGTATGTTTTATTTTTCGCAGTCGTTGTCTTTCAAAAAATGCGTGCAGCATCACATAAAGATTTGGAATTAGTGGAACGATAGGCTTTGATATCAGTTGCTGGTTTTTGTCAATTATGTTATTGGACGTCGAAGTATTCGTTGAATTTCTTAGCTGCACGGTTGTGCTTTAGTTTACGAAAGCATTTGAACGCTAGATTTATTTTGTTAACGTTCGAGCCTCTGCTTTGCATCTCACAATGCAATTTGCAAGTTGCTCCCGCTTTGATTTTTTTTTCTGTATATTGGATTTTCTTACTTGAGATGCGATCTACGATTCAAAACTGATACTACTGAACCTTAGCAATTACGGCTATGGGCGCTTCCCCCTTAAATTTTTGAACTCATAGCACGTTATGGAGTTATTCGAGCCTGTTTGTGATGGACGCTTGATGAAGAAAACATTTGGGCGGTTTGGTTTCACGTGGGTGTTTCCATTCAAATAAAAAGATGTCTTTCAATGCTCTTCAGCGAGAATTGTCTTAGCTGAGTACCTTAAGGATTGAATGAAAGTCACTCGTGCGATTTTCAACGAATTGATCAGCTATAGTTACTATATAGCAAACTGATTGATATCGTTGTGCTTCGAACGTAATCCCCAACAATGCCAGTTCTTAGGTGTTCAAACTCTTGCAATCTGAATATACGCCCTGCAGTTTCAAGCTACTAGTTTATCTCGGCCATGCGGCCTCTGGAGCATCCATATCACAAGAGTAAAGCTCACTTGGACTGAATAATACATATTCTGTGGTCCTCTCATAAACAGCATATACATTATGACATAATTTCGGGATATTTCGAAAATGAGCTTGGCATGATGCGAAGGAGGCATCATGAGGGTTCAACGGACTGTGATAGATACATATTATAACATTTGCTCCGTTGCAAGAACTTACCCAAGTTGAACGGCCATGGGAGATTGAGTAGATCGTGAATCGACGGAAGTTGTAATGTATTGAAACAAAATCATGCGTCATGCCGTAGATGGTCTCTTGCGCCTCTGTGGCCGAGTCCCCCACAGATTCTCTTAGTTTCACAGTATGGTGTGTAGAACATGAGAGCTCGCTCTTTGCTGACTCGGAGCCTGTTATCGATTAGAGCGTCGCCGTTCATACTCTCCTCATTGACGGAACCTATTACAATAACATAACACACTAGTAGGCCGAAGAATTTGGTACCGAGCTCTAACTTACCACAAAAGTGGAATAAAGAAATTCAAGATTTTGTAAAGGCTTCTTCAACAATTTTCATTGTGTTACGTTCTAGCCATTCTCGTCTAGAAAAACCTCCTCTGTCAATGTGGTAATTTCAGAACTGCAAATTTACCGAAGAGTGCGATAAGATATCAGCTTCGGAAGATCATTTCGCAACGTTGAGAGGCAAGTCAATAACTAAATCTCTGGGAAGCGATGCTTTTGTTAACGGCACCATGGGGCCAGATGTGCGGACCCTCTAGGTGCAGAAACTTGCTACCATAGTACGATGATACTGCGAGTGGACTCGATCACAATCAGTATAGCCTGCCCCGGGCAAGCTTTACACAAAATAGATTGCTGCCTCATCTGAACTGTGTTCGATGGCCGAAATGAGCATGGCTTGGTAGCCGCCAGATTAACTGGGTCGTGTTACTGATTTCATACATCTGTCATGGAATAAGATGACACATTCTTTCGAGATCTGAAGTCTCATGTTAAAGTAACACTTCTATTGTAAAAACCCGTACACCACGAGAAATCAGACGCTCCGCTCGTAGCGCGAGCCGCAAGGACCCGTACACCATCTTGTCTATAAAGTGACATCCACCTCATTTTGCAACAATTGAGGTCTAACCCAGGGCATTTGTCCAGGTCTCAAACGGTCGGTAATAAACCGCCTCCCACGCACCCTTTGGGATGTCTTCTTGCTTTGATGCGATCTCTTTCCAAGAAAACCACAACTCCCTGAGAACCTAATCAACTTCCCATGGAGTGCTTCTGAACGAAGCAGTTGAATCTGCTAGGCCCCCTCCCACCACCCGCCCCGAAGGAC